>QEOT01005891.1:469641-487526 GCA_003123785.1 Pterocarya stenoptera
TACATATATTATTAATCTTTGAAAAAACTCAAATTCAAACAATGGCAAAAAAAAAAAAAAAAAAAAAACGCCTTTCAAAAGCCCGTTATTAATAAATTATGACAATTGCCTTGACTTGTTCTAAGGGAAGAAACGACCGAAATGGCAACACCGGGCAGTTGTTTGCAGCTTTCATTTCATTTATTTCTAGTGTGCAAGCTTATCTCTATTGTGATATTCTTATTTTCCAGTTCCTTTTGGCTTTAACCCATATCCGTAGATTTTTAGATTTTTTTAGATATATTTTTTTAAACATCATTTAAATATAAAATATTTTTTTAATTTTAATTTTATACTTTTTTTTCTAATCATTATAACTTTTTCAAACTTAAAAAATATAAAAAATAATATAATTTTTCAATTTCTAAACAAAAATTATATTGAAATATTAATATTTTAACATTATAATATTTTTATTAAATATTTTGTCTCTCATTTATAAAATCCAATAAAACATCTTTATTGAAACTATTTCACTACTATTCACAAACAATTTTACACCATTCACAGATATTCTAATCCATGTTTGGAACTTAGACTGATCAATTGAAATTAATTCAGTTCAGTTTAATTTTAAGACAAGTGTAACATCCAAGTACCCAACTATCAAATTACTAAACTTATCTCAGCTCAAAATTTTTACATGTAGGACCCATAATTTTTTTCAACTTTTTATAAATACATATAAACTCATCTTAACATTCAAACACATCTGTTTGAAATGAAGCTGGCTTATAGTCTGTTTGAAATGCCCCAGAGCAGATGCGTAGTTTAGCTTATAGTCCAAATTTTTCCTGTATTAATCAGTCATAGTTGTAACTTCGATTATTGAATGAAATGAAGACTGTTTCTATAAAAAAGAAAATATTCAAACATATCCAAATCAATCTTAGGTGGGCCTCGCAAAACTCTCTCCACCATCTTAACTCGTTACTATTTATAAATAATTCAATTTTTCTCAACTCAGCTCAACATTTAAATAGGTTAAGTGTCCATACAAGGCCTTAATCTTCCAGACCTTTTCCATTTTGCTAAAAAGCTTGTAAAGTTGTTGTCATATAAAATCAAGAATAGTGCTACAAGCTTAAAAAATTCTATAAAATAAATTCATAAAATAACGTGATTTTATATGATATGTTAGACCAACTTTATAATAAAAAGTAGCTAAATTCTTTTCAATAAAATAAAAAAACATCTTATTTTTTTGATAATAAAAATAATAAAAAAGCATCTTACTATAAAGTATTTAATCAATTTTCTCCACTTGCTGGTACTTAGCCCCTCATTTAGCCACCTCAAAGTTACAACTAGTTCAATTTAAATTTTTGTGTGTTTTATTTTTTAAATACAAAAATTTATTAGTGATAACATTTTTAATCATTTTAAAGAACAAAAAAAATGGACCTAGTCTTCATAACCTTATTTTAAGAGATGATGTTTGTTTTATAGAATAATTAATTAAATCATTGTAAATCATTGATTTACGCAAAGTTAATGTAATACTCATGTTATAGTGGATTTATCATTTCTTAATGTTTGTGGATATAAGCATTAAGTTGAACCACGAAATTTAGTGTCTCAATCTCTCTCTTTTTTTTTTTTTTTTTTTTTTTTGCATTTACTTATTGTTCAGTATCATGGATGTACATACGGATGCCGCATAGGCATACATACCATTGTTGGGAGCTTCGTACAACACGATCGATGCCCGAATCGCTACTAGAAGGTCGGGCATGACTCTCTCACCTTCTGGCATATTATGTAATGTTTTCGATATTAGTAATGCCATATCAGCATCAAATGTTAAAGATAGAAAATCATTAAAAACAAAAAAAAAAATATTAAAACACTAAGATAAATAAAAATAACATTGAAAAAATTATAAAATAGAAATTTAAAACATATGAAAATTAAAAAAAAAATTGAAAATACGAAATAGAAAGTTCGTAAATTAGATTTCTTTAAAAAGTAGATAAATTATAAACGGAAAACATAAGTATTAAATAAAAAAACTAAGCTAAAAAATACATTTTTGTCATAATAAATTATAATATACTTATTTTTATAAATAAATTTTTACACATTTGATTATATACTCATTTTTAGTGTTTAAAAACTTATAATACTAAACTTATAATATTTAGCCTTAGTGTTGTCACATGTGTAAACAGTAAATCAAAGTTTTTCGGTAATGAACTCTATATCAGTTCCTAAATTTTTAAAATTAATGTATACAGAAAATTTATCCAAAACTAAATCCAGCCGAATAAATCACACCTCTGTAGGGTAGCTCTCTTGGGGCAACAAGGACAATAAGGAGTATGCGATTAGAAGCCTGCCAGGATGTATTAAGGATTATGATGGCCACACAAATTGATTCATAGCGTACTTTTCAAGAACGTGCTATATCAACTAAGAGAAATGTTGATTCCAGACTGAAAACATGGAGAGAAGACCTGTTGCAAGAAATGTTTTCAACCCAGGAATGTGAAGCTATCAAGACCATACCCATAAGCTTGGGAGGCAGAGAAGACATGCTGACATGGCAATTCTCCAACAATGGACAGTACACAGTTAAAAGTGGGTACCATTACCAGAGGAGTGTGGAGTCAAGTATTGAGGGGGAAGTATGTGTGGAAAAGCCTATGGAAGATGAAAGTGGCACCAGCAGTAAAATTTCTGGTGTGGAGAGCCTGCAGTGAAGCTATCCCCACCTGTGCCAACCTAAAGAGGAGGAAAATAATTGAAGATCCCCTATGCCAATATGCAGAGCAAACCCTGAAACATCAGGTCATGCATTATGGGGATGCCCAGCTGCGAAGGATGTGTGGAGTAAAGGGTGCATCAAGGTCCAAAAGATGTCATTCCAAAATGACCTGTTTTTCAACATGTGGAGGAATCTAGTGCAGCAGCTGGACAGAGTTGAATTGGAAGAGGTGGCTGTAGCCATAAAAGGGATATGGACTAGAAGAAATGAATTCATGCATGGGAAAGGTTTCAGGCATCCCACCAGCATAGCCCAAACAGCAAGAATTGAGATGGTCTCTTTCCATGAGGCAAACCAAATATCCCAACTCACCTCAAATCAAAGTGCTCAGAAGGTACTCAGGTGGCACAAACCAGCAGCGGGTCTCTTCAAAGTAAATTGGGATGCAGCTTTGAGTACTAATACAGGTAGAATGGGAATGGGTGTCATCATCCGAGATGATCAGGGTCAGGTTATAGGTGCTCTCAGGGCCTCTCGGGTAATCTCAAATACCCCTTTTGATGCTGAAGTGCAAGGCCTCCTTTTAGCGGTAGTTTTTTGCAAGGAGATTGGGCTGGAGCAGATTAGTTTGGAGGGGGATTCAAAATCAGTCATTGATCTCCTACTACAGAAAAGTTCCAACTGGAGCAGAGGAGGTTTGATGATTGAGGATGCAAGACAACTTCTAAACACCTTCAGTTTTTGGACAAGTTCCCATGTATATAGAGAGGCTAACATGGCTGCACACTACTTAGCTAAATCAGCTCTAAATTTCTCTGTAGATCTATATGATATTGAAGAATGCCCTGTTTGCATTCAATCAATTGTAGCTACTGAGATGTTGTAAGTTTGGTATTAATGAATCAGGTTTACCTTCAAAAAAAAAAAAAAAACTAAGAGAAATGTTATGTGTCCGACTGGATTCTTTTGATGTGGTGCTCGATAATTTTTTAATAATTAAGAAAATATTTTTTTATTGGTGTTGTAAATTTGATTTTAAATATTTAAAAGTAGTAAAAAAATATATAACAAAAATAACAAAAATAAAAAAATAAATGAAATACACTAGAACCTAGCGGGAGCCTACAACAATGGCTGTAGAAGGACTCATCCACTAAGAGTAATGATCGGTATTGATAGGTGTACCAATCATATTTTTTTAAAATTATTTCTATCCCAAAAAAATACTACCTGGCTTGTTGTCGGCTACCCCATGACGAAAAATTTTGCTTTGAAAAAATTCACAACCAAAGAATGCCGAAAAGGTATACATACTGATTAAAAATTTTTCATACAACTATATCTTAATAAGAAGTATTTTTATAAAATAATTTATAAAATTAACATCACTTAATATAAATATTCTCATTTTAAAACATAATTATAAAAAAAAAATTATAGGAAGAATTATACATATATTATTAATCTTTGAAAAAACCCAAATTCAAAGAATGACAGGAAAAAAAAAAACGTCTTCAAAAGCCTATCATTGATCAATTATGACAAGTATTGCCTTGACTTGTTCTAAGAGCATTCCATCCGGTTTTCTAATTTTTCTCTAAAGTTTAGCTAAAAAAGCACTCCCTATCAAAATGAAAGAAAAAGAAGAACCATGTTTTCTGTAATGCTCAGTATTCCATTAATATCTGTTACACTATATAGGTCTCTTTATATAGACTTCAGTACAAGAGTGAGAAAGGTAATGAAAGAAGTAATAAACGGTTATAGCAATGGACCACTACTAACAAACTAAGGAATATTTCCTGAGCATTCTATGGCAAAGGTGGGCGTGGCAGAATGGATTTCTTTTGGCTGTGCACCTGAATTGCTCTTTGGATGTGCATCTATATTATGCAGATTGATATGCTTCCTTGAGTTCATTGGAGTATCTACCACATTGAGACTCGATCTGAGTAAGATGAATCTGTCAGCAACTATAGGCTTGGTGAACACATCAGCTAGCTGATCTTTACTGCTACAAAAAGATACATGGAGAGTCTTGGCAGTTACTCTATCTCGGACAAAGTGAAATCTATGTCCATGTGTTTTGTACGAGAGTGATACACAGGGTTTGTTGCTAAGTAAGTGGCTCCTAGATTGTCACACCCACTGAACTCCAAGTAACATACTCACATCGAGCAACATTACTCGCTCCTCTCTTTCCCACCGGGCGATTTTCAATTTCTCCACCTCCAACCTCAGTCTCTCGTTCTCTTGTCTACTTTTATTTCCCTCACTTTCTCGATCAAATGTCATTTTCTCGGCGTTGAGTCGAAGAGATTCTTTTTCTTGAAGACGTGACTCTTCCATGAGAGTATATGTACGCTTGCTCAGCTCCAAAAACTCATCTGATGGTCTGCTTGGGTCCTTAAGTTTTCCTTTCTCAACTTTTCTTCTCAATGGCCTATCCAATTCTATGACATCATTATTTACCAGATTCTTGGCCTCTGTACCACCAGCTGAATCAATAGGTGAATTAGGTGCAACTGTTGAGGTATGCGAATATGTCAGGGACATCTATATAGAGGAAAAATATTTCTTTATATTAACAAAAATTAATTGAAAAACAAGTAAAAACATAACGCTAAGGCAAACAGATTCTTTTTTTTTTTTTTGGTGAAAGAAAAGATTTCATTGCATAAAAAATCAGACCATATAAGACTTCTCAAAGGAAATAAGAGGAAGGACTATATCAGGACAGTCTTCCATCCTTACAGTTCCAACATCAACAGACAAAGCAAATTTTCCACCATGAATTGCAGCTCGATTTGCAACTCTACGAATGAATGAAAGCAGCCAACCTGAATGACCAGAAATACACTACTTAATATCTTCAATAAGTTGCCCCAACCATGCTGAATCTGATTTGGTATCATTAACTGCAGTCGCTACTCCTATTGCATCACTTTTGACTTCAACATAGTCAAATCCCAATTCTTGACACAAGGTAACTACTCTAAGAAGACCAGCACTCTCAACAAAGGGAGCAGAGGAAACCTGATCCCTTTGAGCAGCAAGAACCACTAGAACATCACCTCTTGCATCCACTAACTACTATGCCGATTCCCAGCCTTGACCCCTCCTTATCAAATGCTTGGACAGACATTGGCTTTGAGCCAAGAATCTGCAGGAGGTTTGTTAAAAACTTCTATCAATAATTGGCCTTGCCATTCTTTGATCAATAAAATTTGTTTACTTATATAAAACAATTCTGTTGGCACTTGATCAGATATGAAGTTGTTACCCAAGGTAGCTTCTCTTAAAGTTTCAACATCCTAAACTGCTAAAATAAATAACCATAGGAGGATTTTTGAATCTGTTTTCAAAAATTAACTCATTTCTCCTAGCCCATACCCTATGACAGATAACTACCACCAAATCTAAGTCTTCACAGTTCAATCTATTATAAAGATTAGACCAAAAACCCTCAAAATCCCCATAATTCCTACTCCATTCCTCACTAGACTTCCAACCTCCTCACCCCACACATCCACTGCAGCGGGACAATGTTTTTGAAAACATCACATACAGACTCTTCCTCCTTTTGGGGAGCAGTTTTCCTCAAAAGGCTGTTTTTTGTAGGTAAGATAGCATTAAGGACTCTCCACATGAATTCTTTCATCTTTCAGCAACTCCAAGATTTGGTGAAACTTCTTCCACTGCTCCCCATTCTGCTCCTCTGATAAAGACTCCCCCTAACACGTTTCAATTTTTGGACATAGGTTATGTATACATGATCTATATATATATATGTCTTCCATTTAAATAGCAAGTCACCTAAAATCTGTCACATTAATATCATGATTGGAAATGATAAAACTGTAAAAAATAATAATACTTCTACCATATCTTACAAACTCCTAACTTGGAGGGTCAAGTACTCGTCCTGAATTTGAATTAACACAAACAATTTTAACATTGCATTAACCTCCCAACCAAGAGGTAAAGAATCTCTATCTTCAATCACCAAGTGGAGTGAAATACTTCCAGCGCCGTTGCAATCTTTTCGGGACTTGGCTAGAAAGATAATTTTCTAATTATCTATTTTGATCAGAACCAAAAGGCCATTAAAATCTGACAGTAAAGTTTACAATAAACCAGTGTGTAGAGCACACCATTTATCCAAATTTTACAATTTTACAATTAAATCAAATTATGCCATATAAATAGTATGTGGTGGAAATTAGACGAAAATGTTTCCCAGTAAGCTTGTGAAACTTAAAATGGCCCAAATCCTGTGAATTGAAATCTGTAATTGGTAATATTAACATGGAATGGAAAGGTCAACCAAAGAATACATTGGTTTCTCACTATGTTCAACTATTTGTGGCAAATAGTGTTGCTATTAATTCAGTATGTGAAGCGCTTCCATATTTGAATTGATAAGTTCCCCAACATTGCTTCTTAGTAATACGTGACATCTACATATAAAAGCTATGAAGATTTTGTCTCAAGTTGAATATGTGGCTGCAAATGAACTTTCTGATACTTCTGGCATAAACAAATGGACATGTAAATGTTCTTATACATATTAAGGAAACCATAGTTATGCTGTTAAATCCAACTGTTCCACATCCTGAAATTTCATTCCAAGTATGCTACTACTTTTATGGTATAAAGCTTCTAGAAGCTTTGACTAGCATGTTAAACAGCTGCTGAACACACACACACACACTCATTCATTGCCTCTTGGTTAATTTATATATAGAATTTCATATATGTGTTCTTAGAAACTTCTACCAGCAACATCACACTTACCTAGAAAGAAGGTGAGAAATAAAAAGTACATTTGCATAATAGTTCATTCTGGACATAGTTCAATGCTTGTAACTAATAATTCAGTTTTATTTTTTCCTTTTCTTTTGACTTGAACCTTTTATGAATTATGAATTGACATAAGCAATACACTTTGGCAGGAGATGGTTACTTTCATTCATACAAAAAATGAAAAAAATCTTGTGATATCTTCCATGGTTAGTGCTAGCTTGTCAGATTTATGAATTATCCAATTATAACCTGGGGCCTGGGGGTTAAAAGATCAAATTAGATAACAAAAGTAGATATTACTTGGATGCTTTTAAGCAATTACTTTATGTCCATTTATTTTTGGGAGTCTCATATCATGGAAATACTTTTGTCTAACTTGGTTGAATTACAAGATCATCACACTAATTATTTTGACCTGACTCATCTTATATTTTTGTTTTGGTAGGGATTTCTTGATTTACGACTAAAACCTATAAGGGAGTGAAATGATGTGAATTGTAGTACTGTAACTGGAAGAAACGTAGAGAAAAAGTTACTGGAAAAAAATCGATGCAGCTTTGACAAAACTTTTGGTAATTATATGATTTGTGTTGCTTAAAAAACAAGTTTAAAATAACTGCAGATGGGATTTAGAAAGGTAGAAGACATAACTGCAGAAGACATTCATAATTATATTTATATTTCACAAAAAGACTAATTAATCAAGCCCATGAGATTCATACTCACTGGAATCACACTATATAGTGATTACTTAAGGGAAAAAATTGCTTTGAAAATTGGTTGTGAGGATTTTTTGTTTCAACTTTAATAATTCCTACCTTAAAACTTGGCTTTTGCTTATAAATAATAAATAGGTAGTGAGCTTATATCATTTTCCAGCAAAATCTCCCATTTCATTGATATGCATATATATATATATGTATATTTATGTGTGTGTGCGCGCGTGCGTGTATGTAGTATTAAAACAACAGTCAATGTGAGGGGTTGTTGCACTATTTAGGTGAATTAATTGTATCTTACAGTTATATATACATATATTATATATAATAGTCTCTAATATGAAGTATAACTTGGCAAATATTATAAAGGTCTCTAATATTGCAGTTCATCTCTGTTTTTGTGAATTTTTTTTTAATTTTGTGAAAAACCATTTCCAGCTAGTAAAATTTGCAGGAAATAATTTTTTCCGTCCGTGTAACTGATTTGGTGTGATCGCCGCAAATACTCTATTTTGACAAAAATAACTCGGTGGGAATATATTGCGGCGACGATAATTTATACTCGGTTGGGAAAAAAAATCTAGTCATTTGTGGCATTTTTTGAGCATTTGCGGCTATATATCGCCGCAATTGTTTTTTCTTAACAATTTAATGGTAAACGGAAAAGACATTTATGGCGATTTTTGACACATTTGCGACAAACTAAAATAATTGGAAATATTAGTTTTTTGAGAAGATTTTTGCGTATCGCTAAAATTGGTTAGAAATGGCATTTTAATTTCATTGAAAATGCAGCGAATTAAAAATCATCGAAATTGATTAAATGCAGCGATTATTAGAAGTATTTGGGAAGATTTTGAGCGCTGGAAAAGACCTGATTTATTATAGTGACTTTAAAAACAAAAGTTAATGTACATAAGAAAGCTGATCATTACATCAAATGTCACTCACAAAAGACATTCAAATACATAAAATTTATCTTAATGTAGACACACGTAACATAAACTTCCAGAAAATTATACATTGGGTCAAAAAAAAAATTTAATATTGCCCAATCTTATTATTGCCCAATCCTCAGAAGATCGCAGTCGATCACGTCAACCTGCAGGTCTATACCCTGCCAAGTGTTTTCATCCCGATAAAGATTCCTTAATTTGGCAAGTTTCTTCAATTTCAATTTTTGTAATTTTGGGGTAATAGGATCTAGAGAGCCATATTCTCCAATGGAAGATAATTGAAGAACTCTTCTAAATTGAAACAATTGCATACCTCGGTTTCTTTTAGGTTTGGCATTGTGCGAATGGAGTTCCCAAGGGAGAGAAGATATTTCATCTTCCCACAATCAAACACTTCTATTTTTTTCAGTCTCTGAAATGTCAGCCCGAGATGGTTGACGAGTTCAGAAATGCTTTCAACGCCAGTAGCATTGGATTGGCTATCTTATTCTTCAAAATTTGAAGAATATGTAACTTTTTCACTTTTAGCTAATCATTCAAAACTTGAAGTCTACATTTGATTAGCATTTATTCTATATAATAATAAAATATTTTTATTTTTTATTTTTATATTTCTTTAATTAATTTTTTTCCATAATCTCCAATAACCTCCAACAATCATATTCATTTTCACAATCTAATAAACAAAGGAATATTATTATATACACAAAATGCTTTAAGGAAAATAAGAATAATATGAAGAACAATTTATACCATATCAATATCCAAATATTAGAGTTTCATCACTGCCCACATTATATGTTGCCATGGGATACTGCTTCTCAATGATAATGGAAGTGCTCATTCTTCTCGTTTGGTGTCAAAACTTCCACGACATTATACATGTATACACATTTAAATGCTTCACTTAATTGCAAATTTAAGAGAAAAAAAATGCTGGGCAACTCGCACATAGGATGCACCAGATTTGTTATGATCCAAAATAGGATGCTGGGCAACTCGCACTCGCACAATATTATGATCCAACATACACTACAAAAAAATTAGGAATTGCCGGCGCTTATATTATCGACAGTTGTTTCTACGCCGGTAAAATAATCGTATTGCCGGCGTTTAATTTTTACGCCACTAAATATTTGAATTTACCGGCGTTTATATTGTTACACCGGTAATAATATATAGATTTGGCAGGGTTTTAAAAAATGCTGGAAATATATTTATTATACGCCGGTAATAGATATATAGATTTGGCGGCGTTTTGGTAAATGCCGGCAATTGTTCAATTTTATGCCGGTAAATTATTGAGTTTTTCGGCGTTTATTTTGTTTAAAAAAACGCCTACAATTGATAACTTTTACGCCGGTAAATTAGTAATTTACCGGCGTTTATATTGTTACGCCGGTAATAATATATAGATTTGGCGGCGTTTTAAAAAATGCTGGAAATATATTTATTATACGCCGGTAATAGATATATAGATTTGGCGGCGTTTTGGTAAATGCCGGCAATTGATCAATTTTATGCCGGTAAATTATTGAGTTTTTCGGCGTTTATTTTGTTTAAAAAAATGCCTACAATTGATAACTTTTACGCCGGTAAATTAGTAATTTAGCGGCATTTATATTGTTACGCCGGTAATAATATATAGCTTTTGGCGGCATTTAAAAAAATGCTGAAAATTGATCAATTTTATGCTGGTAATTAAAAAAAATTAAAAAACTTATTTAAATAATACGAAGAAAAAAATACTAATAAATTAGTTATTGCCACGTACAAAACATTTTGTCAGGACCCAGGTGGATTATTTTTTTAACTCATTGAAAACACAATTAATGATAATACTATATATTATAATGATATAGCCAAATGCATGTTCATCTTACGTGTATCCTTGATTTTAAAAATTGCTATCACTAATGTTTGGAGTCAAGATATTTGAATTTGTGTAGAATTGCATCGAGTTGAAACTCAAAACTGTTATTATAGAGTTGGACATGAGAACAAAACAAACTATCTTATTACAAGATATGCAGTAATTCATCCTGATGTTTCTTGTAAGCGTTGAACCTCTGCCATTAACTGTTGATGTTTGCTTTCTATTTGTTCTCCTTTTTGCTCCAGCTCCACAATTTGTGGTTGCATGTTTTGAGCGTACCAGTCCATAGATGTCTTTAACTCCTTATTTTCTCTTTTTAATATTTTATTATTTCTTCATTTTTTTGCGAGCTTCTGTTGCAATTCAGTTACTTGTTTTTTAAGCATATCCACCTCACTCACCCGTAACTTTAACCTTCGGGTCATGGTAGTAACAGCAGCTGCATACTGAGCGCCCAATATTGTCGCTCCTGCCAGCACCTCCGCATCGCTATTGCTTGAAAAATGGTTATCTGCCCCTATCATGACATTGATGGCATCCTCATTGAAGATTAATGATTGTGGCATATATGGGTCCTGATTCAAATCAGGAACAATATTGGAAGACTGTTAGCCGGCCATTTGTGAGAAATGTGAGTTTGAGAGAAATGTAGAAGCACAAGAGTGAGAAGGTTGATTTGTGAGACTATGGTCGTTGAAGGGTGATAAGCATCTCTTAAATAGAGACTTAGAGGCGTCTACGATACTCGAGACACGAAAGCATGGCCAAGGGCTCGAGGGACCCAACGTTCCTGGTTTTACGACTCTGTCGTGCCCAGGGCTCTAGAAAAATCATGTTGTCTGCTCGAGAGTTTTAGATTAAAGCAGAAAAACTCAAGTGCAATGATTTAGATTAAAGCAAAAAAATTCACGACGGTCGATTAAACATAATGATTCACAGAAGGACTAAAGGTCATACACCATAATAATAATAATAATAATACATTTGCAAGTTTAGTCAAACACAACTGGCTGAAGGTCATATTCAAAATGCGAAGCCTCTTCATAGTGCGCATTTAAGGCATTTTCCTCAGGGTTGAGTGAACTTCTGTAATTCCCAAAAAAATTCTCCATGAACACATTCTCGTCGTATGGAATTGTTGAGGCATTATTGCAGATATTGTTTGTACTGAATTGTGGCATCATGTAATTGGTAATTTGGCAGGACTTTACATTAGGGTTTGTATTGATAGAACCATCGAGAAAGTTTTGAGCTGCTTGTAATTCATTCAGAGATGCTAGTTGAGTTTGTAGATTTACAACCTGTAGAAAATAAAGCACAATGCCATTGATTAATTAGGAGTTAACCCAAATTAGAGTACTTTCAAGCATTATATATAAAAAGAGAAAGTCAAAGGGGGAAAACCTGCTGTTGAAGAGCAAAAACCTGTGAAACAATGCCATAAATAGGATCTTCAAGCCATGCATTCGCTTCATACCAGATTGTGACAACCGCTTTAAGACGATCACTCACTTGGATGCGAGCAAGGAGCTTCGAAACATTACTTGCACCAAAAACTTTATGAATGGCGGAGAAATGGGTATCTCCATATTCATGGCAGAAATAAGGAGCAAAAATACATCCATTACCACATCTCCTTCTCAGGAATTTGCAAGCTCCACAAGAAAAATATGAATCATTCATTTTGATGAGAGAGATGTTCTGAATTGAGAGAGAGAACTCGAGAGGGAAAGAGCCGACAATGACAGAGGATTTAAGGGCAGGGCTCCATATTAAAAGCACCTCGTTTTAAGAATCTGTCGGGCCAGGGCTCCAGACTTTATGAGTATCGGGACCCAGCGTCCCTCATTCTGTTGCTGATACTGCATACATTGATTATCATCATCTATTTAAACATTCTTTAATTCCTTTAATTAAAACTATTCAACTGGGTATGCGTGCCTAGACACGTGACATCTTCTACTAATGGAAGATGCCGTATGCTCAACTGTATATGCACAAAAAACGAATTAGGTTTTTGAAGGGAAAGTAGTATATATCAAACTAACAAATTTGCAATAACAAATTCCCATACATATAGCTAAACATATAGTCCATACATATAACCAATTAACATATAGCTCGTACTCTCTTCAGGAATATTGCTACATATAGCCAAACGCATTTGAGGCACTTCCATAGTTCTCAAGAGAGTTCTCCATGAACACATTTTCGTCATATGGAATTGTTGAGGCATTACTGGAGATATTATTTGTACTAAATTGTGGCATCATGTAATTGGTAATTTATGATTGAAACCAACTTTGGAAATCTTGTGGGTGAGAAGGTCTTCCGTAGCACTTTTCATTAGGGTTTGCATTGACAGAACCATCGAGAAAGTTTTGAGCAGCTTGTAATTCATTCAGAGATGCTAGTTGAGTTTGTAGATTTACAACCTGTGACACTTTCGTTAGGGTTTCAATCATTATATATAAAATGAGAAAGTTAAAGGCTGAAAACCTGCTGCTGGAGAGCAAAAATTTGTGACACAATGCCATAAATAGGATCTTGAAGCCTAGCCTGCGCTTCATACGAGATTGTGGCAGCTGCTACACAACGATCGCTCATCGGGAGGTGAGTAAGGATCTTCGAGAAATTACTTGCACCGAAAACCTTATGAATGGCGGAGAAATGGGTAGCTCCTTGTTCATGGCAGAAATGAGGAGCAAAAATACATCCCCTAACACATTTCTTTCTCAGGATTTTGCAAGCTCCACAAGGAGAACCAAAACCAGTCATTTTGGCTTCGTGCAAATTAGCTGCATTATCACCATTTTAGAAGGTTTTGGTGCTACTTCATCTCCGCGAATCCAGACTACTTTTGTCTGATTTTTGTCTTCTGTCTGGACCCCAGCACTCCGCGAATCCAGACGAGTTTTGTCGGCTCGAAGTTTTTGTCCGGACCCGGGCGGATTATTCTTTTAACTCATTGAAAACATAATTAATGATAATACTATATATTATACTCTACAGATGTATCTAGACTTTACGGATGTATCCAAACTCTGTCAGCCCAGGGCTCCAGAAAAATGTATCCAAACTCTGTCCGCTCGAGGGTTTCAATCCTCGTCATCGTCATTCTCTTCCTCTTCTTCATCTTCCGATTCATCATTCTCCCTTTCTTCATCTTCCTCTTTATTCTCTATTTGATTTTGTCCTGAAGCCTGAACATAAATTCAAATGAGGGTCCAAACATTCCAAAATAAGGTTGATTGATATTAACTAAACATATGTGGGGTGCTCACCTGTACATGCACAAATGTGTTTACTAAGTTTCGCAATTCAGCTAATTCGTTCCGTATTTTATCAAGCTCTTCCTTGGATATACCGTCTTCTTGCTTAGAAGTTGGTAGTGAATGTTGACAAGTTTGCCTTGTAGGGGTTGGGCCAAACCCCAAACCACGCACACGTCCAGGCCGTTCTGGGCCCATAACTTTAGAATAAACATCATCTGATGCCCAAGCCATGGTTCCTCCAGACCTCATTTCTATGGAACTTGTGTCCTGTGTTAAAAGTTCCTCCATCTCAGCCTGTAATAGATAAGAAAAAATACACATTCTTCATCTTATAAATCCATTAAAATTAAATCCATTAAAATAAACATACCACTTTCTTCCTTGTCTCATCATTGTAGTGGGTGCCATCCTTTCTCTTATGGGTCTTGACAAACAACTGGGCTCTACTTGGCAATGTCCCAGTTGATTTTTTCTGCGTCCAATATTCTAGATTAAACACATATATCGAAAATAAAGAACTAATAGATATTTAACAGTAAAAAAATACTAATTAAATAAATACCTCATCATGGGCATATCTTGCATAACTTTTTGATCCTCCGCTGTGAACAACCACCTGCTTCTTACGACACTCCTTATTTTTATTACATTTTGACTACAACATCACAAAGATTATGAGAATTATGATTAAAATAATTAGTTGATTGACTTTCTAAATCTATAAGAGAAATGAACGTGTTGTTACCATATATTTTGGATCGAACCAAAGATTGGCCAACTCCGCTAATTGCGATAAATCCACTATATCGGGAGTCGCCCTTGCCACAACTTGTGCTGCAGATGTGTCTTTTTCACGAAGCAACTTTTTCTTTAAATCGTGCTTGTAATCTTTCCATTTTTTTCCAAGGTCCTTCAGTATCCATTTTTTGAATGCATCCAATTTGTCATCAGGAACTTTAAACTTGCCCTACAGTCAAAATAAATTTACACAAGTATATGTCTTGCTTTTTAACAAAATTTTCAAAAAATACCTATTTAATTAATAATAATGGTTTAACACCTTTATAAGACCCCATGCTTCCTCCTTTATGGTTTTAGGCACCGACCTCCAATCTTTGTAAATTATTGGAACCAACTTATTAGTTCTCGCTATCAGGCCACCAAATCTTACCACCTTTGAATCTTGCTTTTTGATGGGTTGACCAAGATTATTGAGCTCCATATCAATTCGCTCCCCTTCAGGAAGATGCCAAATGTCATGAATCGAGTGCAATAGTCTCTTTACTTTACCTCCATTACTATCTGCAAAAATGGATTTAGTGACATTGTTACTACTTTCTAAATGTCTATTCATAGTGAAATAAATAAGAAAAACAAAAACATACCAACAATGACAACAAAACGATCTCCAATGTCGGAACACAAGTCGACATTTTCTGAGCCTGAATGTGTTTCTATTGGTACAGATGTGCATGGCTGGGTCTCTCTGATGATCTCTATATGTGTGGATAGTTGCCCTCCCATTTGTATCGATGTAGAAGGTTGGGTCCTTTTCTGAGAAGATAATGATGGTTGGGAAGGACAATCTACAGAAGGTGATGACTCCACCATTCTATCAACGGAAGGGGGTGGCCCATCGACAGAGGGTAATGAATGGACCTCCCTATCAAGGGATGGGTATGATTGCGTCTCACTATGGACAACTGGTGTTGAAGTAGATCGTCTTCGCAAGTTTGGTCTGATAGTCTTTGCCTTTTTTTTTGGACCCATTGTACCTATACAAAAACAAGTTTACATATATACAAATCAATAGAAATATGAATATCAATAGAGATATCATGTTAAAACGTCTAAATATATATTTCTTACTCAACACTATTGAGGAGTTTCAATCGTCATTCCATCTATGTCATTTCGTGTCCACACAACATCCTCAATAGCAGGTTCAATAGCTTCATCGTTGGAAGTGTTACAATGTTTATTGACTAAATATTCATCCTCATCGTCGTCAGTCACTTCCTCTTCACCAGTGTCATACACGTCTCTTGGTTTTGTCTTAACGACGACAACCCAATTTTGGTATCTTTCATCTGCCACATAATATACTTGAGATACTTGGGAAGATAAAACGAATGGATCGTCAGTTATCCGATTACCAGTGTGTACTAGATGAGAAAAATTTACAAGACTAAACCCAAACTCGTCCTCCTTGAAACCTTTACCCCTAGTAATGTCTGCCCAATCATATTTGAATAACACATATCGAGATCCATCATAATATATAATCTCAATTATGCGTGTTAATTGGCCATACCAAGCAGGGCCATATTCAGTACACACACTAACACAACAATTTTGAGTTTTCTTTCCATTTTCATAATTCCTAGTGCGATATTTTGTACCATTGATCACAATTCGCTTAAATTCTTTGGCAACTTGCATTGTTTTGGAACAAATTTCCCTTAAGAATCCAGATAGCTCGATTAAGGGTTCTCTTACCTTCTTAGGTAATGACCCACGTAATGCAATTGGCAGGAGCTGTTGCATNCCATTGATCACAATTCGCTTAAATTCTTTGGCAACTTGCATGGGACCTTTAGAATGCATTACGACTTTATTGCCTAATTCACTTCTTCCACTGTCATCCATTTTTAATACCTGAAAGATTAGATTATTAGAATTGGTTAAATGACAAAAACTAGAGAGACATAACAAATTATGTGATATAATATTGAATGGGGTGTAAATAGTACATAGTCTTGAAACCAATTACAAAATTGGTCTTGGTGCCTCTTCTGAAGTTCATCATTCGATAAATGCCTCTCATCAATTGTATTCCTCAATATTTCCAAGTGCATCCCACATATGTTCATGACATCACAAATATCTGTTATAATTATACAAATTTAAAGGTTGAGTGAAATGATTGCAAGTCATCAATTAATACGTATTAAGCATTGCAACTCACATGCGGAATGAAATGAAATCATCATAGTTGAAGAGAATATAGCGATGTGCTTGAGTCCACTCCGTAAAATCAAGGCGAACGTCAATAAATTTCCCTTTAGAATCATCCAGGTTTCTAGATGGTCTATTGAAAACTGTTTGAGCGGATTCTAAATAACGAGACCAAAACGTCAATAATTCCTCCAACAAATATCCTTCAGCAATAGAACCTTCTGGCACAGCTTTGTTACGCACATGAAACTTAAGTCGGTGTAGGTACCTTTCAAAGGGATACATCCATCGATAATGAACAGGTCCTCCAAGTTTACATTCTGCAACTAAATGTATAATCAAGTGCACCATAACTGTGAAAAATGATGGCGGAAATATCATTTCTAATTGGCACAATATGTAGGGTATTCTAGATTCCAATCGGTCCAAATCTTCAAGCCGCATTGTTTTGGAACAAATTTCCCTGAAGAATCCAGATAGCTCGATTAAGGGTTCTATTACCTTCTTAGGTAATGACCCACGTAATGCAATTGGCAAGAGCTGTTGCAT
>QEOT01005891.1:487953-540439 GCA_003123785.1 Pterocarya stenoptera
TTGTGAATCAAACGTCTTCCAAGCCAAACCATCTGCTGGATGCCTTAGTACCCCATCATTTGTGCGGCCTATAGCATGCCATTTCATTTGTGAAGAAGTCTTCGATGACATAAAAAGTCTTTACAACCTTGGTTTTAACGGAAACCAACGTAATATTTTCACTGGACTTCTTTTACCTTTTTTAGACCTTTCATCCATAGACTCTTTTTGCTTCCACTTTGACGCCCCACATACCACGCATGTTTCCAGATCCTCATTGTCCTTCCAAAATAACATACAACCATTGGGACATACTAAGATCTTCTCATATCCAAGCCCTAATTCACTCATGTACTTCTTTGCCTCGTATGTATTTTTAGGCAATGATGCTCCTGGTGGGAGCAACTCATTCAAAAATTCAAGCAGCTCTGTAAATATGCTATTACTCAATCCACCCAAACACTTCATATTCCAGAGACGTACGATAGCACTAAACTTAGTATGTTTTGTGCACCCTTCATATAATGGCTCATCAGCATCTTTCAACATATTGTAAAATTTATTAACTCTCTCCCTAGAACCTTGTCGATTTTCGTATCGCACTCCAGGTAATTCTCCAGCTTCCACACCTATTTCAGGCATAGTACCTTCAACTATTTCAGGATCAAACATAGGGAACACGTCATGTAACATGGTTGTCATCCCACTGCAACCTTCATTTATTTGCTCATTATTGTTTTGGGCATCAGCAGCATGGTAAGATGCCTCCCATTTTCTCTCCCCATGAGCATGCCAAATGGTGTAACCTTGGGAAAATCCATAGCTAATCAAATGATCAAATACCATGTTGGGCATGAACATCTTACGCAATCCACATTTTCTACACGGGCAACAAATCGACGAATTTGTAGGACAATTCTCACATGCAAACTTCAAAAACTCCTTGACACCATTGACATATTCTTTTGTATGTCGAGGTTTTTTTATCCAACTTTTGTCCATAGCTTAACTATATTTGAAATATGAAAATAGAACTGAATCAAAATGCAAGATCATCAATAACTTAAAACATAGTATGGAAAATAATATTGAATAATAATTGAATGAGAATGCAAGATCATAAATATTATGTAAAATCTAAAATTTAATTGATATTTTTATTTTATCTCATGATGATATATTATCTAAAATCTAAATTTGTCTTCGAATAGTAATGGAAGATATCGTATGCTCTATTAATGTACAAAACATTCAAGTGCAATGATTTAGATTAAAGCAGAAAAATTCACAACGGTCGATTAAACATAATGATTCACCAAATATTTGTATTAAATAAATAAAGATTTGAAATATATTACGTAGCAAATATATATATTTAAAATATGAATTTTAGAAGTATATAGTATGCACGAAATTGTATTTTAAGCCTTTTAAAAAGAAACTAATTAAATCTTTTTGGTGTTTTAATTAAACAAAATCTTTCTATTTTACTTTAATAATTTTGCTATAATTATGTTAATTAGAGAATTGTTTAATTTGGAAAAGTATTTTTATAGGCATTGTTGTAGATGGATATTGATGGATTTTGGAAGCAAGATATATATTTTAGAGTTATGAGATCTAGAGTTTTACGTGATGAGGAATTAAAATAGGTTAATGTTGACATTTCGGGTTAAAGTATCGATATATTTATTCGACCGGGATTTAAGAAAGTTAAGCTTGACTATTTTATAGGTCATGATCGGATTTCTATTGGCACTGTTATGAGGAAGATTCAGAAAAGTTAAGAAGTTCAAGTAAGCGGTGTTTATATACTAGTTTTGCACAAAAGAAATTAAATAAGGTTGGATTTGAAAATATGCATATTTGTTTTTGAAAAGAAAACTGAAAACGACCTCAGATATTTATTATAAAAAGTTGTGTAAGATAAAGTACGTTCTAACATAATTGGTATAAACAAGAGTTTATGTTTGTGCATTCTGTTTCTTGAACTGAAAAATAGCGAATATAAGAGTACTTTTTTAAAAGCGTTCTACGTTTTTTATGAAATAGAGATGTTCTAATCGTCAATTGTGGTTTTGATTTTTTATTACCATATTAATTTCTCTTCCAAAAGGAACTTTCTTTCTATTTAAGCAAACACGACTCCCTGATACATACCCATACACCGCCGATTCAGGTAAAACACCATCACCATGCATGCACGCACCATACAATATGCCCCAAATACGGCAATTATGCATAAAAAAACAAACCTTTGAGATGATATATTCATTTATTTTAGTATGCCATTCGAAATTTATGAACTCGTTGAAATTGGAGATATGCGCGTCATTTTTTAATTTTTTTGGGATACTTTGTTCATGCGAAGAATTTGATGCCAAATAAAATCTTTTGATGATCATGTCTTTCTCAATGCTGATAAAGTTTACATTATAATAACGTAAAATGTTTAGCGACAAAAGACTAGAACATTATGCAATGGTATGGTTCATGAATTATGTAATGCATTATACATATAACTGGAACATGGCATGCCTTATATATATTTTAATTATAATCAATAGGGGCTATTCCAGAGTATCTAACTAGATGCCCACTCTTAAATATATATATATAACTCTAAATTTAATTATATCTAACTGGAACATGGAATGCCTTATATATATTTTAATTTTAATTATATATATTTTAATTATAAACAAAATCCTCCTCATCACGTAAAACTCTAGATCTCATAACTCTAAAATATATATCTTGCTTCCAAAATCCATCAATATCCATCTACAACAATATTGCCCATAAAAATACTTTTCCAAATTAAACAATTCTCTAATTAACATAATTATAGCAAAATTAGTAAAGTAAAATAGAAAGATTTTGTTTAATTAATACACCAAAAAGATTTAATTAGTTTCTTTTTAAAAGGCTTAAAATACAATTTCATGCATACTATATACTTCTAAAATTCATATTTTAAATATATATATTTGCTACGTAATATATTTCAAATCTTTATTTATTTAATACAAATATGTGTATCAAATAAATAAAATTAAAAACCTTACAAAACTAAAGTTTAGACTTAATGTAAAAATACAGTGTAAAACTTTACGTTTTAGTAAATACATATAACATATCAAGTGCATGGCCTCTAAGGGAGCACACGGAAACAAAGAAATGGCTTAAAGTTTTACACTTCCAGACCTAATAGTGCACCTCATCTATTAGCTTAACTATAAATATAGTACAAAATATAAATATGGAACAAAATAACAAGAGAAGTCGGAAGTGGCTGGAGAGGCTTACGAACAGAGTAAAACCGATCGAGGTAAGCTTGGAGCAGTTGAAGAGCAAGCTTTGGTTTGCGGCGGAGATGCAGCCAAGCTGAACGGCTAAGCACGAGAGAGACAGAGAGAGTGATGAGCGAGAGAGAGTGAGATGGAGGGAGAGCTCAACGTGAGTGAGATGGAGTGAGATGGAGGAAACATACCGAGAGACAAAGAGGAGGCGCGCGACGGTCAGGGGTGGCTTCGGGTGTCCAAATATGATCTCAATGCAGGTGGTAATGGCATGGAGGAGCTGACGGCTTGCGGAGGAGTCGTGCCAAACAGATGGGTCGTGCTCTGTTTTCGGGTGCCAAAACAGAGATGATTCCAGCTTACAAAGGAGGACTCTCGGAGGCTTTGGGCGGTGGAGTAGTGGCGCACGGCCAAGTGGGCTTCTATATATGCTGTGACGTGAGGCTTGGGGGATGGTGGTGCAGGAGCCGTGCGGAGGAGATGAGTGGCAATGGTGATGCGCTGGGCTATGGCAGTGGTGATGAGCTGGTCTCGTATGTTGGGCTATGGCAGTGGTGATGCGCTGGGCTGGATGGTGGCAGTGGCAGTGGTGCAGTAGCCTTACGGAGGAGCTGAGTGGCAGTGGTGCGCCGGCCGTGCGGAGGAGCTGAGTGGTCTCTTGGGATGAGGAGGAGAAGGTGTTTGCTGGGCTGTGGCAGTGGCAATGCAGTACGTTTGCTGCGTTTGCTGGGCTTGAGCTGAGTGGCAGTGGTGCAATCAATCAAGTGGGAAATTGTTGTGCATGTGGGAGCTGAGTGATCATTAACCCGGGGAGCATGTGGGAGCATGTGGGAGCTGAATAATGATTAATCTAGAGAGGAAAAGGGGAATCATCGTGCATGGGAGTTGAATAATAATTAGTCCAGAGAAAAAGGAAAATCATCGTGCATGTGGGAGCTGAACGATGATTAACTCAAAGATAAAAAATAACTGGGCGGGAAATTATTATGCATGTGAGCAAGCTGTCCGCAAAAGAATCCTATAAAGTAAAGGATTAAAAGGAATAAAATAATTAATAATAATAAAATTTTAAAAAAATTGATTAAAAGAAATGAAGCTGGTCAAAGAAATGATTAAAAAATTCTGCATGTGGTCAATATGTCCGTATATTGATGGCTTTTAAATAATGACCACCAATTTATATTATATTCCGGCCCCATATTAGTCACGGCGTTTAAATAAAAGCCGTTAATATATTTAATGACTCGCCAATGTACTATTAGCGGCGTTTACAAAAATGCCACTAATTTATATAATGCGACGGCCACATACTAGCGACGACGCTTATTATAACGCCGCTATTATATGCAATGAGATGACAATGAATTATTGGCGGCGTTTTGATAAACGCCATTAAATTATTCAAACTTGTGGCGTTTTAATAAATGCCACTAATTTGTAGATAAATGCCTCTAATGAGATTTTAAGGATTCGCCAATGTACTATTAACAGCGTTTAAAAAAATGCCGCCAATTTATATAATGCGACGGCCACGTACTAGCGATGACGCTTATTTTAACGCCGCTATTATATGCAATGAGATCACAATGAATTAATGGCGGCGTTTTGATAAATGCCGTTAAATTATTCAAACTTGTGGCGTTTTAATAAATGCCGCTAAGTTGTACATAAACGCCGCTAATGAGATTTTCAAGTATCGGCGTTTGACAAAACGCCGGTAGATGAAAATAGCGACCACCCATTACCGGCGGCAAGTTACGCCAGCAAAAAACCGCCGCTAATTAATTAGCGGCATTTTGTTAACAGGTTTCGGCGCTTATCGAACGCCGGTATTAATTATTTTTTTTGTAGTGATAAGAATATCTTTCTTTCATTGTGATGAAG
Organism: Pterocarya stenoptera; assembly: GCA_003123785.1. NCBI lineage: Eukaryota > Viridiplantae > Streptophyta > Magnoliopsida > Fagales > Juglandaceae > Pterocarya > Pterocarya stenoptera. The sequence continues at coordinate 493,119 of QEOT01005891.1, forward strand.
CAGAGGATCGGCAAAAAACCATGTTAAAATCAAAACTAGAAATTGAAAAAAAAAATGAAAACAACATCAACAAAATCAAATCCAAACAACAAAATCAAGAGTAAAATCAAGGCTAGGGTTTCGGATTTTACCATGTTATCGCTTGCCGTGGCGCCGTGCTAGAGTGAATAGTAGCCGGAGAGAAAGAAGGAAGCTTTTTCAGCTGCGGTGCCGTGCTGGAGAAAAGGAAGTGAAAAGGGAAGAAGAAGAGAGAGGGAAGAAGAAGAGAAAGAAGAGGAAAAAAAATTAGAAGAAGAGAAAAATGGAAGAGACGCGGGAGAGTGAAAAAGAAGAGAAAGAAGAGAAAAGGGAAAAAGAAAATGAAGAGACGCGGGAGAGAAGAAGAAGAAGCAGAAGAGCCACGGGAGAGAGAGAGAGAGAGGGAGCCGAAATATAATAAACAATGGGATTTAGACTTGCTACAGAACTTTTTATCTTTGGAAAGAAAAATAAAATGATTGTAGCTTATATTTAAGATGAAAAGCGTTTGGCTAACTCAATGTGGGTCAACTTTTGATAAAATGGTTAAATTTAGAGATGAAAAGCACTTTAAATAAACCGATGCAGATGCTCATATATCTATCACTCTGGGTAGTAGGTCATATTGTGCTGCACGTCTTTCAGTCCGAAAACTGATGTAAGAGCGAAAAATCACAAGAAATTTTAAATATGTAAAGCTACTGGAGGGCCTATATTGGTTAGAATAGTTCTACATACAGTTGGGTTATGCAGCCGATGCGTAGTCGAGATGCCACGTTAGATTACAAAAAAAAAAAAAAAAAGATAGATTACGAAGGAACCCGCCCGAAACCAAAGAAGAACAGATTGAAGAAACAGAGCTCGGCCATCTTCCCACTTGTGCTGCTGTGTCTGGGTCTTGCGCCTAGTGGTTCGTCGGCTACACGTGTAATGGTTGAAAGAAGATTTGAAGAAAAAGAAAAAACCTTGGTCGGCATCGTCTGTGTCTTCTTGTTCCCGCTCGTACGGGGTCTGTTTCTTTCGGTTTTCTCAGTCATTGGCTTCATGTGTAATGGTTGCCCAGTCTTCGTCTTCCTTCTCATATGATCTGGGGAGTTTCTACCCACATTGTTTCCGAGTCTTCGTGTGTCACCGTGGGTCTCCATTTTCTGTGGATCTTCTCTGTGGGTCTCCATTGGTAAAGTTTTTTCTTTTTCTTTTCTCAATCTACATTTCGTCTACTAAAACAACGAATTTGAGGGACCAAATAAGAATGATGCTGGGTAAGAATGATGTTACCAGATAATAATCAGAGCTGACTAGTATGTAGTAAGCTCCATATGTTTTCTTTTATTTTAATACAGTGAATGTCATGTGTTTGTTGTTTTAAAGTTTGATTTTTACCTAGTTAAAATTGAAATGAGGCATTGCCAAGTTAGAAATTTTATTTGCTATGGAAGGCTTTTTTAGGAATCCACTTCTGCTATCCCTTATTTTGGGCATTCCTGTAATCTGATGCAAGTATCTCAATGTTCAAGTTCCATTAAGTTTTATCAACCTTTGAAGGGAAGTATGCAGTTTTCTGTTGGTTGAAGTTTCAAGCAGGCATGATGACTTTAAGTTATTTCTTGACGTGTCACCTATGTCATTCAAAGAAAAAGAAGAAAGGAGGCCATGTTGGTTCATTTGTACAAAAACCAAAATTAAGTACTAATTTGATGCTAGGTATGTCTAGCTTTTCCTCAAATTTGTAAACTACAGCCAATTGTTCAAGCCTATCCAACCTTTATATAAGGGTTCTGCTTGAGGATCCTTGTCCTGTACCTTCGATTTATAGCAGCTTTTATACCATGGAAGATTGACAAAGACTTGTACTTTTATTTAAGCTAGTATCTGATTCTTGTAAGTAGTAATGTTTGCTTGTACGTTGACAATGGATACTTTGTAAATATTCTTGTGTTGTATTAAAGGTTGACCGAAATTCTATCAGTTGCCTTCCTACAGGAGTCTAGAAGCACTTGAAAGGATACCATTTCCTTAAAGAGTTCCAAAACTTGTACACAGTTTGAAGATTAGTTAGTATGCATAATGACAGAAGTTTTTGAACTGATTCATTTAGTGGTGAATTATTTTGGTACTTATAATGATAGTTCTCGTTATTGAATTGAACCTTCCCCAAGATTTCCTTGCTTTTGCAATAATTGAATCTTTAAAATAAAATTTATCAGTTTTGATTTTAACCTTCCCCAAGATTTCCTTGCTCCTATAAAAATGGTTGTGCAATTTTTTCCTATGCAATTTGTCAGCATGGGACAGGGGAAAAAAACCCTTCTCCTACAACACCATCTAGCTCAAATCCCCCAACCGCAATATGTGATATGATTTTTAGCATTTGTTAGCATACATGAACTACATATTGGTAATATTAATCAATATTACCTTTTTATTTTAGGACTTCCCAACAACTGCTCCAAACTTTCCAAATTACATGCACGGTTACTATGGACCACTGCCTGCATGGTCACCTGCTTTTATGCCATATCCAGATGGCAACCAATATCCAAGCAACATTCAGATAGTGATGCAACTTAGTTCTGTGAATATCTTTTGTTTTTTTTTTTTCCATTTTTTGGAAGTTTAATTGCTGCCTTATTTTTAGTAGAATGCTTACCCATTTCAATATGGGATGGGACCTCCAACTCCTATAATGGCTACAAGCTCCGGAATGACCGAAAGATTGGGTAAAGATGATACACCCGATCATCATTGAGAAACTGATCCGCCATGTTCCACCTCTAGAGTTGATGAACAAAGTGTAGAGGATAGGCCAAATTCATGGGAATTCGACAATGAGACTCCCAGGACACCTCAGTTAGACCAAATGGATGGTAGTGATATGATAAAGGAGCCAAAATCGGGGATAGAGTTTAATTCTTTTGAGGAATTAATGAGCTATTATAAGCAATATGCTAAAAAATGCGGGTTTGGATCTATGACACAAAGGAGTGAGAGGGATAATGATGGGAGTGCTAGATATGTCACCCTTGGTTGTGCTCGTGGGGGAAAGGCTCGAAATAGGACGATGAATGTCGTCAAACCACGCCCGACAGGAAAGAATGATTGTAAGGCAATGATTAATGCCTTAAAAGTTGAGGGAAAGATGCGGTTGACCACAGTTTATAATACCCACAATCACGAACTGAGTCCCCATAAATCTGGGTTCTTCCGATGTATTTGCAAAGTTAGTGAGGCGGTAAAAAGAGTACTAGATACTAACGACCTAGTTGGCATCCGAATGAACAAGAGCTTCGGATCTCTTGTTGTTGGTGTGGAAGGATTTGAGAACCTCCCTTTTTTGAAAAGGATTGTCGCAATTACATCGATAAGGCAATGCATCTACGACTTGGAGCAGGTGGTGCCGGAACGCTCCGAGACTATTTTTGTAGGATGCAGTACAAGAATCCTGGATTCTTTACTTAATGGATTTAGATGATGATGGGAGGTTAAAAAATATCTTTTGGGCAGATCCACGCAGTAGGGCAGCGTATCAAGATTTTGGTGATGTGGTTACATTTGACACCATGTACCTGAGGAATAGATATGGGATGCCCTTTGCACCCTTTGTTGGTGTAAACCATCATGGCCAGTCGATTCTCTTGAGTGCAGGGTTAATTTCCAGTGAGGACACATAGACTTTCACATGGCTATTTCAAACTTGGTTGCAATGTATGGATGGTATAGCATCGCCAGCTATTATCATTGATCAAGATAGAGCAATGAAAAATGTAATTGCCATTGTATTTCCAAATAGTCGACTTTGATTTTGCCTATGGCATATACTGAAAAAAGTCTCCTAGAAGCTTGGCTCTCATCGTGCCTACAAAAGTGGCCTAAAAAATAGTTGATGAAATGCATGTATGACACTCAAACTATTGAGGAGTTTGAGAAGTCGTGGGAAGAGTTAATTAGCACGTACACCTTGGAAGAGAATGTCTGGTTGCAAAGTTTGTACGCTGATCGCGAGCACTGGGTACCGGTATTCCTAAAAGAGTACTTTTGGGTTGGCATGAGTACAACACAGAGGAGCGAGAGCATGAATGTATTTTTTGACGGATATGTTCATGCCAAGACAAATCTGAAGCAGTTTGTTGATCAGTTTGACAATGCCTTGAGAAAGAAAATTGAGAATAAAACCAACTCCAACTTCCACTCTTTTAGTGTCACAATTCCATGCATATCTAGATCTCCAATTGAAAAGAGATTTCAAGAGTTGTACACGAATACAAAATTCAGGGAAGTTCAACAGCAAGTTATGGGTGTGCTCGATATGGATCCATCTCTAGTTAGACAAGATGGCGTGAAGAAAACCTATATGGTAGAAGATGAAATTCGTGTTGAGAAGTTCACTAAACATGTTACATATTATGTAGATTTTAATGAGAAAGATTGCGATGCTAAGTGTTCATGTGGGTTATTTCAGATGAGGGAGATACTGTGTAGGCATATCTTGGCCATATTCAAATGTAATGGGATAAAGACTTTGTTAGATAGGTACATTTTAGATCGATGGAGAAAGGACATCAAACAGAGATATACGTTAATCCACAGTACCTATCACACAGGGGATCAGCGGGAAGATACTAACATATATTCAACTCTATTGAATATCTGTTATCGGATGATTACTAATGCAGCAGGTTCAAAAGAGCATATTGAGGATGCAAATAAAAAGTTATATGTTATGATTGAGTTATATGGTTCAAGTCCCCAAGAACCCCCCCTCTCTGACCCAAATGGGTTCCAATGTTGGTTATACGACACAGGACACAACTACAGTTGGTAGTTCGTAGCAAGTACTCAGTCCACGAGTTGTGCGAGGAAAAGGTAGACCCCCATCTTTGAGAAAAGTATCCAGGATAGAGCAAGATATGCGGAAAGTTAAAGCGAAGATGAAGAAGGTGCCTGTAAAGGGAAAACGTAAAGAGGTTTCCTATTTTTAATAACAAGAATATTTTAAATATACATGTATGTTTATTTGCTATGTTTTATTTATGCAATATTGTGATGACATGCTGTTTCTCAATGTTACTTGATTATTAGCAAGGTGGAAATACGCCAGCCCGGGACACGTGTAGGAATTTATTTGGCTTATCAGAGATAGATCCTTCTAATGTTGGAAATGTTCAGGTATAAATATTTTTGTTTTTAATTGCTGCCTTATAATTTAAAATATGTTAGACTTATTTTTGTTATGTTTATCTCGCTAGACTGTTGCAGGCAACACAGCTTTTGACATTAGTGGACCCCAAAATGTGGTTGAGAGTCAAGACATTGTAATATTTCTAAACTTTTAATATTTTAATAGTAATATTGATGTAATAATGATGCCATAATAAGTATGTGCATGAAAATTGTCTATTAGATATGACTTCTCACTAAATATTCTTACTTCAGCGAGATGCAGGAGTAATGTCTGTGGAGGTAGATGGTGCTTTGTAGGACACAATGGAGCTTGGAAGAAGAAAGCTTGTCAAGACTATAGTTAGTTCTAGTGATAGTTTTTGTAATTATTATTGGAAGAAGAAAGATTGGTAGGACTATACTTCTAGTGATAGTTTTTGTAATTATTTTTGACAAGTGATAGTTTTTGTAATTGTTATTGGAAGAAGAAAGATTGATTGGTAGGACTATAGTCCTAGTGATTGGTTTTGTAATTATTTTGGAAGGAAAAACCTTGGTAGACCTGGTAGTTTGGGAAGAAAATTATGCAATATTGTTTCGAATGTAAAGTGCCCAACAGTCCATTGTATTTTTGAACCCGGTTATCTGATGATTGAATGTAAGCATTGCAATATGTTTCAAATTTCAAAGCAATATACTTAGATTGAATAAATGTTGTCTATGACCCAGATTTTTTCAATACAATTTACTATTAAATGTCAACATTTACAAACTGCCAGTGGTCAAACTTCCTCATCTGTTCAATATATAAAAATGGTAGAATATCAACTCCAATTATATCAAATTGGAAAACAAACATCTTACAAAACTTCTAGTGGTCAAACTTTTTCCAACATATTGGAAAACCAAGCATCTTACAAAACTGCATGTTGTCAAATTTGAACAACATACATTGGAAAACCAACATCTTACAAAACTATCAGTGCTAAAACTTGAACCAACATTCCTACTTGTCACCAACATCTTACAATATTTCCAATGCTCAATCTTGAACCAACATACATTGTAAAACCAACATATTATAGTTGCCAGAGACTGAAATACATCAAATATGACAACCAACATATATCAAACAACTATTCTAAATAACTTTCAATAGCTAAACTACATGTTCCGACTAAGCTGCAACATGACTGAACACAGTAACATAAAACAACAACTATAAAGGCCCAAAACACCCAGAGTAGCGTGCGTGAATGCCTTATTTCAGCTTGTTGCTGAAGAAGCACCAACTCCTTCTTCAAAACTTCCTCATTTCTCATGGATAGCACCATCTCTCTCTTCTTGATCTCATCCGCTCTCTTACGGATCTCAATCTCCATCTTTTCGATATCTTCGAGTATCTTCTTGATCTCTTTTTCCTTCAATAACACTTCTTCTTTTTTTTTCTTTCACGAAGATCCAACTCTATGTATTCATTACTATCCACCCACTTTAAATACTTGCAGTATGGTAAACCCTGGTCGATACGTAGGAAAAAAATGTTAGATGGCTTACAATATTTCAGCTTGTATTACATAAAAGTTTAATCCAGTGAATGTTGTAAGCTACCTCTGTATTGTACTTTGGACACCCTAAGAAGGGTCATCCTGGATTTCTTACAGTATTTGAGTATCTCAGTGTTGCTTCACACAGACAGAAGCAAGTTGGTTGACCCAAAGTATGTTTAGCAAAGGATGAAGACGACATTGATGATGATGACAACGATGACGATGACATTCTAACGTGAAATATTATTGTTATTCAATTGTTATAAGTCATAGTTTGTTTGCTGGATTTGGTGATGTGCAAAATGATAGTTGCATTTTTTGTCCATGTATGCAAATTAAGACGTGTATAGTGGACCAAAACCTAGAGTACTTTTGACGTGGAAAGTTGACAAAAATTGCATTTCTTTTCATATCCTTTTCTAAACATTCGATAATGCAACTTAAGACGTAACATTCAAATGAGAATGCAACACTACAAATCCATACAAGGTCAAATGAGTAGGAATTACGTTTAGGATCACGAGAACCCCCCTTCTAGTCATCAAGGAATTACACTATAAGAGATGGAGGCAACAAATGTCGATTGACAGAGAAGCTTTATAATTGCAGTAATCAAACCATTAAGTAATTTAGTAATCAAACCATTCAGTACTCAAACCATTCAGTACTCCAACAATTTAGTAATTCCAAAGTGTAATCTGGAACCATCCGGTAATCTGAAACCATGCAGTAATTGCTAACCATTCAGTAAGAAAAGATAATACATTCAGTAATTGGAAACCATCCAGTAATTGCAAACCATTCAAAGATGGCAAGTAATCTGAAACCATCCAGTCTGCTAACCATTCACTAAAAAAAGATACATTTAGTAATTGGAAACCAAGCAATAATTGGAAACCATTCACTAATTGGAAACCATGTAGTAATTGCAAACCATTCACTAATTGCAAACCATTCAGAAAGCAAAAATTAACTACAATAATTAAAAATAATTAAGGTTTTAAAAAAATGGGTGCCTTCCCCCAGGACAGGGGCGACTGATTACCAGAACCGTGGTGTGGAGAATTTAGGGTTAGGGTTTCGGGATGAAGGAGAAAGGGCTATGTTAGGGTTAGGGTTTCGAGATGAAGGGGAAGGTGATAGGTTAAGGTTATGGTTTCGGGATGAAGGGGAAGGTGCTAGGTTAAGCTTAGGGTTTCAGGAGGTTAGGGTTTTTTTAGGATTTCGCATCTTTTAGGGGGATTTTGATTCGGCGAAGAGGGGAATATATTGGGTGAAGATGAAGGTGGGGCAACCCTTAAGCTCTCAAGAAGGCAGTGCTCTGTGGTGAGGCAGAGCAATTCCGTGGGAGGGAAGGTTTCGGAAGATGAAAGGAGGAGGGCTTCGTTGCGTGGTGAGGCAGAGCATCAAATGGAGAGGCAGAACTGCAAATGGAGAGGCAGAGCAGCTTCGTGGGAGGGAAGATCTCGGATGCCCTTTGCGGAGGAGGAGAAATCGAAGGGAGGGGGAGAGTTTGTGGAGACGAAGGGAGGTCTTCGTAGGAGGGAGAGGGAGGATAGGTGGAGACGAAGGGAATGGCTCCTGGGTCTTCGTGTGTTTTTTCCTTGATACGAAGCGTACCGTTTTGCAAAAGATCCAAAATGGTGCGCTTCATTTTCCAGGTAAGCAAGTGCTCCCCCGTGCTTACGCAGCCCGACTGCGTTTATCATTTTTCACGGCCCATTCTGAATAGAAAGCCCAAATATCAAGGGAGCCCAATAAAAAAGCCCCTGGTCAACCAAAAGAAACTAGAGTGTCCAAGGCCCAACAAAGTCATACACCCACACACCACCTCTTATGGGAAGACAGATCTCATGCAAATATGTGATCAATTTGGTTATGATTTGCACCGATAAACTCTGCATCAGATAAGCATCACATCAGAATCTATATATAGCAGGTAACCCACAAAGTAGGGGATCGATCTCTTGTTCTGAATTCTAAACTTTTTGAGACTCTTATTGACTTAAGCATCAGAGTTTCCCTTGGCGTATCATGCTAGTCCCATTTCGGTCTTTATGCAGGCGAACGGTTGCGGGTTGGAAGTGAGACATGTCGTTTACATTGGCGCCGTTTGTGGGATCCTTTTTCGATTTACGTGGTTCTCACATGCCAACTGTAACCCATTATGTACCAATGGATCCATCCGTGGAGGCACGACTAGCAGCAGTTGAGGAAAAGTTGAAGCAGGCATTGGAAGCAATGGAGGCCCTGAAAAAGGAAAATGACAACTTGCGATGAAGGAATGCCGAATCCAGCAATACCACCGTGTTCGCTCATAGTGAGCAGGGTGAAGGAGAAGAACCATCCAATATGGAGTCGAGCCTAAGGCGAATAGAGAAAGAAAAGATGCATAACGAATTAAAAGAACTAGCAGAGAAGTATGAAGAAATGGCAAAGAATATAGGAGAGTCTTCCTTGGTGGAATGCTTGCTCAACCAAACAGACTTACCGTATAGCGAGCAAATTATGGCCGTACCCCTCCCGTCAAAATTCAAGGTACCCCAGGTAGACATGTACGATGGATCCAAAGATCCAGTGGATCATCTAGAGAACTTCAAAGCCCACATTACGCTCCATCCATGGGTTTCCAGGCGAAATAGCCTGCCGGGCTTTTCCTTTGACCCTAAAGGGAATGACAAGAGGATGGTTCGGGATCCTTAGACCAAGATCGATAGACAGTTTCGAAGAGTTGGCTAAATAGTTCTTAACACAGTTCATGCCTAGCAGAAGGCGTCAGTGCCCAACCGCCTACCTGCTAATAGTTAAGCAAGGAGGAGATGAAGACCTGAAAAGCTACCTATCCCGCTTCAACAAGGACCAATTAACAACAGACAACCAGGATGAGAAGATCGCCCTTGCCACCCTCCTAGGCGGGATATGGCCTCAGAGTCCTTTTATGGCATGACTAGCCAGGATGACTTCGTGCACCCGTAGGGATTTCATGGACAAAGCAGACGATTTTGTCAACACTGAAGATACACTACAAGCCTTGGTAAATCCTCGGAAGGCCATTGGCAAGCCCGAACGAAGAAATGGGCAGACTGACAAGAGGACTGGTTCAAGCCGTTAGGAGAAGAGACAAGAGAAGCGGCCAAAATACAATCCTAGGCTAATACATAACAATTTAAACGTATGTGAAGACGAGAAAGACAGGGAGGAACAGCACCAGCCCAAAACAGGCTGCCACTACTGCAAATACCACCAGACTGGGTCCCACTAGACCGAAGACTGCACGAACATGAAGAAGAGGGTGGCAGAGCTAGTAGGAACGGGGGAGTTAGAACGAATGGTAGCGGAACGTTCAACACCAAGAAGACACCAGGAGACTAGGCAGGAAACCATAACGAGTAGAAGTCCTGAGTAACGGTGTCAAGCGCACAGCTGCCAGAATGATGGGAACAGGGTGCTCGTAAGAGGCGAAAGAGACAGGGAGCCCATAGGAGAAATTTGGACCATAGCAGGGGAAGGCGGCGTGTCCACATCCAGCTAGAAGGCGTATGCATGGAAAACTAGATACGAAGAAGTGTACATAGTAGATAGAGCTCCCAAGCAGCAGAAGCTGGGCGTTGATTGAATGGGGGTCTCTTTCGGGGAGGTAGATCCTTAAGGAGTATTATACCCACACGATGACGCTTTGGTAGTCACTCTTGTGATAGCCAACTACACAACCAGGCTGGTGCTAATCGATAATAGAAGTTCAGCAGATATACTATTTTGGTAAGCTTTCGTCAAAATGGGTATCGACGCCAGTAGACTAAGGCCTTCCCCGACACCTTTGAAAGGCTTCTCCGGAGACAATCCTGCCCTTAAGAGCTATCACCCTTCCGGTGACCACCGGGTCTGGAACACGAACGACGACCACTATGACCGATTTCTTAGTGGTGAAAGCTCCCTCTTCCTACAACACCATACTAGGAAGACTGACGCTTAACCTCTTTAGGGCGGTGACTTCAACATACCACCTTAAGATGAAGTTCCTGACTGATAACAGGATAGGGGAGTCACAAGGCAAGCAAGTTTTGGCATGAGAGTGCTATGTGAAGGAATTAAGAAAATATCGTGAAGAACTATGCATGATAGCAGGACAAAGCAAGGCACCGTCGCCCCCTCTTCCCCCCATACTAGTAGAGACCTTAGAAGAAGACGTGGAAGTTAGGGACACACAGAATCAACAGCATGCTAAAGTCAACGAACCATTAGAACTTGTAACATTACACCCAGACCGCCCTGGAACCACTACTCACATAGGAACCCATGTGCCCCCGGCGGATAGAGAAGCATTGAAGAAGCTATTGATTGAATATAGAGACATCTTCACGTGGAGCCACAAGGAAATTCCTGGTATAGATAACAATATCAATGAACACCACTTGGGCGTAGACCCCATGCATAAAGCAGTGCGCAAGAAAAGAAGGTCGTTTAGTGCAGAAAAGTATGTTGCCATTAACAAAGAGGTGGAACGTTTGCTTGCCGCCGGTTTCATCAAAGAAGCCTACTATCCAGAATGGTTGTCTAACGTGGTCATGGTGAAGAAGACGAATAGAAGATGGAGGATGTGCGTAGATTTCATTGATCTGAATAAAGCTTGCCCAAAAGACAGTTTCCCTTTACCGCGAATTGAAGTAATTGTGGATGCAACAAAGGGGCACCGTATGATGAGTTTTATGGTGGCTTACTCAGGATACAACCAAATAAGGATGTACCAGGCAGATGAGAAGAAAAATTCATTCATAATAGTCCGGGGGCTGTATTGTTACCAGGTCATGCCAGTTGGGTTGAAGAGTGCAGGAGCAACATATCAAAGGTTGGTAAATCGGATGTTTAAAGGAGAGATTGGGAAATCTATGGAAGTTTATATGGACGACCTTTTAATAAAGAGTAAGGAGCCCACCCAGCACCTTGACGACCTAAGGGTGGCATTCAAGATTTTACGCCATTACAAGATGAGGCTGAACCCTGCAAAGTGCACTTTTGGTAGAGTCAGGGACATTGTTAGGTTACATCGTATCTGAAAAAGGAATTGAGGCCTCTCCGGAAAAAAATAGCTGTCATACTCAACATGAAACCTCCAAAAAACCATAACAAAACCCAGCGATTGGCGGGCAGGGTAGCCACCCTAGGGAGGTTCATAGCCCGGTCAACAAACAAATGTTTCCCCTTCTTCTAGGTACTGCGCAAGATGCACCCCTGGAACAAAGAGTGCAATGAAGCATTTGAAAAGTTGAAGTAGTACTTGGCCAGTCCGCCACTCTTGAAGCAACCATAGAAAGGCGATGTGCTTCACGCTTACCTAGCGGTTTTCCCGAACGCTGTGTCTATCGTCCTAGTGAAAGAGGAAGGGACTACTTAGCATCCTGTGTACTACGCAAGTTGGGCTCTCAAGGAGCATCAATAAGGTACCCGAGGATTGAGATGCTAGCCTTTGCCTTGATAATGGTAGCTAGAAAATTTCGCCCATACTTCCAAACCCACGGAAATAAGAGTACTTACAGAGGCCCCTTTAGCATAAAGTTTGAGGAAGCCAGACAACACGGGAAGATTGATTGGGTGGTCGATGGAACTAAGTGAATTTGACTTGGAGTATGAACCAAGGAGGACGGTTAAGGGACAGGCTCCGGCAGACTTCGTAGTAGAATTCTCAAGTTTCCCCCAGGAAGATACGGTAGTCCTAGTGGGAAAACCATGGTTGCGTTTTGTCGATGGCTCATCCTGCAAGATCGGTGGGGGCCTGGGGGTACATTTGGTAAGCCCCAATGGCCGAAAGCAGTACTATATGGCAACGCTGGTTTTCAAAGTAACAAATAACGAAGCAGAATATGAAGCACTTGTAGCAGGGCTTTCCATAGCTGCCCAGATAGGGGCGACTGAGATAAAGGTTAAATTAGATTCACAAATAGTTGTTAACCAAGTTTTAGGTCTGTACGCAACAAAAGGGGAAAAGTTGAAGAAGTATCTGGAGCGTGTTTGGGAAGCGCGTGACCTCCTATCGTATTTCAATATAACATAGATTCCAAGGGCGGATAACGACGTGGTGGACAGATTAGCACGAGCAACGTCAGGCATGGAAGGGACACTGCTCCAATGGAAAGTTGAACGAAGAGTCATCGAAGTCCTAGCCATTGGGGTAGAAGTAGGCACCTTGGCCTCTAGCATCCCGGAATGGGTGGGCGAAGTGGTTAAGTACCTAGATGAGGGAAGACTACTAGAAAAAAAAGGAGGAGGCAGCAAGATTCCTACTTATCGATGGAGTCCTTTATAAAAGCGGCTTCTCCGTCCCACTACTTCGATACATTTCCACTCAAGAAACTCAATATGTCTTGGCAGAAATACAAGAAGGAATATGTGGAAACCATTCAGGTGGAAGAACTTTAGCAGGGAAGGCGCTGAGGGCTGGATACTACTGGCCTAACACATTGAGAGATGCTCGAGAATTCAGTAGAAAATGCATTGAATGCCAGGCGTATGCCCCAGTACAACACGCACCCCCAGAGGGGTTAACGTCCATGATCGCACCTTGATTTTTGGCCCAATGGGGCGTGGACCTGGTTGGTTGGATCCTTCCCACCAGGACGGGGTGGGGAAAAATTCATGATCGTAGCTGTGAATTATTTCACAAAATGGGTGGAGGCAGAACCACTGGTAACTATAACAAGCAAGACTGTGACAAAATTCATTTGGAAAAACATCGTTTGCTGGTTCGGGATCCCTCAAAGCATAGTGACAGACAATGGGCTACAGTTTGACTTCGATCATTTCATAGAATGGTGTACGGAATTGAAAATTAAAGTGAAGCACTCCTCACCAGGTCACCCTTAAGCAAACGGTCAAGCGGAAGCTACAAACAAAGCATTAATCTCCATCCTAAAGAAAAAGGTTGCAGAGAAAAAGGGAGTGTGGGCGGAGGAGCTACCCGAAGTACTCTAGGCGTACAAAACATTGGCAAAAACTCCAACGGGGGAGTCCCCATTCACATTAGCGTATGGCTGCGAGGCGGTAGCACCAGTCGAAGTAGGACTCTCAACCTATTGGACAAGTTATTTCTCAGCCTTCCAAAACGATACAAAGATAGAAGAATACCTCGACTTGATAGAGGAAGAAAGAGACTTAGCGGAAACCAGGATGTTACAAGAAAATGCCAAAACCAAGCAGTATTTCAACAAGAGAGTAAGGCCCATGACATTTAAAGTAGGAGACCTGGCAACTATAACAAGCAAGACCATGACAAAATTCACATAGTGCTCCCTACATATCGAATAAACAACACAAAGTAGTAGTTAAGCCCAAATGTTCCCAACCCAAATATTTACATTGTGAGAAGTGACTGTAAGTGAAAAGTACTTACTCTAGGTATTGACCGATCTCTGCACTATTATTTAACACATACCAAGTTGCCTTTACAAGTAAAGCCCGCTCAATTCGATTGGATGTAGGGGACCCAAAAGGCCGTACCTTTTGTGAGAAAATAGAGTAAGAATCAGATTGAGTATCCTTATCTATTTCCTTGTTTTGATAATCCCGATTATATATGGTCTCAACATCATGGATATACAAGGAGCAAAAGTTCAAACATTCAACATGAACATAGGCTTCAGCAATTGACCCTTCAAACGAGCCTTATTTTTGACATAATGCTTGAATTTTCCCAAATAGTGTTCAAAAGGATACATCCACCTATATTGAACTGGTCCAGTAAGGAGAGCCTCGCGGGGTAAATGAATGACGAGGTGCACCATTATATCAAAGAAGTCAGGTGGGAAAATCATCTCAAGCTTGTAGAGGATGATATGGATGCCATATTGTAGTTGCTTCAATACTTCTAATGTCAATGTTCATGCGCACAAAACCCTGAAGAAGGAACTGAACTCGGTCAATGCTAGTCGTATATCAAGTCACAAAAACCCACCAATTGCAACTGGAAGTAATCTTTGCATGAACACGTGAGAGTCATGACTTTTCATTCCTGATATTTTTGCATCACCAACTGAAACACATCTAGAGATGTTAGAGGTAAATCTATCTGGAAACTTAACAGCTGCAAGCCATTCACAGAAACATCTTCTCTGAGCCAAATCCAACGAGTTGGACCCAAGGACCATGGAGTAACCAGTAGGTGACGGCTTGAGATTGAATTCTTTCCTTAATCCAAACTCCATTAAGTCCTTACGTGCAGTAGCAGTATCTTTGATTTTTCCATCAATATCCATCATAGTTCCTAAAACATTATCGCAAATATTTTTTTCAATGTGCATAACATCGAGATTATGTCATAAAGGCAACTTTGACCAGTAAGGTAATTGGAAGAATATACTTCGTTTAGTTCAATTCAATTCATCCGGTCTGCATTTCTCTTTCTAGAATCTTTGCCAAATTCTACACCATCGAGTTGCAAAAGTTGCTAAAGTACATCATGTCTCGTGAGCTCTGGAGGAGGCAACCGATGGTCGTCATTTCCATTGAATGCAGCCTTTTTTCTTTCTCCAACTGTGTGAGGCTGGAAAGAAACGACGATGACCCATATAACAATATTTTCTCCCATGTTTCAACCACATGGAATCTGTATTCTCATTGCATAATGGGCAAGCCAATTTTCCCTTTGTACTCCACCCTAAAAGATTGGCATACACGGAAAAATCATTTATGGTCCATAGAAGTGCAGCATGTAAGCGAGAGTGCTCAGATTTTGATGCATCATACGTATCTACCCCCACATCCCATAACTCTTTTAATTCACTCACTAAAGGTTGCAAATAAACATCGATGTCGTTTCCTGGAGCTTTGGGGCCAGGAATGAGCAATGACAACATTAAATACGGATCTTTCATGCATAACCAAGGGGGCAAGTTGTATGGCACAAGTATCAAAGGCCATATGTTATATGATGTGCTCATATTATTGAACGGATTGAAGCTATCACTGGCTAGGCCAAGTCTTACATTCCGAGCATCTGATGCAAACGAACCGTGGTCTTTATCAAATTGCCTCCACATCTTAGAATCGGCAGGATCCCTTAGAGTACTGTGATCATCAACTCGTTCTTCTTTATGCCATTTTATGGATGTAGCTATATTCTTCGACATAAATAGTCTTTGTAACCTTGGTATAAGAGGAAAGTAGCGTAAAACTTTTTGAGGAATCTTCCCCTTTTTCCCCCTCGTTGACACCCACCTTGACTCCTTACATTTAGAACAAGCTTCTTTGCCCACGTCATCTATCCAAAATAGCATGCAGTCATTTGGGCATGCATCGATCTTCACATAACTAAAACCAAAAGCACGCTGTAGCTGTCGGGCCTCGTGGTATGAGTTAGGTATGTCAATTTTTGGAAAAGCTGCTTTTAACAATTGTAAAACCATGTTAAAAGACTTGACAATCCATCCACCAATTGTTTTAATAAGAAGCAGCTTGACTATAAATGAAAGCTTTGAGAACTTTTGGCAACTTGGATAAAGTGGATGTCGAGCATCCTCTAACAATTGTTCAAAACCTTTTGCTTGTCCCTCATTCATTGAAGGCTGAGAAGTAGTACCATGTTCCCTGCCTGCATTGTCCATGAATGATCCAGCCCGAATGTCATCTATCATTTCGTCCATATCATCGACATAATTCTCACTTTCATTAATCCCATCTTCATCACTGTTTGACGCATTCACACTCCAATTTTCGCCCTCCCCATGAAATATCCAATGTGTATAAGTTGGATAAATACCTAGCGTGAATAGATGATCTTCGACTTCATTTATTGGCAAGAAAAGGTTATTATGGCATCTTCGACATGGACACTTGAAGGTAGTTCTTCCAGGTGCATGAGCTTTTGCCATTGTAAGGAGTTTATTAATCTCGTCACCATATTCATGTGACGTGAACCTGTTTGGCACGTGCATCCAAGTCTTGTCCATTTGAGTGTCAATCGATATTGGGATATTTGAACCTTAGCATCTAAAATGATATAATTTTGGGCTTTGATTAAAATGAATAATTAACAAAGATAAGAAAAAGGAAATGGTAAACTACATATTTACTATTGTGAGTCCCCATGAATTCCTAGATATTACAAAATACAGTAATGACTTAGAAAGGTACATTCAATGGACATATGAATTCTCAATATGTAATTGTATTTGGGAAATGTTTTGCACAGTTCACTATACCAGCAGATTTACGTTAAAGTGTCAAAGCTGGGATTATTCAAATATTGATGGAAAGTATAAAACACTATAATAGGCCACTAAGTAGAGAAGCACGCTGAATCCTTATGTTTATTTATTGATAAAATAGGGAAACAGAGTAATGTAAATTGCGGACAAAGAGAAAATTAATTATTTTACCCTTTATATAACCATTTGTATTGAGACTCTAAATTGGCCTTAAAAATAGGTTCTTCGTGCACCCAAAGGCAAACTGAGATAATTGATCTTGTTTCTTTCCAGTCCACTTGAAGACAGAAAAAAACCACATTATATACATTACTTGGTTAACCCCTTCAACCTCAAGAACAATGTGAACCAAATTTGTCTTTATATCAATCGATTAAAATTACTAAGTTATAACATACAATTCATCATGTGGGTGGGATTAAATCAGGGAAATTAATATCAGAGTACAAGCAGGAAATTGGAGAGATTAAAAGGTTATTGGCTAAAATTGAACCCAAATTACCCAAATCAAGGAAACTATATACCGTATAAGAAATTAGTATGGAAAAAGGTAGAAGGAAAGAGCTTACCACAGGTGGTGGCGCACTGCCATGGACTGGTACGGCGAGAAGGTGGGGCAGCCTAATAACGGACGGAGAGAGAGAGGCCGGGTAGGAAAGAGAGAGAGAGAGAGAGAGATAGAGATGAAGCTCCCAATATTGATGATCGATGAGGCGAAGCCAGCAGGCCGCAGACTCACGGTCGCGATCGGCGGCTTCAATTTTGCCAAGGGTAGGTGAGATTCTTGGAGGCAGTTGTGGCGTGGTGAGGGGCAATGCATCTAGGGATTAACATTTCGTTCAGTGGGGGGCTAACGCAAATTCGGCATGCTTCTTGCCTAATAATGGGAAAGCTTTTAACGGCAAAGGAAACCTCGCCGACCCAACTAGTGTCAAACTTATTTGCGGCGGCATACAATCTCCACAAAAGGTTTACTTACCACGGCCTAAAGGCTGTCGATATATTGTAACACAATAATTTTTTTATAGCGGCGAGTAAGTGTCACTGCATTTGCTTTTTATTTATGCAAACACGAAAACTGTCGCATTTAGAAAACTTGTTGCTGCAGTTGTCATTTGCGGGGAAATTTAGGTGCCGCAAATATGAGTTTTGACTGCTCTCCATTCAGCCCCCGATACAAACGTAGTTGCCATCTTAAAAATGCATGGGGCAGCGGCAGAAGTTGTTTCGGCAGTAAAAAAAATGCTACAAAAGCCGCATAATGTTGTAGTGGTTAGAAGATTATTTTCAAAGTCCGTGTTAGTTTCATACTCTTGATTTATTGGTTATATTTGACAAAAAAGGCTAAAGCTATACACTATTTATGATATTCACTTGTGCATTCATGTTCAGATTTATGCGGTAATTGAATCCTAACTCCCGCTCTAATGACCATGCTCCTCGTATGAGTGCGTCAATTGAGCCTTGGGAATTGCAAACCTCAACAACTTCAACAGAAGGTCATCTAACTTTTGTCCATCTAGATAACATATAAGTCATTTATTAGTGCCACATATAGAAAAGGGCGAAGCTCAAAAATTGTCTTGCTCAGGCATCATCATCACTGGTCCAACATATATGATAGACAATTATACTTGATAGTCAGAATAATTTTCCATACCCTCTTGTAGTAGAGTTAGTGCCTGGGAAAGTCAGTGTCATGGTCTTGTAATGTACTACATAATCATGCATTGTTACTACTAGACACAGCACACACATACACATGAAGAAACAAAAGACAGAATGACGTAGTCTGATATGAACACTCTATAATTCCAAAACAGACAGGAATGACAACATGCACGTGTCTGACTTTCCAACTGAATAATTTCGAGAATTTTACCCATAGACAAAATATAACCACACTTATAGCTAAAGCATATTGTGCAAAATATACTAATATGCACGCAAACACATGTGGACAAAAAATGCAAAATGGATAATGCCTTCCAAGCTATGAATTACATTAGCTATTTTAATGGGAATAATCTCAAATTATTGAAAACTTTCCCCGATACGTACCTTAAACAGAAAAAGTGAAAACGTTATGTGCCTTTCAGAGATTTGTTATAGACAAATCCCAAAATTTTTGCCTACATATAAAGATAGAAGATGCAACCATTTGTATCATTAATAGAGAGTAACAACAATCAATGGCTTTAAATAACTTACACGGCATGGATGGGTAGAAATGTATTAGTTTTTCATATGCATGGATGGTAACCGATTAGTTCACAATCAGAATAGTTGTAAACCTGTCAAACAAGTTATCATAAGGATAACACATATAACCACTTGCTGGTGACAAGTAATCAACATAAGCAATATACTTATGACATGTTAGAAGGTGTAGCATATTTAGTCTGCTTGGTTATATGTGCAGTTTAAGATATTAGGTTTTTTCCCATGTAGTTGTGCACATGGTTAATATATTGTCCTATGCGGTGGTTACCCAGAAGGGGTTCATTAGAAATCCCATTGTTGCAAGTGGCACTCTGCTTGTCTATGCAAACACATGAGAGTATGCCTTAGATTCTTCGAAGTAGCCCCAAAAATGTCTAAGAACTGCATTTATAACCACAAACCTACCATTTTTAAGCCATATAGACATGCAAACATTTGAGCTTTCATCCCTAGCTAGCCTAAAAAAGTAGAACACGTTTTTACATAATGAATTGGTCATGATGGGGTGCATAATTTCTTCACTCCCTTTGAGGTATCTTGGGCTTCCTTTGGAGGCTTCTTTTAAATCTATTAGAATTTGGGATGGAGTGATTAAAAAAATAGAAAAAATGTTAGCTGATTGGAAAATGATCTAATTGTCTAAAGGGTGAAGATTAACTCTTATAAAAAATACATTGTCTAACCTTGTCACTTATTTCCTTTCTCTTTTTCCACTGCCGGCAAGAGTTGGAAAAAGAATTGAGAGTTTATTAAGAAACTTCTTAAGGGGCGGTAAAGGTGTGGAAAAAAGTTTCATTTGGTTAGTTGGAAGAAGGTTTGTCAAACGATGGATTGCGGTGGTTTGGGGATAAAAGATTTAATGATTCTTAATAGAGCTCAGTTGGGAAATGACTTTGGAGATATTAATTGAAAAGTAAAGCTCTTCGGGAAAATGTTATTGATGTGAAATATGGAAGTTTGTGGGGATGTTGGTGTTCTAAAGAATCTGGTGGAATATAAGGGGTGAGTTTGTGGAAATTTGTTAGAAAATGATGGGGTTCTTTTTCAAATCATTTAAGATTGAAGGTGGGTGATAGGAAGATGATACTCTTTTGGCATGATTTGTGGGTTGGGGATTTTGCTCTTAAACTAGAATATCCTGCCCTTTTCAGAATTGCAAGGGATCAAAATGCAGTTGTAGGTGAGTCTTATTGCATCAGTAATAATAATATTGAATGGAATGTTATTTCTATATAGGATGTTAATGGTTGGATAGTGGATGAAGTTAAGGCATTGCTGGTTAGACTTTACAGCTCAAATTTGTTGCCAGGTAGAAAGGATAGCATGTTGTGGACTCTTACTGGAAATGCTAAGTTTTCAGTCTCATCTTATTACAGAATTTTATCAAGTCATAGTAGCTGTTTATTTCCTTGGAAAAATATTTTGAAAGTGAAAGTTCATTCCAAGGTTGCATTTTTCTGTTGGGTGGTATCTTTGGACAAAGTGTTGACAACTGATAATCTTAGAACGAGAAGAATGTATATTCTTGATTGGTGTGTATGTGCAAGAGAGATGGGGAATAAGTTAATCACCTCTTTCTTCACTGTGAAGTGGCAAGATTCTTGTGGAATGAGGTATTGAACTGGATAGGTTTACATTCAGGGGCAGAACTATGTTGTGGTAGCCCCCCCAAAAATTTTAAAAGTTAGTCTTATATATTTATATAATTTTAATTTTAAGTGTAAATATTCTTAAAATATTTAAGATTGCCCCCCCAACACTCAAACACACAGTATATCACTCAAATATCTTTAAGTCCATTAACATAATAGTCTTGATTTGACATCTCTATGTCTCTTTATTTGCCTTTGGTGTGTGTTGAGCGGTTTGTTTAGTTTCATATCAATGATATCATATAAGTTTTTCTTGTCTTTCTGAGTTTACATATATAGTTACATGATTTTTTTAATTTATTTTTCTCATTTGGGTCATTCTCGACTTCATTGAAATTCTTGCCTGTCACCTGTACATAATCTTTCTTTACAACCTTTGAGATGTTTTTAACCACATATTAATCAATTAGCTAGCTGGAAGTTTTAAGAGAGTTTATCTAATAGTTAAAACAAATCTGAAAGATTCTTGCATATGGGAGGCAATAGATTAATCTAACTAGATGATTGATGAGACGTTTATAGAGAGAGTATGTGAAGAATTTATTTTTTGTGAAGAATTTATTTGTTATTCACATGCTTTTGTTTGTTCACTTATTAATAGTAATACAATTATACAATAAAAAAATCTAACGACTTTTATATTATTAGATATTTTTTCAGGTTTATTCTTGATCTATAGTTTTTTCTTAAAGCTTCAAAAAATATGAGTGAGTCGAGAAAAATTGTATAATTTTATGACGTATAATTATTTTTTTATATAGTCACGTGCAAAAAATACATATTACTTATGCTGACAAATACTGCACACTTTGTTGATCGCCCCCCAGACACCAAATCCTAATTCCACCCCTATTTACATTGGGTAATGCCCAAAGAAGTGATGAATTTATTTGTAGGGTGGAAGGGTTTTAAGGGTTGCAAGAATGTTGTGAGTGTTTTGAAAATGATTCATTCTTGTCTTATGTGGTGCATATGGCTCGAAAGAAATAAGAGATACTTCGAAGACAAAGAACGCTCATTAGGAGATCTTAGGGACTTTTTCTTGAGTATTTTGAGTTTTTGGGCCAAAACTTTTGTAATGGAAGAAAATATTCTGAATCTGTTATAGTTTTCCAGTTTTATTTTTTTCTTTTTGTTTCTGGAAAGTTGTAGGTATTTTCTTTGTCTACGTCCTGTATATTTGGGCTTATGCCTATTTCTTTGGAATAAAATCTTTTATTACTCGTTAAAAAAAAAACATAATGAACTGGGCAATTAGGATACTATCTAGATTATGGTTGCCAAAAAATCACATATTGGCTTTACATATTGATATCTAAATATATGTGTTTAAATAAAACTAATAAATTATACATTAATATATAGTGAGAGAATGATAAAAATAACAAGTGTTAACTTTTTTATTTATATTTTGGGACTAAATCCGGTCTGACCAGATTTATTTGAAGATTAACGCGTCAGGCTCCCATTTAATATGGTAAAGTATACGTTTATACAATGAGCAGTCCAATGAACTCCTTTAACTTTTTTCATTTTTTGGAGACAAAAAAGGCTAAAAACCACTCGGACTTACACGTGATAGAATATGTATTGCGGAAACAAACAGACAAATCTCCAACCTCGAAGCCTTGGATAAATCATGAGTAGTCAGAGCTAGATGTAGCAGCCATAACCTTCACCACTCTTGCATCATCGCCTTCATCTCCCTACTCCAATCCCCATCACACACAAATGCAAGCTGCACTGTCAGCCATGGCTGCCCAAATCATCATCCTCTCTCCTCCTCACTTCTCCCCAAACCCTCACCACCCAACTCCTCTCCTCGGGTCCTCCTTCCTCCACGGCACCTCCCTCAAGCTCCCCACCCAATCTATGATCCTCTGTTAAGATCCTAAATGATGGAACAGTAATATAAACACTAAAAGACAAATCAAGAACAAGAAGATGATGGTAATGTGAGCACAGTTCAAGGGTCCAACTCTAAGAAATGTCCCATACCACCACACACCCCTAAATGGCAATTTATCAACCAGTTGAGGTGCATTATTTACCCTTTCATCCAAATTATCACCAACATTTGAAAGATACTCCTGCCACTCAACAACCAGCAAAGGCACACTAGCTATATTCATGGCCTTAATCTTCACATGTTCCAGCAGCATCTCAAAGCAAGCTAGGGAAAAGTCCTTTTTATTTAATTCCATTTTCAAACTAACAACCCCAACATCTTTGGCCCTAAAACCCACCAAAGATATAAGTGAGTCATGAAATACTCTTCCCTGTCCAACATTCCATATGCCAGACAAGATATTCACATTATCAAGCAACGGGGTCGCGATCACTGCCTTTTTCACACGAAGCACCCAAACAACATCAACTCCTTTATACAATCCTCTCAAGGCTTGTGGAGAAAAACTATGATGTGACGTAGGCAAAGAGGCAGCGTATATAGAGTGGATATCAGCATCCAAAATCACTGATAGCCTAGTGGCAACAGCTCCCTTTGAGACATCCAGTCCCAAATCCTTCAATGGTTTCATCGTGTCAATGAAAGCTCCCAGGCGATCTCTAAGGCTGAGCAGTACAATTGTTCCATTAGAATCCGACAAGGACATAATCGGCCTCTCGCTCAAACTTCAATGAGGTTGAATCCACTGTATTTAAACCATCGATAGATGCATGCAGAATTTTCTTCTTTCTCGAAAAAGCGAGTGCATGTTCTGAGCACTTGTAGCGAACCAGTAAGACTATGAGTGGCTCGCATGGAGAGAGTTGTGAAATGAACTCGAGACCAGTACCACTACCCTGTGGTTTAATCAGACCATGAAGAGCACCCCGAGATTTCACATACCTACAGGCCATTTTCTCCAACACAGTTCTACACCCACTTCGAGCCTTTGAACAAGTAGAAGCAAGAGATACATCAAATGTGTCCCTTCCTCTATCAAAAGGATCTAACACACCCCTCAGCAGCAATACATCAAGCACAAAATGAGCCAAAAAATTCTTACCCCTCAGATTTTCATGTTGTTGCAAGTTGGCTGTGAGCTTGGCCCACATCTCGGACCCATGGTAGGTGTCGCTTAAGAGGTTTTTGAAACATGAAGAGGATTGGGCTTCGACTAAGCCAGAATTGAGGGTGTCGTTTTGGTGGATGTGTGGGTTTTCTTCTTTGGTACAACTTCCATAGAATCTCCCGAATCATAGAAATTGGCCAAGTTGGAATCATGCTTGACTGCTTCCTCTTCATTTTGTTTCGCCCTAACCTGGTCCTGCAGATGAATCTTCTCTTCCTCCCCTGATGCATCTTCTTCAACTATAGATTTTTCTTCGGCCACCACTGCATTTCTGTTGGAAATTTCTTTGAGATACTGTGCTATTTCATGAAGATGCTCTGGAATGGTGGTGTGGACGATTTCTTCCACCTCTATTGGAATATTTTCCTCTTTTGCTGTAACTTCTGCACTGTCCTCCACAAGCTC
This sequence comes from Pterocarya stenoptera, assembly GCA_003123785.1. Lineage (NCBI taxonomy): Eukaryota > Viridiplantae > Streptophyta > Magnoliopsida > Fagales > Juglandaceae > Pterocarya > Pterocarya stenoptera. The sequence continues at coordinate 517,400 of QEOT01005891.1, forward strand.
TACTGGTTCTTCTTCTTCATCCTCCTGGTCGTCCCACTGCATGAGAGATTCCTTCATCCTCTTGGAATTTTGTTGCATTCCGTCGAGTATTTCACTCATTTTATCCAATTTTTTCAAAATCTTTTCTAACAACAACAATTGCTGATTATTTAATCTTACTACACCCATGATGAATCGGTGGCTCTAGATACCAATTGTTAAGGTCCCAAATGATGGAACAGTAATATAAACACTAAAAGACGAATCAAGAACAAAAAGATGATGATAATGGCTACGCCTTGGAGTATTTGAGGTCTCCAATTCCTCCTAAAGATAATACAAACCGTTTCTATAATATTTTCTAGATCCTAGACAAAGACCACATTTCCTCTACATATACTAGAAGATGAGGATCTAATTCTGCTACAACCAACTAAAGCCAAGGGCTTATTCTAACTAACATTAACTAAGCCCATGGACTACTAAACAACTTAAACAACTCAATTAAAGTAAAATATAACAACCAAGTTGGAGGCCCAATCGTGGTTTGGGTTCATAACAACACATAACAACAAGTGGGTTCAAGTAGTATCAATCCATGTTGTTCATCTACTATCAATCAAGTGGTTTGGCGGAAAGCCTCTCACTTTCCGCCAAACCACTCACTGTCGTCGCCACCACCAAGAAAGCCGTAGCTGTCCTCAAGGGCAACTCAAATGTCAAAGGTGTTGTTACGTTGGCTCAAGAAGACGACGGTCTCTCTTCTCCTCTTTTCCCTCTTTTTTTTTTTCTTTTGTCAAATCTATTTGATACAATTATTTATCTTATTCTGCATAAAATATAGGCAAATGAAGTAGGGAGACGATTCTTGAGTGTTAAGGTTGTATTCGTGTCGGGTAGTTGCAGGCGTTTTCTATATCCTTGGCATTTCTCTGCAAATGATATGTTTAATGAAATGAAAAATTGGAAGACTAACAATGTGTTATTAAAGAATTGCCAGCGTAACTCCAGAATTTCAAACCTATATTTCCGAAGCTAAATGGGTGTTTCTGAGACTTGCGTTCATTGGTTCATGTGATTTTTGTTGCTTTCGTATGTTGGAAAGAGGGATTACTTTGACTGATTGAGTCAAATAGTGTTCTTAAGTTCGGTTCAGAAGAATTTTGATATTTACAGTGCAAATTTTTAGTCTCAATTCCTTGTGTTTCTTGTGTTCATCGGTTCTAATGATTTTCAACCAGAATCGTTATCGTGTCTGCTAATTGTAATGATATGTATATATGTAATGTCCGTCCTTGGGGTGGACCTTTTAAAAAAATTATTTTAGAAAATACGATGGGAATTACCGTCCGATTAAAACCTTTTACAGTCCTTCCCAGGGTGCAAGACTCTACGTTATAAAATAAAAAGTGTTTTAACCATAAAAGAGTTTTGGAGTGGAAAATATAAATCTCAATATAAAAAGACCTTTTCTTACGTTTAAAACCTTCATGCCTAGACTTCCGTGCTCTTTCCCTTTGGCTGTGTCCTTCCTTGGCGTACTGCCCATTTAGTTTCCTGTGGGGGGAGGGGCACACATAAAAACTAAAATGAGTCGAATACTCAGTAAGCGTTACTTCATACCGTTAAAATATAGCAACGTAGGTTTTCATTCATGCATTCATCATTCCATACATACTATACGTACATGCATACATGCTTTCATTAAAAACATCAGTGAACGGGGGCTTTCATTCTTAAAACATGCTTTTCTTTTCTTTAAAATGTTCCCCCGTCACTAGCTTCATTTCTTGAAGAATGCAGTGCATTCATACATACAGTTACTTTTCTTTTCTTTCACTTTCATAGGTCGGTGCACGTCGTTACGCCCCGCGTGCTGGGTTAGCGGCCTTTTGGGCCGATGGATTCGCCCGTGGCCACGGGTTGGAATCCCTTTCCGTCAGGGTGCAGCACTGGGTGTACTACCAGATACTACTGCCCGGCATTGCAATCTGCCCCGTTCATTCTTTGGGTACCCCTTTCCGTTCGTTCAGTCCATATGGCCGTTACGTATTTTCATACATTCGCTCATGCCACGTGCCATTCATTCATTCTTTCATTCATTCATGTCAGCTCTAAAGAGCTGAGGCTTTCATTCATTCATTTGCATGGGCATGAGCCTTTTCATTTTTCATTTCATTTCTTTTCTTTTCTTTACATGCTTTCACGGAAAAACATATTTTCATGAGAAAACATTCTTTTCGTTAAAAACATGACTTAAGCATCATCTTTCGTGGCATCGTTTAAAATGTCAGTTCTCAGGGACCAGTTTTAAAACACTTTCTTCGCGTCTCTTTTAAAGCATCGTTCTGAAGCCCGAGGCATGGCCCTCGAAGCTTCCTTTCTTTTCTTTAGAAAATACGTACAATAAGTACACCGTATAGTCATCCATTCACATGCATACAATTAATACTTTTGGGTGCGTAAAAAGAGGCTTTCATGGAGGGGCTGTACATACGTATACATTCAATACTTAACGTGCTTTCTTTAAAAATGTCTTTCGTGTCCTTTCGTATAAAGCATCTTTCATGGGAAAACAATTCATCTTTCTTTCTTTTTCTTATGTACTTTAGAGAAACTATAGAAGAGCATGAACGTAACACTTACCTGGACTCCATGCTACTTGCATACCATACAGTCCATTCATGCGCTTGTCAGATGGCACCTACATTCATACATAACCTTACGTTATTCTCTATCTAGTGCATAAATAGCTGAACTAGAAATAGAGCTATGCTTTACTTAGAACACGCCCCTTCTATCCTGTGTCCTTTCACGTCTCTTACTATGATAAAACCCTTGGAGACCCATTACGGTCTCTACTTCCTTTAACCTTACGTTCTACTTCGAGTGCTTACTCGCTAGGGTGAACCCATGTTTCACCTTAGGATTAAGACACCGAGACTTCTGTCTCATTCTTCTCATTAACAATGTTCTGACACATGACTTAGACTAACTAAGTCACGCATCCCATCCTTAGACAGTACTCTCATCATTACCTTCATGTATCTTAGCTCACTTTACTTCTCATGATCATCCATACTCGTTACACGACTCCAAGCCACTCTGAGGCTTAAGCACCGTGTAACCATACTTAGGACAAATTACCCATTACATATGGTGAATTCGTCTGGCACGTGCGTCTAACCAGACAACACACGTACCTTACTCCTTTATCCCTTAAGACCATCATTTAATACATTGGTCACCAGGTCGTATGGCAAACGCCATACTTCGATACCAACCTTCTCATAGCCCGGCTAGCACGATCCTTCATGCTAGCCGTACCTCATGACAGTTCATCCCAACACTTGGCACGATGGGACTCTGTCCATAATTGCACCTTACGTCACGCCACATAGCTCGAGATTAAATCCCAAGCTATGCCGTGACCCTGTCACGTCACCTCACATGCATCCTAACCCATCACAGTATAGCTTCATGATTGACTATGTCACTTCATGACGTTGCCCAATCATGCTTCCGCTGCACTGCTCTGATACTTCTTGGCCACTTAACACATACTCATGGCCATAAGCCGACTACACGGCGACACTCATCGTCGTAGATTACAGCCATATCACAACATCTTACGTCACGCCATATAGCTCGAGACTATTCTCAAGCTACACCGTGACCTTGTCACGTGACCTGACACTTTAATCCATCACCTATACGTCAACTTCCAACTCATTACGAGTATGGTTCCTCATGTACTCTCGTCACAACGTGACACCCCGTCACGTTTCCGCTACATCACTCTTACGTTAACTCTTCATCAATCGCAAGTACGACCTCTTAATCGACCACGTCACTTAGTGATGTTGCCCAGTCACGCTTTCGCTACGCTACTCCGATACCTTCCAATCACTTTACACTTACTCCCGGCTATAAGCCGATTACACGACAACACTCGTCTCCTTGGACTACAGCCATACTTCACAGCACAACTCCATGATTGACCACGTCTCTCCATGACGTTGCCCAACCATGCTTCCGCTGTGCTACTCTAATACTTCATAACCACTTGCACTTATTCCTGGCCATAAGCCAGTCACATGGTGACTCTTGTCGCCTTGGACTACAGGCCGTATCTCACACTTCAGGACACTATTCCACAGTTCCCGACACCATACATCAAGCTCTTCGCCCATTAACTATGCAATCACTTTTATCTTCGCAACACGCCATACGGTGTATCGCTGCACCTCATGGAGTACACTCCTCATGTACTCCCTTCACAGTACTACACCACATCACCACTATGGCACACAAGCCATATGGTGCATCGTTCCGCCACATAGAGTACACTCCACGTGTACTCCCTTCACAGGATTACGCCATATCACCGCTATGGCATACACGCTATACGGTGTACCGCTCTATCACATAGAGTACACTCCACGTGTACTCTCTTCACAGAACTACGCCACATTACCATTATGGCACACACGCCATATGGTGCGTCACTCCACTACAATGGAGTACACTCCACGTGTACTCCCTTCACAGAACCATGCTACGTCACCGCTATGGCGTATACGCCATATAGTGCGTCACTTCACTACATGGAGTATACTCCGCGTATACTCCATTCACAATGCTCCGCTATATCACTAATATGGCACACATGCCGTACTATGCATCGTTTCCCAACATTGAGTACACTCCACGTGTACTCTATCCACAATACTACGCCACGTCACCGCTATGGCATACACGCCAAACGGTGCACCATCTCACCACATGGAGTACACTCCTCGTGTACTCCATTCACCGTTATGGCACACACGCTATACGGTGCCTCGTCTCACTACACAGGGTACACTCCACATGTACACCTATCATGGCACTAGGCCACGCCACTACTACTGCACATACACTACCACCACACTTCACAGCACAGTCCACAATACTACGCAGCACACTTCTTAACTACGCCCAATACTTCACCACATCACGTCACATCGCCACTACACAACGAATCCTATAATACTAGCAGCACAGTCCACAACATAATCAACTAACAGCACAGTCCACAACCTAGTCAACTAGCTAACATCTAACATTTAATATAAAAAGCGAGGGATAGAGATTTATACAGTCGAGGGGATAACCCGTGCGTCGCTCGTTGACCGTTACAGCGATAACGTCGGAGAAACGTACCAGGTGGCTACACCGCGTACAGTGACTGTTTAGGCGTTTAGAAATCTAGGTGTGGTCTTGGAAGGGCCTAAGGTGGCCTCAATGATAATGACAAGGGGCATAACACAGCGGATCTCGCCGTGTACAGCGGCGGTCAGTCACGCGCAGTGACTGTCCATCACGTGCAGTGATCAACCCACCACATAAAGTGGTGGTTTGAGCCTAAGGCTGGGCTAAGGGAACTGCCGAAGGAGCCATGGAGGCTCGGTGGTGGTCGGCACGGTGGTCCGTGGTGGTGGCCGTGCACTATGAGGGGGATAGGTGCTGTGGGAGAGTGAGAGAGAGTGTGTGCGTATGGGGGACAGATCGGGGCCGTGGGTGGTACCGTTGGGTTCTTGGTGGCTTGAGGATGCCAGCTAGGGTGGTCGTTCGTCGTGGGTGGCGGCAGACGGCGGCGGGGGAGCCTAAACCCGTGCTGTGTCCGTGGGAACACCGGGAGGTGGAGGAGGGGCCTATTGGCCGTGGGTTCATGGGAGGAGGAAGGGGGAGACCTCAGGAGTCTCGTGGTGGTGTCCGATGGCCGAGATAACCGCGCACGGCGGCGCTAGGGGGCTGCACAGTGAACCCGTGCATGGGTTTGCCATGTACGTGCGTGGTGGAGGGAGGTGGCTGCATGGGAGGGGCTGAGGCCGCTGGAGGTGGCTTGTCGGTGGCTGGAGGAGCCACCCTGGTGGTGGTGGTGACGCCGGAGGACGGCGCACGGTGGTGGAGGAGCCATCAAGCCCATTCAGGCTGTGCATGGCCGTGGGAGAGGAGGAGGAGGTGCGGGGAGGAGCTACCGGTGCAGGGAGGAGCTACCGGTGCAGGGAGGCTTGCCGACGTGAGGGGAGGCCGGTCGGAGAGGCGGTGAGGTGCACCGGCGCACGGCGGCGCCGGGCTAGGCTGGAACCGTTCGGGCGAGAGGGAGAGAGCTGCACCGTGCAGTGCAAGCCGTAGGGAAGAGAGAGAAAGGGGAGGGAAAAAGTGAGGGAGAAAGAGAGAGGGGCTGGGTTTTATCCTAAAACCCGACGTCTGGGGGTCTATAAAATGGTCTACGATGACCCTTAAACACTGATTTGAAAACGCGTAAAAGCTAACTTAAATAAAAGCACTGAGAAGAATTAAGATAGAACATCATTTAAAATAATATTTCTTCATCATTTATAAAATGATGAAGTCTTACTTAAAATATTTAAAAGAGTAAAACTATTAATTTAATTAAAGATTCCATAATTATTTAGATCACATAATATTTTAAATAACTGGAAATCATTTTTATAAAATGATTCCCACGATTATAATATTTTTGGAGCTCTTCAAAGATATTATAATTGAGTTATTTAAAATATTCCTTAGTTAAATAATAATAGGAATCTTCCATTTAAAAATACACATTACTTTAAAACACAAGATATAACTTTTAGAAATCACGTAGTATTTTTAAAATAAGCCATCGAGGTCTGGCATGCATAACGGGGCTCTTAGACACTAGAGAGAGGAGCGAGCTGTCTATCGCATCTGACGTAATGGCTTACGTCAGAAGAAGGAAGGAAGGAACAGGTCTATCGCATCTGACGTAAGTTATTACGTCAGAAGGAGGAAGGAGGAGCAGGGTGTTACAATATAGGTCGAACAACAGTCAATGTTCGAGTTACTGGGCTTACTGCGGGGCCTCATGGATTTCACCTAGTAAGTGTTTTTCTTTCCTCTCTCTTTTAACGTATTATCCGTAGCTTTGTATATTGAAAAGTTTCTGAATTGTGTTTTAGCTTTTAATTCTTTTGTAATGCAGCATGAGTACGGTGACACGACAAATGGGTGCATCTCAACCGGTAGGATATTATTTTTTTACTAAAGTTCAAACTATTAAATCAGAGTTATTATACAGTTGCATAGGAAGAGTGGTAAATTTAGTTCTTGTTTGGTGCTTTCATCATAATTTTTCCTTCTCAATTTTAAACAATAGGAGCACATTTCAACCCTAAGAAACTGACACATGGTGCTCCTGAGGATGAAGTCCGTCATGCGGGGGACCTGGGAAACATAGTTGCTAATGCCGATGGCAGTGCGTCTTTTAATATTCTTTGATCTTTTTATTTCCATTCGATTTATTGTTTCATTACTTATGGTAATACAGGGGTGGCAGAGGCAACAATTGTGGATGGCCAGGTGATGCTTAATTCCATATTAATTGAGTGAGACTTTGTGGTTGTCCTTTATGTACTTTGGGTTTGACCATGTTGATTTGGATTTGGAATCATTTTATAGTTCTATCTGTGATTGCTGTTTTTATAGTATTTAAATATAATATCTGGGAAAAATATGCAGATACCATTAAGTGGCCCTAATGCAATTATCGGAAGAGCCTTAGTGGCCCATGAACTTGAGGATGACCTTGGAAAGGGTAAGTCTTCATTCATTATTCAGAACATGCAATTTGCAATTTTGACCCGTATAATGATCTTGAGTGGATGCTGAATTTGCAATGAGAGTGACTATTTGGGGAGGGGAGACTTGAGAAGGAGAAGAAAGTACGTATCAATCCACATGATCATACTACTTTAACCTCACTTATCACAAAAATAAGTATAGATTAAGGGTGACATCGTTGGCACTGACAATGCTACATTGAACAAAACGAGAGCTACGGGTGCATACTAGCTTGAGGCGATTCTGAGGCGATTTGAGTTTTCTTTTTTTGGCAAGTCCATTTCTTACGGGTTTCCTTTTGGGACTGGTTTTTTGAATTGTTCTCGTTAGGGTTGGCCATGTCGGCGCCCATTGCCCCTTTGATGGCAGTGCCATCGGTGGGGCCACCAGTTTCTGGTGTTCCGAATAATCCATCTTATGCTCAGGCTGTGATCAAACAGAGTGCTTCTTCTGGGTTTAAAATTCCTATGCGTTATCCTGTGGATATTAATGGTGAACTGGGATTTATTTTCACAGAACTTGAGATGGTGAAGGCGGCAGAGGATTTCCGGTTTGCACTGGTTATGAAGTTCATGCGTGCTAGACCTTCTATAGACAATATTCGTCTGGCAGTTGTGAAGACGTGGGGTTTGGTGGAGATCCCAACTATTAGCTTTATGCATGATTATCATGTACGTATTCAGATGAAGAATGAACGTGATTTTGTGCATGGATGGGCACTTGAAGGGCGGGTGCTGGAGGGGTATGTTTTTCGACTGTTCAAGTGGACAACAGATTTTGATTTATCTAAGGAATCTCCGTTGGCTCCTCAATGGATTTATTTACCAGGGCTGCCGATGCATCTTTATAGGAAGGATTGCTTGCAAATCCTTGCCACTCGTTTTGGCCGTTTCCTTGGAACAGATAATGCCACTCTTAATCGGACTAGGGCCTCGGGAGCAAGAATATGTGTTGAAGTGGATTTTTCTATAGAGCCGGTGCAGGGGTTTCCAATAATTTTCTCTTCTACAAAGCGTATTTGGCAAGAGCCTCAGTATGAACGAATGGGTTTTTATTGCACCAAGTGTTTTCGGCAAGGACACACTTCAGTTGTTTGTAGGGTTGGTGAGGGGCGGAAGGTAGATATCAAGCAAAAAGGAAAAAAGACGTGGCAGCCGAAAATGAAAAATGGGGGGGAAGACTTACATGCCATTCCTGTGGTTTCGGTTCAGAACAATGACGAGGGATGTACTCAAAAGATTGTGGGAGAGGCAGTTTTGAAGCCTACTGATGATGGACAGAATACTATGATATTTGAGAAAGGAGGATTAACGCCGAAAAATAATATGGGAGGATTAACACAGGAAAATAAAAAGGGTGAAACACTACTGGATAATAATACGGGAGGTCTACTGTAGGAAAATAATCAGGAAGGTTCAACGCAAGCAAAAAGTAAGGGAGGATCTAGTCAGGAAATTATGAAGGGCCATGTTTTGTTTGATGACAGGGAAGAGAATTGTCAGAGTACTGAGGAAGTCTGGTGTGATGTTGTCCCTAGCAAGTCCAAAACTTTGATTTTGAAGAATGTGGCCATGACATCGCCATCTTTACCTATAAAGAACAGAGATAATATCTTAGATGCTCTAGTCCAGGCTGAGGAGGATCACAAAGTTGAGGGCAAGCAGGTCTCTGTTTCTGATAGAGAGAAAGGGGAATGTATGTCATTATTGGGGAAGGATAAAGGCTATGTTTCGGAAGTGGAGCCCTATCAACATTCAAATATACCGAGAGAAAATTTATGTAAGGCAGTATGTAAGTCTCTACGGGTTCATACCCAATCTCAAAAATTTTAATCTATGATTGAGAATATTTTTTTCTGGAATGTGCGTGGGTTAGGCAGGTCTCGAGCAAGACTGAAAATTTTAATTTCAAAAAATAATGCGTCTCTGGTTGCGATTTCTGAGCCTTTTGTTGAGGCAGATCGGATGTCTCTTCTTGTAAATTTCATTAACTTTTCTCATCATTGCTCTAATGAGGTTGAAGGGGGAAAGGTATGGATATTCTGGAAGGATCATAACGCTTTTGAGATTTTATGGCGTTCGAATCAAATGATTACCGGCTGGTTTGAGATGGATAATAACAGAATTCTAGTTTCTTTTGTCTACGCTAAGTGTTCTTATATTGAAAGAAGAAATATATGGCAGGAGTTAGAAGAGATACAAGTGGTGGATCATCCGTGGGTAGTGATGGGGGATTTTAATTCTATTCATTATGATTCGGAACGCATTGGAGGCAATCCTAGGCCGATGGTTTCCATGGCAGATTTTAACGATTGCCTTGACCAGTGTGGTCTCGTTGATCTGGCTAGCGGAGGGAATCACATGTCGTGGTGTAATGGGCATGAAGGGGTTTCAAGAAGCTGGGCAAAATTGGATTGAGTGGTTGTAAACAATGCTTTCTCCTCAAATTTTTTGTCTGCCCATCTTGTGTATTTAAGAAGGAAAACTTTGGATCATTGTCCGATGATTGTTCATTTTTACAGGCAGCACATGGTGTATGGTCCCTCCCCTTTTCAGTTTTAGAATATGTGGTGCACACATGATGGTTTTTTGGCTTGTGTTGAAGCGGTTTGGAAGAGACCTGCACTAGCTACTGGGTTGATTAAACTGGCTTATCATCTTAAAAATACTAAAGTGGCCCTTCGTATGTGGAACAAAAATGTCTTTGGCCGGGTTGAGATTATAATGAAGGAGCTAGAGACACGTCTGGATAATCTTGAGCATCAGCTTCAGCTAGGGTATTCTCAGGATGTTGAAGCTGATTTATTGGTGACCAAAATTGAGCTACAGATGTGGGAGAATAGAGAGGCAATACGGCTTAGTCAGATTGCCAAGAAGTCTTGGATGCTTGAAGGAGACCAGAATACGAGGTTCTATCATGCAGTGATCAACCAAAGCCGCAAGTCGGGTTTTATTTCTCATATGGTGTTGTCGGATGGACGTGTTCTGGATACTACAGAGGCTGTTCACCAAGGAGTTGCTGATTATTTTCAGGACTTTCTTACTGAGGACACGGGAGTGGATTTTGCAGATTTATCGTTGCTCATTGATCCAATCATTTCTTCGATTGATAATGAGATGCTGTGTAAAGCGCCCACTGAGGAGGAGGTCAAAGAGGCTGTGTTTTCCATTCCTAAACACACTAGTCCAGGTCCGGATGGGTTTGGTTCGGCTTTCTTTATCACTTGCTGGGATATTGTTAAACAGGATGTGATTGAGGCGGCGCAAGAATTTTTCCATGGGGTGCCTCTTCCCAGGTTTTTTTCTTCCTCTTTCATTGTACTTATCCCAAAGGTCCAAGACCCTGCGAGTTTTGATAAATTTCGTCCTATTAGTTTATGCTCGGTGGCTTACAAGATTTTTTCGAAAATCGTTGTCAAACGTTTGAATCAGTTTTTAAATAGGATGGTTTCCCAAGAACAAGGTGCCTTTGTGCCTGGTAGAAGTATTTTTGAAAATATTACACTTGCACAGGAAATGGTTCACTCCTTAAATAAGAAGAGTTTGGGGGGCAATGTGATACTGAAAATTGATATCGCCAAAGCCTATGATCGTGTGGACTGGGGTTTTTTATTGGCGGTTCTTAAAGCGTTCGGATTCTCTTCAAATCTCTGTCAATTAATAGGGGAATGTATGAAGTCCCCTTGGTTCTCCGTGATGATGAATGGGCCTTTTAAAGGGTTCTTCCAACCGACTCGTGGTTTACAGCAAGGTGATCCACTTTCTCCATATTTATTCATTGTGATGGAAGAAGTTTTGACGCGGCTATTAAAGAAAAATTTTGAAGAAGGTCGGATTGGTAGGTTCTATCATCCGGCGGGGGCTCCTTTGATTTCGCATTTATTATATGCCGACGACATCCTAATTTTCGTGAATGGTGGGAAGTGTTCTATTAGAAGAATAGTTGAGATCCTGGGGATTTATGAAAAGTGGTCGGGGCAGCTGATCAACAAAGATAAGTCGGCTCTTTATCCTTCTAAAAACATCTCTTCAGCTCGGGTACGTGCTATTTTGAGGCTTACTGGTTTTCGGGAAGGGAATTTTCCTATTACTTATTTGGGTGCTCCTCTTGTATCGGGGAGATTGACATGTAGAGTTTTTGAGCCCTTGTGGATAAAGTGAGAAATAAGGTTGCAGGTTGCAAGTTTAAACTCTTATCCCAAGTGGGTAGGTTGATATTACTTCGACATGCTTTAGCAAACATGCCGATTCATCTCCTTTCTGTAATAGCTGTGCCTTTGGCTACTATAAATCGCATAAATTCCATTTTATCCAGTTTCTTCTGGGGGAGTGTTAATGGCTTGAAGAAAATGAAATGGAGAGCTTGGCCTAAATTGTGTATGCCTACGGAGGAGGGTGGTCTGGGTCTGCGTGACTTCTTGGAGGTTTAGCTTGTACTACATATGAAATTTGCGTTTCGGTTACTAGCTACTAATTCTTTATGGACTAATTTCTTCTGGGATAAATATTTGAAGGATCAACATGTTTCTTTAGCTGTTGTTAACAACAGGGGATCTCGTCTGTGGAAATCTCTTCTCTCCATGTTGCCTGAAGTGTCTAATAACGTAAAAGTGTTGGTGAGAGGTGGGAATGCCTCTTTCTGGTACGACATGTGGCTTGCATCGGGACCTTTATCAGTGAGGGTAGTGGAAATTGCTAATGCCAAGTTACATATTAATGAAGTTTGGCTAGGCATTGGTTGGGATGTGGGCCTTTTAACAGAGTTAGTAGGGGAGGAGACAACTATGGAAATTATTCAACATACCCAGGTGAGCAACACAGGGTCTGATATTTTTGTGTGGAAACCATCTAAGGATGGTAATTTCTCGACAGTTACTGCTTGGGATGTGCTTCGAAGGAGGGGCGATCAGTTGCAATGGAAGGATTGGATTTGGCATCGGCTTTTACCTAAGAAAATGTCTGTGTGCGTTTGGAAAGTTTATTATTGTTGCCTGGCAGTAGATGAGAGGGTGAAATCTAGAGGTGTTCAGAAGTCTAATGAGACGCTTGATCACATCTTATGCTCTGGAGAATTGGCAACGAGGATCTGGGAAAATGCCAGTAATGTGATGGGTATTCCTTGTATGAGGCAGAGAAATTGGAGGGCTAGAGTTATGGTGTGGTTCCGTTGTGCTTCTAAAGCTTCGGTTAAGGGCGTTATTACTGGTTTACTGCCTTGTTTGATCACGTGGCAGCTTTGGTTGAGAAGGTGTAAAGCTAGGATGGAGGGAGTGAAGGACAGTGAGCTACGGGTTTGGTGGTCTGTAAAATACTGGCTTCGGTTTATTGCTAGTGAGATCAATTTTTCCAGGCAGCTCTCTTCACAGGATATGCGCATCTTGGAGGAATTTCAGGTTGATTTTCCTTTGCAACGGCGGCGAAGACATAAATTGGTCGCTTGGAAGAAACCTCCTACAGGCTGGGTAAAATTAAATTGTGACGGGAGTTGCCGTGGAAACCCGGGAAGTGCTGGGGGAGGGGGCGTGATACGAGATGACTTCGGTAATATAAGGGGAGCTTTTTCTACTCATTTTGGTCTTGGCACCAATAATGAAGCTGAGTTAAGGGCTATTATTGAGGGGATTGTGTTGTGTAAGAGGCTTAATCTTTTTAATGTGATTATTGAAAGCGATTCTAAGGTTGTAGTTGATTAGATCCGTGATGGGAGATGTACTGTGTGGTATTTATGGGATTATTGGGAAAAACTAAGGTTAGCTCTTGAAGGGATCCAGTATTTTATAATGCATCAGTTTCGGGAAGGTAATCAAGCGGCTGACTTTCTAGCGAGGCAGGGTGAATTGGGCTCTAATTTTACTTATTATAACTTTGACTAGCTACCAAGGTTTTTAAAGGGCATTGTCAGGATTGATAAAGTGGGTTTATCGGCCATTCGTATGTAATTGGTTGGGTTTTTATTTTATTGTTTTTTCTTTCTAGGCCTGTTTAGCTCTTCTGTTTCTTATAGGCCTGTTTAGCAGTTTGTTTGGTCTGGTTGTTTTTTATTTTGGTTGGATACAAGGGATGGTTTTAGTGTTTTTTTTTCCTGTAAATCCCTAGTGTCGGTCTTGTTACCACGATTTTCCTCCGCCATAAGTGAGGGCTTTTAATAAAACTGGGATGGGGTCATTATTGAACATGTGGCTTCTGGCTCTTCTTTAAACAAAAAAAAAAAAAAGTAAAGATTAAGGGCATTATCAAGGATTCTTTTTTAGTATACGATATGTTCCAAAAGGTTTAATTAAATAATACAAGGAAACTTCATCTGATCTATGGAACCTAAATGTGAAGGAAAAGAAAAATTGGATGCAGCCAAAAGCAAGCATCCGCCAATTTACCTCTAGACTTAGACATGTATGTATTTCCATGAACCCAAAACTACCAACGAACAAAGTTCCGTTTATAATTTAGAGTTCCTCCCTATTTCCAAAATATCAAGCACACAATATCCAAACTATTTTCCAACAATAAATATAATTAACCTCAAAATTCCCATTTACAAGTTATAGTCAAAGAAACTACAATTTGAGTAATTTACATGACATGTAGTCCAATAAAATTTATCGAAACTGAAAATACGACTATGGCTAAAACTCTCTATACAATCAAAAGTTATCTTCGTAACATAACAAAATGCCAGTAACTGATGATCACCCAATCACAAGGCTTCTGACCTCAATCAACTATAGCCAAGACCAATACAAAGTCTTCGAAAACCTCAAGAGAAAGAACTTTCTACTCCTTTAAAGCACAAATATAAATATAATCGTTTACTTATATATATAAAAAATAAAAAAAAAACACAAATATGGATATAAAATGGTGACTTGCCATGTGCTTAGTAAGTAGAAAATTAATGATGGTGGGGGAGCTGGCAATTTTCTAGAATTTTTTCAATCTTAAATAAAATTTTTATTTACAGTTAAAATAAATAGAATAAAAATTTGTATTCTATTGGTAAAGAAGTTACATTCTTAGGGACTTTGTTGCCCAAAATGTCCTGCCTAGGAAACAACAAATGGTCAGACTATCTTAAAACATATAGAAGGAAGAGAGATCATATTGGCCATTGCACTTAAGATTAAAAAGCAAACCTAGCCTCCCCTGTTCTTTATGGGAGGTTATAATATAGTGCGAGACAGCGAGAGCCGTGTGGAGCGAAGTGTTCAGTCCAATAGGGTTGAACTGGGTGATGCCAGCCATAGTGGTTGAATTATTGGCTAGTTGGGTGATGCCGGGCGGTGCTCCACAAATCGAAGCTGTGTGGAAGATGGTCCCTACCTGCATTATGTGGTGCATATGGCGAGAGCGTAACAAGCAGACATTCAAAGACAAGGCACACTAGAGGAGCTTCAAGCTTTATTTTTTCGCACCTTATTTCTTTGGGCTATGGCTGTAGATTTTAATGGCCTAAATGTACATGATTTTCTTTCTTCTATAGCGACCTAGATAGGTCTTATCTCTTGTATACCTTCTTGTGTACTTGGGGGGCCTATCCTTATTAATACTACCATTTACTTATAATATATATATATATCTATAGTGATCCATACAGATTGTAATCCTTATTCCTTAAAAGCTTGAGTACTTTTCATTTAACGAACATATTGTCCCATCTTCAGATACCACCGAAATATAGATGTTTTAAAGTAGCATCCCTACTCCACACATTGTTCTGTTTCAAGCAACAAATTTAAGAATTCCAGAAAATCTCTCACATCATGTTCTTATGCTTTCTTCCCAAAGGCTACTTCCATAAGGTCTGCTAACCGATATTGTAGACCATTGACTGAGAGACTCCATGTCTTATGGAAACTACCCACATCTATAAGTGATCCCCCATCTTAAAAAATGCCACAACCATTTGTGTGGTATAGCTTAGTTTGTAGTGTTTGTTCAGCAAATGGCAGTAGAATGTCCTCTTAAATAGTTAAAGTACAGTGTCCAGCACTACCTTGAACTACATAGTATTTGCTTATATATATATATAAATATAAATATTTCTTTTTAGC
The DNA here is from genome assembly GCA_003123785.1 of Pterocarya stenoptera. NCBI lineage: Eukaryota > Viridiplantae > Streptophyta > Magnoliopsida > Fagales > Juglandaceae > Pterocarya > Pterocarya stenoptera. The sequence goes on from QEOT01005891.1 coordinate 533,079, forward strand.
CTTTTTCACACTTTCGTTTGATTATACATCTGCAGGTGGACATGAACTTAGTCTGACCACTGGCAATGCAGGTGGAAGATTGGCATGTGGTATGTGAAATATAAGGATTTTCTTTTGTTGTCACACTTAGGGGTGAGCATCAGTTGGTCCGGACCGAGAAAACCGGACCGGACCGGTCATTTTGGACCGAACCGGACTGGATCGAATTTGGTCCGGTCCGGTCCGGTCCAGTCCAATTTTTTTTTTGACCAAATGAATTCGGTCCGGTTCAGGGTCCAGCTGTTTTTCGGACCGGACCGGACCGAATATATTTCTATATATTTTTTATATTTTTTATATATAATTATACTATATTATAATTAAGTATAGACTATTAATACTATTATATATTTATATAGTTATACTAATGGTTATATTAGTTGTTATATTAGTTTAGTTATACTATATTACAGTGATTTATTATAAGTTATAAATTTATAAGAAATTATAACTATATTATATATTAGTATAAGTTATAATGATTTTGTATAGTTATAAGTATAGACTATAGACTATAGTTATACTTATACAATTATACTTATACTAAATTACTAATATTACTAATATATAGCTATAGCCTATACTATATTACTAATAGTCTAATACTTTATAGTAATACTATTATATAGTTATACTATAAGTGTCATTATAGTATTAGAATCATAAATTATACTATAGTTATACTTATACTAATATTACTAATATATAGCTACACTATATTACTAATAGTCTAATACTTTATACTAATACAGTAATACTATTATATAATTATAATTTATACTAATCATGATTTATAATAACAAATCACTATAAGTCTATCACTATATATATTTAGTATCAATGTATTAATATATTCTTTAATGTATTACTAATATTATTAAGTATTAAGCGTTATAGTATAAATTATAATATATGTATAATTTATAAATTTATAATAGTATGTATAATTAAATATTTTATTCTTATTTATAATAGTATGTTAAGTATGTATCTTTCTTAATTATGGATATAATATGTATGGATAATTAAATTATTCTGCTTATTGCTTCATATACAAAATGTNAAAAAAAAAAAAAAAAAAAAGAGGCTAGACCAAATGGACCGGACCGGACCGAAAGCTACTGGTCCGGTCCGGTCCCCTTGGGGGTTCGGTCCGGTCCAATTGATGGACCGAAAACTTTCGGTCCATCACCGGACCGGACCGTGTGCAGCCCTAGTCACTCACCTCTTCTTTCCTTGCATATCCACTTATGGATGACAATATCTAAGAGAGAGTGGGAGGGAGTCAAGTCTTCTGAAATCTTGTGTGTTTAATAAATATGCATAAATATGGATTCCTCTCCAGCATGCCAATAACTCTACCACCCTTCTAGGCATTGCCCATGCCATACCCAACCTTGTGAAGATGTCATCCCATAAAAGCTTAACTACTTCGCAATGGAGTAGATGATCCGCTGACTCACTGTCATGTTTGCACATGAAGCACCAATCTAAGTAGAGGCCGTGCCTTCTCAGCTTATCAATAGTCAGAATCTTCCCATGGGATGCTAGCCAAACAAAAAAGCCACTTTTAAGGGAGCCTTAGTCCTCCATATGCACTTCCAAGGGAATGCATTGGGGGGGTGTGCCAATAATACCTTGTAAAAGGAACGGACTGAGAAGCTCGTGTTCCCTAAGGATGACCAAAGCAAACGATCCTCTCCAGCAACATGGAGATTCGGCATGTGTAACACGCTGTAAAAATCAGCAATATCTCCCAATTCTCAATCCTGTGCCGCTCTAGTGAATCTCACTGACCATTGGGTGGAGTTGGAGGAGAGGGCCATATTGTCAACAACTGTAGCGTCCTTATTGAACGCAATCTTGAAAAGAGAAGGAAAAGCAATCTTCAAAGCAACCTCGCCACACCAAGTGTCATGCCAAAAACTGACTCGTGTGACCCTACCCACTGCAAACCTGCAATTAGCAAGAAAATCTACCCAACCATTGCGTATAAGTTTCCACACTCCAACGCTGTAGGACCCTCTTACTTCATTGGAACACCAACATCCCCGCATGCTTCCATATTTAACGTCGATAATTTCCCTCCAAAGGGCGTCTCTTTCCCTGTGATACCGCCATAACCATTTTCCTAGGAGAGCCTTGTTGAAAGTTCTCAAGTTGCGAAGCCCTAATCCACCGTTAGACAAAGGTGTGCATACCTTTTCCTACTTGATCAAATGGAATTTTTTCGCGTCCTCAAGACTGCCCCATAGGAAATCACGAAAGGTCTTCTCCAATCTATGCGCCACACCTGCAAGCAAGGGGAATAAAGAGAGAAAAATATATGGGTAGATTGGAGAGTGTGATTCTGCTATCTTTGGACAGGTAAAGTCTCTTCCAACCCGCTAGTTTGCGCTTATTCTTCTCGACAATCCCATCCCACATTGCCTTGTATTTATGTAGGGCCCCTAGAGGAAGACCAAGGTACTTCATAGGCAAGAATGACACCTTGTAGCCCAGAAAAACAGCCAATTCGCTTAAGTTATCAACCACACCGACTTGCACAATTTTTGATTTTGCAAGATTTACCTTGAGACTAGAGACGGCTCCAAAACAAAGCAAGAGGGCTCTCAGGGAGTGAATCTGATCAAGATCTGGCTCGCAAAAAATCAGCGTGTCGTCAGTGAAGAGTAGATGAGAAATTCAGAGATTACCCTGAATGGATCCACCTACTGAGAAGCCCAAGATGAAACCCCCAAGTGCCATTCCATTCAACATTCTACTTAGCACATCCATTACTAAGATGAAAAGAAGAGGGGATAAAGGGTCCCTTTGCCTCAAACCCCAAGAGCTATTAAAGAAGCCTTCAAGAGTGTCATTAACCAAAACAAATAATTTGACTGTAGTGATACAATGCTTCATCCACTAGCACCACCTTTCCCCAAAGTCGTACCTGCCAAGTATATGCACCAAGAAATCCCAATTTACATGATCAAAAAATTTCTCCATATCCAACTTGCATAAGATACCTGGAATGCTGGCTTTGACTCTACTTTCCAAACACTCATTAGCAATGAAGACCAAGTCAAGAACTTGCCTTCCTTTTACGAAGGCATTTTGGGTCTTCGAGATGATCTTCCCCATTAATACGCTTATCCGTTGGGCTAGCACTTTGGAGATGATTTTATAAACCCCACTCACCAAACTTATGGGGCGAAAATCTTGCACCTCCACCGACCTTGCCCTTTTTGGAATAAGGGCGATAAATGAAGCATTGAGGCTTCTCTCAAATTTCAAGAAAGAGTGGAATTCGAGAAATACCTTCATGATATCCTCCTTGACAATGTCCCAGCTAGCTTGAAAGAAAGCCATTGTGAAACCATCCGGGCTGGGGCCTTGTCTTTTTCCATCTCCTTTAGCACATTAAACACCTCCTCCTCTTAAAACGGCCTCTCCAACCAAACCCCAAATTTCTAGATTACAAAACATGTTGCTGGACAGCACATACCCAAGCCTTTAATCATTTATTAATCTCAAGCTAATAGGTCTAAATGCAACCATATGAATAATGACAGCGACATTGATTAATTCTAAGAGCCAACACCATATCAATTATAATATCCCTTTCAATGAGATCACTGTTAAAAAAAATTTCGAAGCATATTTCTTGGTAAAGAAGTTCTTAGGGACTTTTCCCAAAATGTCCTGCCTAGGAAACAACAAATGGTCAGACTATCTTAAAACTTATAGAAGGAAGAGAGATCATATTGGCCATTGCACTTAAGATTAAAAATCAAACCTAGCCTCCCCTGTTCTTTATGGGAGATTATAATATAGTGATCCATACAGATTGTAATCCCTATTCCTGAAAAGCATGAGTACTTTTCATTTCACGAACATATTCTCCCATCTTCAGATACCACCGAAATATAGATCTTTTAAATTAGCATCCCTACTCCACACATTGTTCTGAATAGGAAAGCTATTCTACTGTTTCAAGCAACAAATTTAAGAAATCCAGAAAATCTCTCGCATCCTGTTCTTATGCTTTCTTCCCAAAGGCTACTTCCATAAGGTCTGCTGACCAATATTGTAGACAATTGACTGAGAGACTCCATGTCTTATGGAAACTACCCACATCTATAAGTGATCCCCTATCTTAAAAAATGCCACAACCATTTGTGTGGCGCCCCCAACTTCCATGTACGGACACACACGGAAATCGAGACACTCGGGATGATGACAACACGGTCACGCACCCCATCGACATGTGCTGAGTGTGTGCAATGCAACACGTGTACAATAAAATACGCAGCGGAACGGTTAAGTCAAATAACTAAGTACTAGAGTTTAATACAATATCAGAGTACTGAAAATCCACATGTCAACATAAGACAATTTTGTTTACAAAACAGCATCAAGTCAAATAAAATACAAATAACAAAAGCAAAAATGATCTTCAACACAAAAATAGCCATGTCCCTACTCCTCAGGCGGAGCCGCATCCTCGGGCTCAGCCTCATCAAAACCTGCATCGAAATCTACAGTTCCACAAAAATGGAACCGCAGGTAAGTAAAACCCAGAAAACTCAAAGACAATAAATATATTTAAACAACCAACACTATGCATGCTCATGATGACCCAAGCGTAAAAACCCGAGAAAAACACATTTCTCAAAAACACAATTTTCTCACTCACGCCAAAAACACCATTTGGCATTGATTAACAAATCCAGGAATAATTCCTTTAATTCCAATTTTAACCGTATGCACCATGGCCTCCCCTAGGGACCATCCACATACTCTGGCTTCCCATCTTCACCCCACGGGTAACGACCGTGCAAGTGATACATGAGTGATGCCCAGTTCCGCGCCCACCGCGTACATAGCCAGGCATCCTCTGACCCCCGCCAGCCCGAGGAGTCACGGAGTCGGATCGAGAGCGCTACCATCCCATCCAAGTCCCGGGCAAAAGCCCCAGGGGACGACACTCAGTATATTCAGCTCCCGAGTGTCCAGAGGAGCTCCACCGAGATAATATCCCATCTCGGCTTGGGGGTGATACACACACACCCAAAAAGCCTTAAATATAATTCCTTAAAACACACACACACCCACGCATGTGTGCACAATGCCATGAAATCAACAACCAACAGTTATCAGCACAACCAGATAACCAGTTCACAGTTTATAAAACAAGTTAGTGCAAAAATATATTAAAGTCTTAAAAGTCTTTTGGAGAAATACTTACTGCGCTTGATAATAATTTTAGGAGGATCACAGAGGAACTGGAAGCACCAAATCAGCAACTCCACAGTGTAAAAACACTGTGGCCGAATACACTGTAAACCCAAATTTGCACGGAGTCAAACGAAGACTTGAAATTGATAGGGTAGGGCCTATTGAGGTCGGTGAAGCTAATGGTAGTGAAAGTTGGCCGTGGGTGGCGGCCGAAATGGTGGTTTAAGGCCGAGAATAGCAAATCGGAAATGGAGCTCGCACGGGCGGCTCCGGCGACGGATCGGGGCTGGGTTTGGGTGGAAAAGCTTGGTATTGGGCCGGTGAAGAAGTGGTGAAGAAATGGTGGCCAATGGTGGCCGGACGGCGGCGGAACGGCGAGGAGAAGCCTACGGCTTCGCACGGCTCTCGGAGGCTAACGGCGGCGCGGCGTGGGCTGAGATTTGGAGGGGTAGCTCGCCGGCAGGTGGGGAAGCCGGTGGTGCCGGCGGTGAGGGCCACGGCCGGCCGGAGGCGGCGCCGGTGGCTGTAGACCGAAAACACGTGGGAGAGGAGAGAGAGAGTGACGCGGGGCTGGGTGAAACCGACGGGGAAGAAGAAAAAAAAAAAAGAAAAGAAAAGAAAAGGAAGAGAAAAAGGAAAGAGGAAAAAGAAAAGATAGGGGAAAAGAAATGAGGTCCAATCCTCACCACTTTCGAGTCACAACTGATCCTCAAAACATTATTTTTAAACCAGTAAATTAAATAAAACAAAATAAACTCAAAACTAATTAAAATAAATATTAAACTCCAACAATAACATACTTTAAAATAAAAGGCAATTAAATTGCATAACACTAATTAAAATAAATTAAACGCAGTGAAATGCTTTAAATAAAACAACAATAATTTTAAAACCCATAAACGAACCAATTTAAATCAAAGATCAATTTAAATCTGAAATAATAATTAATAAGAAGAAAGCCCAATAAAATATTATAAAATAATATTTTAAAACTCCCAAAATACTAAAACTAGAGAATCAATCATTAAATTAATTAAAATAATCCTTCATTAAAATACACTAAAATACGGGGTGTTACAATCTCCCCCCCTTAAAATAAATTTCGTCCTCGAAATTGTAGGGTCAAACATCAATGCTAATGACAGGCATGAAATGCAACAAAAAGATAGGCTTAAGAGACATACCGCCATTCATCCAAACAAAAAGGGGTATTGCTCCATCATGTCCGCTTCTCTTTCCCAAGAGAAATCTTGAGCCAACGGATCACCCCAAGCTACCTTTACCAAAGGTATCGACTTAGATCTCAACCTTTGCTCCTTCCAATCCACAATCTGCGTCGGGGCAACCTCATAAGTAAGGTCAGGCTGCAGTTGAATGCGTTCTGGATCGACAAAACGCGGCTCTAGCTGACCAAAACTTTTCTTCAACGAGGACACATGGAACACATTATGAATCTCTCCAAAATACTCTGGCAAAGCAATCCTGTAAGCAACAGCCCCAACCTTATCCAAAATCTGAAAAGGTCCAACATATCTTGGGCTAAGCTTTCCTTTCTTGCCAAAGCGTTTAACGCCCTTCATAGGAGAGACTTTGAGATAAACCCAGTCACCTTCCTCGAAAGACAAGTCTCTTCTCCTCGTATCAGCATAGCTCTTCTGACGACTCTGCGCTGCTGCCATTTTGGCCCTTATAACCCGAACTTGATCTTTCATCTCTTGAATCAACTCAGGTCCAATTAAACTACTCTCACCCACTTCATCCCAACACAAGGGTGATCTACACTTCCTCCCATACAACGCTTCATACGGGGCCATTTGAATGGAAGCATGAAAACTGTTATTATAAGCAAATTCAATTAACGACAGCTGATTTTCCCAACTCCCTTGGAATTCCATAACACATGCCCGCAACATATGCTCCAAAGTCTGAATAGTACGCTCAGACTAACCGTCAGTTTGAGGATGATAAGCAGTGCTGAACTTCAAATTAGTGCCTAGAGCTGCCTGCAAACTCTTCCAAACACGCGACGTGAACCGCGGGTCTCTGTCTGACACAATACTCTTGGGTACTCCATGCAGTCTCACAACTTCCTTAACATA
>QEOT01005891.1:543581-578297 GCA_003123785.1 Pterocarya stenoptera
TCAAAATCATTGGAGAGAATCACATTGGACTATCCATCCAAAAGTCAAATGATAATATAATATTAGATATTTTAATAATAATTTTTCTATATATATTTTGTAAATGCACTTTATATATTAATTAATAATTTAATTTTTACTTAAAATTATTGTTTCCCAACTATTTTTGTCCTCAACCGAATTATCCAATAGTTGCCATTGGGAATATTTTAGAATAAATATTGTTTTGGCGATGAATAGTAGCTAGTCAAATTTGAAGCAATAAATGGACTTATTGTAGCTCAAAAGTGGAGCTTTGGAGTTTTGACTACTCCAATGCAAACCACTTTTGAGCTACTTAGCCAAAATTTGGCTAGGCCCAGGCCAATGCCAGTGCTCTAAAGCAAACAATTCATTTTCATATGTAGACATCAGCAATGCTCTACCTTTCAAGGCTTGACTGTAAAATGCAATGGGATGGCCCCACTGTAGTAGAACTGCCCCCACTGCTCTACCTAATGAATCACATTCTATGCAAAAAGAAAGGGAAGAATTTGGAAGAGCTAGCACCAGGGGGTTCATTATAGCTTCTTTTAACTGCACAAATGTCAATTCTGCTTCAGGGTTCCAATGAAATCCCCCGGCCATTCCTTAATAGGTCTGTCAAAAGGGCTGCAATACCTACGTACCCTTTAATTAATTTGTGATAGTAGCTTGTGAGGCCTAAAAAACCCCTTAGTGACTTTAATGTAGTGGGTTGTAACCATTCCCCCATGGCCTTTAGCATTTTGGGGTCTGCTTTGACCCCTTGGGCAGAAATAAAATTCCCCAAGTAAGCAAATTCTGGGCTTTCAAACTTATACTTAGACATTTTAGCAAAAAATTGTTGCTGCCATAGGGCTTCCAAGGTCACATTTAGGTGCTATAGATGCTCCTCCTAAGTTTTGTTGTAAACTAAAATTTTATAAAAAAAAATACAAGGATGAATTTCCGTAAATGAGGTTTAAATACAACATTCATTAAACTTTGGAATGTAGAGGGGGCATTAGTCAAGCCAAGATGCATGACTAAATACTCATAATGGCCTTCATGGGTTCTGGGGGCCGTTTTGGGAATGTGATGGGCACCAACATGGACCTAATCTTAAAAATCTTTTGCAAGTTCTAGATGGGTCAATTGCAAAATTAAAAACTATGAAAATTAAGAAATCAATGCAAGGATTGGTGCAATCCACTTGGGATGAAACTAGCAAGAGCCAAACACACAAGATGGACTTTAAAGAAGAAGAATCAGTTTTGATCCACTTGATAAAAGCTATGGAAGAGTACAACATAAATTAAAGCCTATTATTATGTTTATGTGATTGAAGGCCTTAGACTTGTTTATTTCATTAAATGGGCTTATTTAATTAGTTATAGGAATTAGTCTAGAATAATTGGACTTGAGGATGCTTGGCCTACATATGTTTCATTTTATTGAACTAGGGTTTCAAGAAGTTATTGTAGAAGAGTTACTATAGCACTGAACTATTCATTTAGGGTATTTTTGGAAGAAAGAGCTTTATTTTGGTTAGGATTTTAATTAGGTATTGGTTTAAATACTCTTTGTAGTCTCATTTTGAGAAGTTTATGAAATTTGATGAATTTATTCATTATGGGTTGAGTTTATCTCCTTTTGTTCTTGAATGAACTTTTAAATTTATCAAAAGCAAATCACAACCTTTGTGGCGTTCTTCCTTATAATTTAGGTTCTTGAGACAAGTTCTTCAATGGAGGATCTAGATTTTCATATAATCTAGGTTCTTGAAACGAGTTCCTCAATGGGTCTAAATTTTCCATTGATTTGATTTTGGCTTTTTTTTTGTGAGTTTTCAAATTAATTGTGGTTTTAAGGGATTCCATTCCTACAGGTTCATATCATTTGGTATTCAGAGCAAGGTTTTCAATCAGGTTTGATTCTATCTTTTAATTCTTGCATCTTTAAATTTAATTCTAGGGCTTCATTGTTCTAGAGTTGTAAAAACAAAACAAAACAAAAAATAAAAAACAAAAATAAAAAACAAAAAGTAGGCTGCCGAAATTTTTAGGATTTTTTGTTTGGCTAAAATTTGCATCACCTAGGGTTTCAAAATTCTAAGATTTCTTGCATCTCTAAATTTTTCAATTGCTCGGAGTGTCATTCCATTGATTCTCTTCTACTTCATTGTCAATTCTTGTGTGTTTGAATTCAATTGCTTGATTTTCACAATTGAATATTGCTGTTTGTGATTGAATTAGAGAAAAAAAGAGAAAAGAAAAGAAAGGAAAAGAAAATAAAAGAAAAGAAAGGAAAGGAAAAAAAAAAGGAAAAGAAAAGCAAAAAAGGAAAAGAAAAAAAAAAGACAAAAAAAATCGAAAAAAGAAAAGAAAAGAAAAGAAAATGTAGCATATTCAAAGGTTGCTGCATAGTTACAACAAAGAGAAAGAAAGACATTTTTTGATTGAGCTTTACCATCAAACGGGCTGAATACATCTTTCTAGTTTGTATCTTATTTTATAATTACTCTTTTCCTTGTATAAATTTCTGGAGTCTTGTGTCATTTTATTTCTTCATTGTTTCTTGTTCTTGTTTCTTAAACCTATTGCTGGTTGAAATAATACTTTTAAGACAAAGTATGAGCTTTATGAATGGTTCGTTATGCCATTTGGACTTACAAATGCACCTAATACTTTCATGAGATTAATGAACCATGTCTTACGTGCGTTCATAAGCAAGTTTGTGGTTGTGTACTTTAATGATATCCTAGTGTACAACAAGGACTTAAAAGAACATATTGAGCATTTGAGATATGTGTTTGATGTGTTGAGATGTGAAAAGTTGTATGCTAATTTTAAGAAATATACATTTTGCATGGAAAAAATTATTTTCTTGGTTATGTTGTTAGTACAAAACGTATTGAGGTGGACAAATAAAAATTCAAGGCCATCAAGGAATGACTAAAGCCTAAGAGCATCACTAAGGTAAGAAGCTTTCATGGCTTAGCTAGCTTTATCGGCAGTTTATTAAAGACTTTAGCACCATTGCTGCACCACTCACTAAAGTAATTAAAAAGAATTTTGCATTTCATTGGGGGGCTAATCAAGAGAATGCTTTTACTACTATTAAATAAAGGTTATGCTCTGCAACTGTGTTAGCATTATCTGACTTTAACAAAGCTTTTGAGATTGAATGTGATATCTCAGGAATAGGGATTGGAACCGTTTTGATGTAGGATAGGCGGCCTATAGCCTTCTTCAGTGAGAAGCTAAGTGGGGCGTCCCTAAAGTACCCTACTTATGACAAAGAGTTTTATGCTCTTGTTCGTGCTTTAGAGACTTGGCAGCACTACCTGTGGCCTAGGAAATTTGTGGTCCACACCGATCATTAATCATTGAAGCATATCAAGGGTCAAGGTAAGTTGAATAAAAGACATGCTAGATGGATGGAATACATTGAGATCTTTCCATATGTCATCAGTTACAAGCAAGGTAAGGAGAACATTGTTGCTGATGTGTTATCTCGGAGGTATGCCCTTCTTACTTCTTTGAGTGCCAAAATGCTTGGGTTTGAATATGTGAAAGACATGTATGCCGATGACGCTGACTTTTCTGATGTATATGTGACATGTGATAAGGCGGCATTTTGAAAATTTTATAAGTATGATGGTTATTTGTTTAAAGAAAGCAAATTTTTTGTGTCAAGTTATTCTATGCGTGAGGCACATGTCGGGGGATTAATGGGACACTTTGGTGTCAAGAAAACTTTAGACATTTTGCATGAACATTTCTTTTGGCCTCAGATGAAGAGATATGTCAATCACATTTGTGGCAAATGCATTACATGTAGAAAGGTCAAATCTAAAGTTTTGCCACATGGGTTATATACATCCTTACCTGTTCCTAGTAAGCCATGGGTAGACATATCTATGAACTTTATTTTAGGGTTGCCTAGGACAAAAAGGGATAGAGATTCTATTTGTGTGGTTGTGGATGGATTTAGTAAGATAGCACATTTCATTCCATGCCATAAAACAGATGATGCCACAAACATAGCTGACTTGTTTTTCAAGGAGATAGTGCGACTCCATGGTGTGCCTAGGATTATTGTTTTTTATAGGGATGTTAAATTCCTTAGCTACTTTTGGAAGGTGTTGTGGGGAAATTGGGTACTAAGCTCTTATTTTTCACTAACCGTCATTCACAGACTGACGGTTAATATGACTTTAACTCAGCTTTTACGCACTGTTGTTCATAAAAATTTGAAAACTTGGGAGGATTGTTTGTCATTTATAGAGTTTGCATATAATAGGACCATGCATACAACTATTTCATATTCTCCTTTTGAAATTGTTTATGGTTTTAATCCAGTTACTCCTTTAGATTTGATGCATTTACCTGTTGATGGCAGGAGTAGCTTGGATGGACAAAAGAAGGCGGAGTTAGTGAAGTCACTTCATGAGAGGGCACGACTTCAAATTGCCCAAAAGAATGAGAGGTTTGCTTCCCAAGCCAATAAAGGGTGAATGCATATCATCTTTGAACAAGGAGATTGGGTATGGGTTCAAATGCACAAAGAAAGATTCCCAACCCATAGACAGACTAAGTTCATCCTCGAAGAGATGGACCGTTCCAAATTCTTGAGAAAACTAATGACAATGCATATAAAGTGGATCTTCCAGGTGAGGACAATGTGTCTGCTACTTTCAATGTTTCTAACATATTTCCTTTTGATGTAGATGAAGATTCAAGGTCGAATCATTTTGAGAAGAGGGGGAATGATGGGCACAAACATGGACATAGTCTTAAAGATCATTTGCAAGTTTCAGATGGGTCAATTACAAGATCAAGAGCTAAGAAGATCAAGGAAGCAATGCAAGGATTGGTACAATCCACTTTGGATGAAGCTAGCTATATGTTGGGCATTAAAGAAGAAGAACAAGTTTTGATCCACTTTATATATGCTATGGAAGAGTGCAACGTAAATTAGAGCCTATTAGTATGTTTATGTGATTGAAGGCCTAAGACTTGTTTATTTTATTAAAGGGGTTTATTTAATTAGTTATAGGAATTAATTTAGAATAATTGGGCTTGAGGATGCTTGGCCCACATATATTTTATTTTGTTGAACTAGGGTTTCAAGAGTTACTGTAGAAGAGTTACTACAGCACTGCACTAGTCATTCAAGGGTATTTTTGGAAGAAATAGCTTTATTTTGGTTAGGGCTTTAATTAGGTTTTGGTTTAAATACTCTTTGTAGACTCATTTTAAGAAATTTATGAAATTTGATGAATTTATTCATTGTGAGTTGAGTTTAAATACTCTTGTTCTTGAATGAACTTTTGAACTTATCAAAGGTAAATCACAACCTTTGTGGCATTCTTCCTTATAATTTAGGTTCTTGAGACAGGTTCTTCAACGGATCTAGATTTTCATATAATTTAGGTTCTTGAAACGTGCTCCTCAACGGGTCTAAATTCTCCATTGGCTTTATTTTGGTTTTCTTGGGTGAGTTTTCAAATTGATTGTGGGTTCAAAGAGATTCCATTCCCACGGACTTATATTAGGATGTCCTATAGGCCTTACTCTAATCTGGTGACAACCAGATCACAAATCCTATTTTGAAAAAATTATTGATCCCCATAATTCATCTAATAATTCTTCCACCATGGGTATAGGATACTTATCCTTGACTGTGGCATTGTTAAGGGCTCAATAATCAACATAAGGTCTCCATGAGCCGTCAGCCTTCCTTACTAGTAACACCAGAGGGGAATAAGGGCTTTGGCTTGGTTGTATTAGTCCAGAAGCCAACAATTCCTTTACAAAATTACAATTCCTTTACAAAATTTTCAATCTCCTCTTTTTGGAAGAAGGGATATCTATATGGTCTAACTAAAATGGGTTTTGTACCTGAATGTAGGATAATGGAATGGTCGTGTGATCTGCGTGGGGGAAGGGTTTTTGGCTCAGAAAATACATCTTGGAACTGTTGAAGGGGATGCTAAATTTCTACTGGGGTTTGGTTGCCAATGTTAAGCTGATTTCCTTCCATCAACTGCATTATCAACCCCTTACTATCCGTACTATTTCTACCAGGTAAACTGCATTCTTCAATTAAATTTGAGTTGCTAAGCCCCTTAAGGGTAACTTCCTCTCATGCATGAACAAACTGCATAGTTAAATTCTGAAAGTTCTAGCAAATGGTACCCAAATTTTAGAGCCAAGACACCCCAAACTGATGTCACACCCTGCGAAACTTAGAATATAAGCCACTATCTCAAATGCTAGGCCTTGTATAGACAAGTGAACTCCAATCACCTTGCCCTTATTGATCCACAACTGCTCCCTTAGCCACCTTAAGTATCCTCATTTTATCACTTCCATCAAAATTTAACTTCACTCTTTGTAAGGCCCCTGTATCTAGAAAATTGTGTGTACTTTCTGTATCGATAAGCATTACTAACAAGCAATTACCCACAGTGGCCTTGACTCTCATAGTTTTAGGGTTGACTACCCCATTATTGCATGTAGGGAGATTTCTGAATTTTCTTTAAGAGCTTCTAGACTTACTACACACTCCTCAGATTCCTTGTTTCCAATCCCTTCCTCCTGTCCCTTTTCTTCTTCAGAATTCTCATAAATTTCTTCAATCAAATAGAGTTTGGGTTTTTGACATTCATGACCAGGCTGTCATTTGGCTTCACAATAGTAGCAGAGGCCTTTGCCCGATTGTCCTTCATCTGGGATTGGTTGATTTTTTGGACTAATAGGTTTCTATTTTTTTTAGGTAAGTTAGGGGGTTTATTGGGTAGTTTTAGGACGCCTACATCTGGGGAATAAGGAGGGTTCCATTTGCTGGTTTTCTTAGTAAGAGCAACATTCTCTTCTTGTGTTTTGGCAAGACTATAGGCTATAAGTAAGTTATGGGGGGTGAAACATCCTGACTAGAAATCGTCTCTAAGGCCACTAAAAAAAACAACTTCACTTATAATGATCTGATAAGCCCCTGAGTCAATTTTACAGATTCTCAAACTATGTTTTATAATCTTCCACAAAACCTATTCGTTTAAGTTTTGTGAGGGCTTCCATAGGGTCATTACAACAATTAGGTCCAAATCTAATGAGTAGTGCCTTTATAAATGTGTCCCAATCCCCTAACAGTCTAGATTCATCAAGGTCTTGGAATCATGTGAGGGACTTACCCTCCATGTGAAAGGATATCAGGTGTAATCTATATTGAGGCAACGTATTATGAAAGGAGAAAAATTGATTCACCTTATAAATCCACCCATTAGGATCTTCCCCATTGAAAACCTAAAAATATAACCTGATGGATCGTGTCTGCACTTCACCCATAGTCACCATTGTCTGGTCATGTTGGAAATGATTTCCTGATGAAGTTTCACCTACGATCTCACTGCTATTTTTCTTCTACAGCTCCAAGGTCAATGCCGCAAACTACTGTTTAAGACCTTGCATCTCCATCTTAACATTTTTGAATTGTGATTGTGGGTTTTTTGAATGTCAACCCTTCTTGTAATTGATTAAACTTTGTACCTTTAGCCATAGTGAGACAATTGGAGGAAGGATGTGTCTAGATACCACTTTGTAACAGCCAAATAGTAACCAAGGAAAATAACTCATTTCGAGGGTGAGAGTCATCTAGAAATTAGAGGTAGAAGAATGAGATATTTTCTGATTATCCAAAAGCATAAGGAAAATTTCTCTCCCCAACGAGAAGTTATCACAAACGTCTTTAGGGTTGTAATCAAGCCAAACCAAGCCGGACTTTGGCTTGCTTAGCTTGGCTCAACTCAAAATGCTCAAGCTCGACATTTTTATTTATTCTTTGTTCGAGCTCAACTTGGTAAGCTAAATTTTCAACTCGAGCTCAAGCTTGACTCGAATTGTTTATTTATTTTATTTATTTTTTGAATAAGATTTAATAATTAATAAATTAGATAGATAAAAAAATAAAAAATCTAATATTGAATTTGTGCAACTAACAAGTAGAGCCTCTAATGAATTTTAAGATTTTAAATATTTATAAATAATTAGTATCTAACTAGTTGATATTTATCCATAATAACAATATATTATATACCTATAGAATCTATTAATACATACACATAATATGATAGCATATATCTATTTTATATGTGGTTCTCACATACTAGTATATGAAATTATTAAATCTTATTGACTAATTATTGTACAAATTATAAAATATTGCTATGAAGTATATTTAATATATAGACATAAGTAATTATGTTACATATTATATATTTAATTATTAAAGTGTTATCCTTATATTATTAGCTAATACATATATATGTATATATACATATGTATATGTATATATACATAGGTATATGTATATATTTATCAATATATGAATGAACTTTAATAAAGTCGAGCTAACGAGTCGACTCGGGTGAGCGTGTGATTGAGCTGCATTATTGCATATTTTACACATTTAAAACCAATATATTTTTAATTGTTTTATTATTTTATCATTGGTTTTAGATGAAAAAATTGATTAAGAGGCATAAATCCAAGTTGTAAATTAAATTGATTAAAAGCATAGTTTATGCTTGATTTTATAACTTGTGATTTATTTGGGCAATAAGTTCTTCACATGCACAACACACTCTTAATATTTTATTTTTCATCTCTTGTTTAATTTTATTTATTTTAGTTTCTTTATCTTATTTTATTTTATTTTATTTGTCTAAGTTTTATTTTTATTTTTATTTAATTTTGCTTGTCTAATTTTTATTTTATTTTATTTTTATTTTTTTACTTTTATTTTTTTATTTTTTATTTTATTTTTCTACGCTGACTAAACGACATGTCGTTTGGTCGGCAGATCAAAACGACATGTCGTTTTGAACTAAATTGGTTCTGCCGTCTGAGCTAAACGACGTGCCGTTTTGTCCAAGGGTAAAAACGACCTGTCGTCTTACTCTACAATTGAATGTCGTCCTCTGCTAAAACGACGTGCCGTTTGGTCTACGGACACAAACGACACATCGTTGGCATCATCTTCAACCTCCAGCGTGCATCTCCATTCCACCATACAGTGCACCTCAAGCCACCTGCAGCCGCCAGCAACAATAGAGGATGCCGGAGATCAAGTCCCCACTGCCCAGTGAGCCGCCGGCGATCAGTTCTCCACGTTCTCCACTCCATGCACGGCCAACCCGACGTCACGGCAGCACCACTTCAACATCACACTCCATGCATGCTGCAACACGTCCTCCGCATGCACAGCATCACCGAACGTCCACTGTACGCATACGTGTTCCACTGCCCAGCATGCACGGGAATCAGCCATCACCGAGAAGCTCTGTTCTACATCCTTGACACAGAGCACCTCCACGGTGCAGTGCCCCTCCGCACGTTCCACCCTAGCTGCTCAGCGTCGAACCTCTATCTCAGTGTCTCCACTGCAACCATACAGTGTAACACAAATGAAGAGAAGCAGACGGAAATGGAAATGCATGCTAGAAAGAAGAGAAGAAATGGAAGGAGAGACGGAGTGGAAAGAAAAGCCGAACTGGAGGGAAAAGGAAAGAAAAGAAAAAAAAGAAAGAAGAAGAAAGAGAAAAGAAAGAGACGGGCAGAAGGCGAGAACGGAAGCAGAGGGAAGAAACGAAAAAAAAAAGAAAAGTAGAAGAGAAGCACGCATGCGGAAACAGAAGCAGAATAAAGAAAAGAACGAAGAAAGAAGAAAAGAAAAGAAAAAGAAAATGCATGATGCGGACGACGCTGGCTGGGAAAAGAAGAAAGAAAAGAAGAGAAAGATAGAGAAAAGAAAGAGGACTCACGCACGGAATCGGAAGAAAAGAATGAAAAAGAAATGAAGAAAAGAAACGGAGCAGGAGATAGTGGACTCGCACATGCGTTACATCAGAAAAATAAGAGAAAAGAAAGAGAAAGGTGACGGACGCAGCATGCGCAAAGAAGAAAAAAAGAAAGAAAAGAAGAAAAGCTTCAGACAGCTGAAGACAGATGCACATGGAGTGCAGACACAGCTCAGCACAGTGCATTTTTTAAGCCTATAAGAAGGCTTGAGATGAACGAAGAATGGCATCTGGAGTTCTTGGGGGAGCTCCTCATTTTCCTTTCAGCAATGTATTGCTTGCAGTATTTTCTTTTAGTTCAGTTTATACNGGTGTTGTGTTTTATTTTAGTTTTCTAATGGAGAATAGATCATTAAATTCCATGGTTATTGTGATAAACATGGTTGGCTAATTTTTCATACTAAGGTGAAGAGGTGAAGTCTAATAATTTAAATATTGTTTTATATCAATAATAGAGTTATATTGTGAGTTGATTAATTGATTGGTATTATTATTAGAAACTTTGATTATCTATATATTTCTCTTGATTCATTGTGATTTTCGAATACAGTGAATGCTTGAAAAATCCCTGTGATAATCAATTGGACTTGTGAATGTCTCTACCATCAATTATTCAAACTTAATATTTGGTGATTAATTTTCTTGGGCTTAATTGTTAAATTTTCCAGTTAGACAGAATCATTATTCTAGTCTAACTGAGTTAATTTGATTGGAAACAATTTCATAAATTATTAGACGGATCCTCGAAACCTTAGTCGTTCTCCATATTAATTCATTTTATTGTTTCAGTTATATTCTGTTACGTTAAAATCCTCAACCCAGTAATCTCATTTTTTTTTATTATATGTTCTTATTTTTAAATCTCCTTTCATTTTATTCCCTTTATCACATTAGTCAATCCTTGTGGATTCGATCCTGTAACGTACTACGACACCTGTATACTTGCAGGCAAAACTGCTCTAAATTTTTATTCATCATTTTGAGTGAAAGTTTAGACGCAACAACGTGCACTAACGAGTCTTAACCGAGTTTTGTTGGGTATGTGTCATTTACTAATCGAGCTGGTGTCTGCTTTCGCTGGTGAACTTTTTTTTTTACAAGTCGAGTTCGATTTGAGTTTAACCGGACGAGTACCAAACAAGCTATTGAATAGACTGGTTCATTTATAGCCCTAGACACCTTCTAACAAACTCGTAGGAAAAGACTAACAAGGCCTTGAGCACAACCAATAGAAATTTAACACTAACAACTGACTATTACAAATAAAATAAGATAGTTGCTTCTAGAATCCTCCATCCCCGTACGTCCCTTAATACGTTGTCTTCATCAGCACCGTTCCCTTGATCCTACGGAAGCCATTCCACAGCCACTTTCTTCATGCCACGTCGAGAGCTTCCAGACTTCTCTCTTCACTTTGGCTCCTTGGCTTCGACTCTATGTCGTCTTCCCCTTACGACGTGTAACACTGGTTGCCTTTTTTTTTTTAATAAAACATAATTTTAATTAATTAAAATTATTTATTATATTAAAAAAATTATCAGGTTTTACTTTTCATCAAACATCTTAAAACCAATCTCAAACTATAATTAGGCATAGATCATAATAGTATATAGTTATGGATGGTACGGCCATTCGGGGGCATACCCTCGTAGGATGTGATTGGGAGAGTTGTCAAAATAAACATTAAGGTCTATTTGGATATTAAGAGGAGTTACCGCCGCAAGTAAAGGGCATAATGAGGCTTGATGCATTGGGTCTTCCGTCCTTACATATTTAAAGGTTGGAGTTAGCTGTGTGTTTTATGTGTTATTTGTTTGGTTATAAATAGGCCTGTTTAGATTGTTCTTTTTATGTTTTATTGTTATAGAGGTTGTTGATTTTTTTTATACATGGGATAGATTGTTGAATATTTGTAAATCTCAAGTGTCCTGCTTGTTACCACGGTATTCCTCCGCCATAAGAAAGGGTTTTTAATAAACTGGGGAAGGGGTCACTCTCGGACATGGGACCCTCGACTCTTCTTTTTTTTTAAAAAAAAAAAGTATAAATAGCAGTAACAATAATAGTGAAATAATAATAAATAATTTATAAATAATAATAAAATAATATATATGAGAATATCTTAAAATAATTATATTTCCAAAGAGACCCTAAATAACTTTTCAAATTTCAATTCGCATACTAATAGGTCCATAAATTAGATGTCCTCAATATTTAGAAAATTTCAAACACAAGATGCCCATTCGATTTTTTGTCAATAAATATTAATAAAGATCAATTTTTTATTTCCATATTTTTGTCAAAGCAAACATAAACTAACCATTAACTTAAATTAAAAACAAAACCATTACTAAAACTTTCCAAGTATTATTAGGTTATTGCAAGTTAATGAGAAATAGGATCAAATGCCAGCTAAACCACAAGAGATCCAATCTCAAGCATGTATATCAAACAAGTAGCATACCTAATAGAGCTGTCCAAAAATCCAAAAATTTTGATTCCGGTACTGATTTTGCTTCAACTCTACAACGTCGGAGTAGGAGCTTCCGATTAAATGAAGTTGGAGTTAGATTTTTTGCTTGACCGACTCCGACTTCGACCTTCAACTCTGACTCCTACTTTGACCTCTAACTTCGATTTTAATAAAAATATATATTATTTATATATTGATCAGATATACTCATGTAAAAACTCTTGAATTTATATATTGAAATTCAATACTATATTAGTATGTGATAATTATTAAAGAATAATATTAATATACTAATAATAAATTATATGTATATAGTACATGATATGATAATATCACTATCATATTTGTAATTTATTTTTGTGTTGTTATGTTTTTGTTGGTTGTTGGTTCTAGTTGGAAACAATATTTGGCTTGTTTTTGAGTGGTTGATTGTGTTTCTTATTTGTAATTTATTTAAGTAGTGGATAATTGGATGATGGATATTGCCATTGGACCATGATAGGTCATGGTTGCTCGATCTTACTTGTTGTAGTTGTTATTTGGAGCCTTGGTACCTTGGGCCTTGGCTAAATGGTTGAACCATCCTTTTATTATTTTTAGTTGATTTGGAAGTTTGAGACTGTAATATAAATTATAGTATATCAACAATAGTCAGTTTAATGGTTCAGGTAATGGAGAGGGCCAAAGTAGTGGGGCTTCGATCAATGTTGCAGGAAATCAGGCAATACGGAATGTCATTCTCGATGAAGATGAACCTGATCAGCTGACTGGAAGGTTTAACAAGACTGCTATAGCTGATGAAAATCAAAACTTCTGTCTTGAGAAACAGAGGTAGGATGAGTTAAAACAAGAACAGATGAGGAGTCAACGAGAAGAGGGGTATAAGGAGTTAAAGTTACAGGAAGAAGCTCAAGGAAAATTCAGCAATTCAGTTGAGTTACCAAAAGAAAGCCTGTTAAGTCCTAATATTTTAGCGAGTAAAACAATTGAGCTTAATACTATGCAGAATGAGCAGGTAATCTCTAAACCTTTGGGTTGGAAGAGAAGAGCAAGAGTATCAAATGTTTCAACATCAGAAGAAATGGAAACTGATAACACTAGCAGAATTATTACAAGAGGAAGAAAAAGGTAAAAAACATCAAATGAGAGTGAGAATAACCAAATGGTCAACAAGAAACTGAAAGAGGAGCTCAATCTTGGAACGAGCCAAACTCAGGAGCAATTGGTGGTGGCTGCTAAGCAGCCCCACCATTCCCAATGAAATGCATAACTTGGAACTGTTGAGGGCTTGGGAACCCTCGAACAGTTCGTGAGCTTCACTTTTTAGTGAAGCATAAGAGCCCAAATATCCTCTTCCTCATTAAAACTAAGAGCACGAGGGAGAGGATTGAACAAATTAGGAATAGTCTTGATTTTGATAGAAGCTTTACTGTCAATGCAAAAGGGTATAGTGGAGGTTTAGCCATGATGTGGCATTCAGCTATGGACATAGAGGTTCTCACTTATACTAGTTTTCATATTTCTGTTAAGGTCAATGATTCAAAACTTGGAAAGATATGGACTGTCACAGGATTTTATGGACACTCAGTAATTGCAAAAAGAGAACAAAGTTGGCAATTGCTTAGGTATTTACAACCTAAAGATAATAGCCCTTGGTTGTGTATGGGAGATTTCAACGAAATTTTGCATCAACATGAAAAATGGGGAGGATCACAAAGACCTTTTGCTCAAATGCAAGGATTCAGGCAAGCTTTACAGGATTGTGACTTATGTGACTTGGGTTACAATGGGCGCAAACATACCTGGTCTAACAACAGAAAAGGATCAGAATTTACCAAGGAGAGACTTGATAGAGTTTGTGCAAACACTAATTGTCTTATTATGTTTCCATCTATAGAGGTCACAACAATAGCAACAAGTTCTTCAGATCACTATCCTCTTTTAACAGTTATGAACACTCAGACATAGCTTGCAAGAAGGAAAGAAAAGCTGTTCAGATATGAATACAGTTGGGGCATCAACACTGATTGCAAGGACTTAATTTCAACAACTTGGCATGCACAAAACAGGCATACAAATTCCTTAGAAGGGTTGAAAATCAAGATGAACCATTGCAAAACTCAATTACTGAAATGGAGCAGGAAAAAGGAGAAAGAAGCCTCTGAGTTAATCAAGGTGCAACAAGAATAGATTTTGAATCTTCAAGCAAGAAACACATGTGCTGATATTCAAGAAATACAACAGATTCAAAGGCAGATAAACTGGAAATTGGAACAAGAAAAAGTAAAGTGGAAACAAAGATCCAAACAAAGATGGCTTAAAGAGGGAGATAGAAACACAAGTTATTTTCACAAGTGTGCTTCTCAAAGGCGCAAAGTTAATACTATCAACAGCATCTATGATGGAGAGGGGCAACTTCAAACTTTTGAACAGGCCATTGATCAGATTTTTCAAGAGTTCTTCACCAATCTTTTTTCTACTTCAAACCCAGAGGGTCAACAACAGTGTGTAGAGATAATGCAAAGGTTAGTCACAGAAGAGATGAACCAAATGCTCCTCAAAGATTTTGAATTTTCAGAGGTTCAACATGCAATTCTTAATATGAATCCTATGAGTTCCCCAGGTTCGGATGGGTTTTCAGCTGGTTTCTTTCAACAACATTGGGGTATAATAGGTAAGGAATTTTGTGAGGTAGTCACTACAGCCCTGAACACAAACATTTGGGACAGATCTATTAATGAGACTTTCATAGTGTTAATCCCAAAGCTCAAAAATCCTACTACTGTAATAGAATTCAGACCCATAAGTTTGTGTAATGTGATGTATAAGGTTATGGCCAAGTCAATAGCCAACAAATTGAAGAACAGTTTGCCTAGAATCATTTCAACAACTCAGACTGCTTTCATTCCAGACAGGATGATAGCTGACAGTGTTATTGTTGCATATGAAGCTATTCATTCAATGCAGTCCAAAATGAAGGGTTCCAAAGGATATATGGCTCTTAAGATGGACTTGAGTAAAGCTTACGACAAATTGGAGTGGTCCTTTATTGAATCTGTTATGGAGAAGTTGGGTTTTAACAGGAAATGGATTGATCTTATTTCAAGATGTGTTTCAATAGTTTCTTATTCTTTGTTAATCAATGGCATTCCTCAACCTTGTTTCCAGCCATCTCGTGGAGTTAGACAGGTGATCCACTATCACCCTATTTTTTTATTTTATGCTCAGAGGCACTCACCCAGTTGATCAATCAAGCTGAGTTGGCTAGACAAATAATAGGGATTCCTATTGCTAGAGGGAAACTGCATATCAGTCATCTGTTTTTTGCAGATGATTGTATGCTATTTTGCCAGGCTGTAGAGTATGAATGGAGGAAAATGATGGAGATAGTAACTCAATATGAGGAAGCATCAGACCAGAGGAGGAACAAAGACAAGTCCTCTCTCTTTTTCAGTAAAAATACCAGCATTCCTTAACTAGTATGGCAGGGATTAGAGTAACAAACTCTCAGGAGAAATACTTAGGTCTTCTAGCTTTGGTAGGTAGATCAAGGAGTAAAGAATTCAAGGCTATCCTAGACAAAGTCAGTTCTAAAATGAGCAATTGGAAGCACAAATTCTTGTCACAAGCAAGGAGAGAGATTATGCTCAAATCTGTTATTCAAGCAATTCCCACTTACTCAATGGGAGTTTTTAAACTTCCTAAATCATTACTGAGGCAACTTAATTGTTTGATGAAAGGGTACTAGTGGGGTCAGGTAAATCAAGAAAAAAGGATGCTGAGTTGGTCTCAGATGGGGAAGTCTAAAGAGTTGGGAGGTCTTGGTTTTAGAGATTTTGAAAATTTTAATCTAGCTTTGTTAGCAAAGCAAGGTTGGAGAATTTGATGTATCCTAATTCTTTATCATCAAGATTGTTGAAGCTTAAATATTTTCCCAAATCAGATTTCCTTAATGCAAAAGTGGGAAGCAATCCATCCTACATTTGGTGAAGCATTCTTTCAGCAAGAGAGCTTCTACAACATGGACTTCACTGGAAAGTAGGCAATGGGAAGTCAGTGAGGATATGGTCTGACCCATGGCTACCACAACCAACTACTTACAAACCTCAAAGTGGTAACAAATTATTGGGGGAAGATGCTAAAGTGGAAGTACTAATAATGCCAATGGGAAAGAATGGAATCTACCTTTAATTCATGAAGTTTTTAGCAACAAAGAAGCAAACCTGATTAAGCAATTACCCATCAGCCAAAGTAATCAATAAGACAAATTGATATGGAGGAATAGTGCTAATGGCTGCTTTACAGTGAGAAATGCATACTATTTACAAGGGGAATTGCAAGATAAAGGAAGAGGTCATAATTCTTTCATCACTAATCAGAGGTGGACCAGTTTATGGAAGATTAACTTACCTCCAGCAGCTAAGAAATTTCTATGGAAAGCCTGTCGAAAAATATTGCCCACAAAGAGTAATTGGTACAAGAGGAAGATTTTGGATAATCCAATCTGCCCAATGTGCCTTAAAGAGTCTGAAACTATTGAGCATATCTTGTGGGAGTGTGCCTCAGCTAATGATGTTTTGAGTCAACTATCAAGAAAAATTCAAAAAAGTAAGTGTTCTTATAGAAGCTTCACAGAGTTAATAGAAGACATGCTCAACAAATTAGATAAGCAAGAAATGATAGAGTTGTCCTTATCCTTTTGGAATCTATGGTGGAGAAGAAACCAGTTAGTATTCAGAAATATTTTGATACATCCCTAGGATGTGATACACAGAGTGAGACAAGTGCAGCTAGATTTATGTACAGCTGAACCAAGGCAAGAGCATCAAGTCAGTGCAGAAAACAGAAGGATAGCTTCATGGGAATGTCCACCTCAAGGTTTTTGTAAAGTTAACTGGGACGTGGCTGTTGATAAACAACACTGTAAAATAGGAATAGGGATAGCAGTTAGAGATGAAGTTGGTAATTTTTTGGCAACCTTGAGGAAAAAACAAGACTTAATGCGTGATCCGAATCTAGCAGAGGCCATAGCAGCAGGGATAGCAGCAAAGTTTGGAATAGAATTGGGTATGAGGAGGGTCATTCTCGAAGGAGACTCCAAAAAGGTGGTCAATGAACTCAACCTAAAGAATCAGAATAGGAGCTACTTTGGGATGACCATTAGTGACACTCAAGCTACAATGGCAAAGTTGGAAATATGTATAGTCAGATATGTAAACAAGGAGGGCAATTCTATTGCTCATAATCTAGCTAAAGAGGCTTTATATGTTTCAGATTACGTAGTAGACATGGAGGAAACTCCAACGTTTTATCAGATCATGTAACACAATAAGTTATCAATGAAGGAAGTTGTTTCTCAAAAAATAAAAAATAAAAATAGTCTAAGTTCTAAAGAGCCTATTGTATATTTAAATTTCTTTAAAATATATTTTTTTACCTTTCAAGTCTGGATAGCATATTTTTTTTGTTATATTTTTTGTTTTTGCATTTCTGAAATCTTTTTTTTTTTTTTTTGTAATAGTTTTAGAAACTTGAAAGCTCACAAAAAATGATCTATTTATATGTAAAGTCTTGTTTAAAAATGGGCTATATATGAAGCAGGAAAAACAAATCCAAATGCAACTCCAATCCGTTTTGTTGGATACCAACGCCCACTCAATCAGTGCTTAGCCCTAGTACCTAATAGTGGTAGCCACCTTATTATAAATTTGAAACCAGGGATAAGAAGCTTCAAAACCCTTGCCAAGATGGGCTCGTTGATATGACGGAGGAAAACCTACTCTAAAGAGAGAACCTCCATCTTCTCTCTTTAAAAAAAAAGCTCTTCCCCAAGCCACAACTCAATTGAGGGGGTGGGAGCTTTGGCTCCTGCCCCCTCACTTCCTTTTTTTTTTTTTTTTTTTTTTTTTTTTTTTTTCAGTTTTGCGTTTGTGTTTTTGTTTTTGTTTCTGTGTTTTTAGTAGATCTAATAAAGGAGGTGATCCCAGTGTCAAAATTTTTTTTCGTCTCTGTTTGCTCCCTCACAAACCCACAAATCTTCTAGGTTTGAAGTGTTGCCTGGTGGTCTGGTTGGGTTGTGCAACGGATGTGCCGGTCGGTTTGGATGTGCGATGGTGCTCGTGCGGTGTGCGGTGGTCGTGCTCTGTACGATGGGTTTCGGTGTTTGTGATGTGTAGCCTGGTGGATCCGCCTGGGTGGTCTTGATGGTCATCGATGGCTGGCTGTGTGATGGCCTTCGGGTGGCCGTGCATTGGTCAGGCTCGTCATGAGTGCCGCCTGGTGTGAAGGTCATCGATGGGCTGGTAGGGGCTCGTGAGGACAAGGAAAATGTAAGGTAAGGGGTCACCGGCAGAGTAGGAGGTAGAAGAAAGAGGAAACAAAATACGAGAGAAGAGGGGTTGCGGCGTAGAAAGGAAAATGTGAAGCCCTAGGGTTTCTGGCCAACTACTCGAACTCTTCATGTTTCGGATTAACCTCTATTTTTCATCTTTTCTTTTTGTCTCGAGTGAGGTGTCGAGCCGCCTGGAATGGACCAACCTGTGGCAAGAGCTGGTCGAGAGGGGTGGGCGATGTTATGGCCGGTGGTGGCTATGGCGGTGCTCGAACATAGGAGGGTCTTCTACGCAATGAAGGCAGGCGTCTATGCTAGCTGGGTGCTTGTGCCGTCTGGGCTTGGGAAGCCAATGCTTTCGGTTGGCACGCCGTCTGGACTCATGCCGGTGCTAGGGAGAGAGTGGCAGTAGCAAATAGGGGGTCAGCCTAGGGAGAGAGCGGCAGAAGGGGTGATGACATTGAAGAAGCGTAGGAAGGAGAAGAAGAAGAAAGTAAAAGAAAAAGAATAAAGAATAAAGAAAGTAGAGGGGGGCGGCTAGCTAGGAAGAGATGAACTCTAAGCCCCATTTGCAATTTTTATGTGTTTTTTGTATTTTTTTAATGTGTTTTCTTTTTGCAGTTTTCTTTTTTAGTTATTAATAAAAAAAGAAATCGGTTGTTGGACATGGGGTCCATAGCAGCAGAGTCTTGTACTCTTCCTCCCTGGGAGGACTGAGGGGGTCAGTGCTTCTCTTCTTTGGAAGAGTGGTCGTTTAATTATGTTTTTATAGAGCGCTCTCTACTCGAAAAGAGTTTTATAGAAGTTAAGACAATGTCTATCACAAAGAAATTTGTGTGGTTTGGCTTGAAGTTTAGATTTTTATTGTATTGATGAGCCATGGCTATAATTTCAGTTCATTGAATGAAATGAAGTATGTTTCGATTAAAACAAAAAAAAATTTGGGCTCATTGATGATTATGTGACCGTTTGAGACTACGTTAGGAGATGTAACTTTTCAAAGTTTTGCTTTTAGTAGTACAAAAAAGCTCTCCTATAAACAAATTGTGTACTTTTTGATAAATAAGCATCTAAATCATTTTTTAAATTAATTACGATAATTTTAAGATATATTTATCTGTAGAGCTTTTCAATAAAAATTTCAATTTGGTGTCTTTTAAAATGGTGTACGGACAGCTTTATCATGTGCATAAAAAGTGCTTTTTAAAAATTTACCAACCATACAATTTTATTTTTTTTTTTAGTTTAAAAGAGCTTTTAGATTTCAAAAAACACTTTTTAAGCTTCTAAACTAAAATCCAAACAGAGACTATTACGTTTGGATAATGAAAGTGTTTGAAAATGTTTATAAATAGTAGTGAAAGGTAATGAAAAAATAATTATAAAAGTATGTGAAAAGTAATAATAAAGTAAAGAATAATAATGAGAGTACTTAATTAAATTTTATTGTCACATAAATAAAATTATATTTTTACCCCGAGGGTTCTTTTGGGTAAATTTAGAGAAATTTGCTTATCCCCTTGTGTTGTGACATGCTTAGGATTAGGTTCATGTGTTATTGTTTTTCAGAATAACACAATATGGTATGAATTATTTAGAAACAAGACCATCTAATAATTCTTCTGTCCATTAACATCTACAAAAATGTGGTCCAATCATCAGAGTTAGGGTACTAAAGAATGTCAAACTAACGTTCTATTCTTGTTCCTTTCTATTTTATATTTTCATTAGTTTAGTTCAAATTACTGAACTTTCAAGATGATCTTCATATATACAAATAATGTAACTAGACCTAGGCATGAGTTTTATTAATTGTCCTTACTTATGGCTGAGAAATACCGTGGTAACAGAAGACGACTCATGGGGTATACAGATATTCAATGAAGGTTATCAAACTTAAAAAGCAATTCAACATTAAAAATCAGAGCCCACAAAAAAGGCGAAAAATTTAGACAGCAACAAAAAATAACTACAAAAAGCGTAAGGAAGGTAACCCAGAATAATCCATACGAATAAGACCTTTCAACCTACGAGGAGAGTCCCCCAAACTATTCCAAACAAGATTACACCCTTCCACCCCTTGTTTAGCTAACCAATCTGTCGCTTGATTTCCTTCTCTGAAAATATGTTTTATGGAGCAAGTCATGGACGACATAGGCATGAGTTGGTAAGATCAATTTTATGAAAAAAGTGAATTTGATTTCTGTAAAACAAATTAACTATTTTCTTAATAGCCTAATCATGTGTGAAACAAATACACGCTCGCAACTAACAAACACTAAATTTTACAATAGTTGTATATATTCCTCTTGACTTAACTAGTTCAAAAACCACGTTTTGATTCACATATCTATCCTTGGTTTGTTGCCTATGCTATCATAGATTTAATAATTATTTTTTATAATTGACAAAACTCAAAAATACTTTCACATTGTTTAGTTCATTATCATATTTAGCAATTATTAAATTTTCTCAATTATTTTCAATCTTATTGGTTAGTTTTAATGAAACACACTGCCTAAAATTCTCCTTAGGCCTTGACCTTAATAGCCTTAATCCTAGTTAATTAGAAGTTGAGCTATTTGAGAATAAGAACAATTTTGGATATTTGAGTTGGCAAGAGGACAATATACTTTGGGTTTAGTAGTATTATTAGAAGATTCTAGTGCAATATTAGTTTTGAGGAAAAGGAAATTTTTGGAGCTTGATTGGTTTCATAATATTATTTTGAAGAATTTTTAGTATCTTATTAATTTAAGGATAAGAAGCTAAGAGACCCATAAGAGAATGACACATGGTATATTGGAGGGTTGTCACATTATTGGGTTAAGTAATTTGTGTTAAATATTTGATGGATTTGGAGAATGCTCAAATAGTGGTTTACTAAGGGCCCAAGCTTTCTGAGTATAAAGGCTTAGGAGAGACAATAAGACTTTAGGGCTCTAAAGCACTAACTAAGGATGTGATTGGTTAAGGATAAAATCTTAAAAAACCTTAGGCCCAACTTTGGAGATATAAAGTTTTAAGTCTTTTTGGAGGATACTAGAAAATAGGCCCAATGTAAAGGACATAAAGCCATTGGGCCTAACTTAATAAGAATGAAGGCCTTAGGCCAACCTTGGAAGACATAAGATTTTAGGCCTCACTTATTGGACACAAGATTATGGGCCTATAGACCCAAGATATTAGGCCAATCTTATTAAGCATAAGGTCGTTGGGCCTAACTTAGTAAGATCAAGACTTTGGCCTAATTGAAGAAAGGCCCATAGATTAGGGCCCAACCTAGTAGGCCTTTGAGTCTTTGGATAGGCTCCACAAATCTGGACATAAGATCCATATAATAACCCACTCCAAAGCCAACATCCAAGGCTTGCACTTTTGGCCTAACAAAAGCCCAAACCTTGAAGCCATAAAGCCTTGTCTTCTATTTTTACACTTCTAATTGAAGCCCACATACACCATACTATTAGTTTCCCTCAAGCCCAAGTTGTGCCACACTCCCCTAAGGTTCCCATCTAACCATGGTTAAGCTTCTAACTTGAGTTAAGAAGCACTAATCATCTCACACATGATTAGTAACCTCTAAATCATGTTTTAAGCTTAATTTTTCTTCAAATTATTTCCCACATTTTTTAATCTGAAATTTTTTGCTTTTTATTATTGAATTCAATTGTTCTTAGAATAATTTATAAGTTTATACTTGACCCAACACATGTCCATAGAAGCATAACCATGTCAATACCCAAATCACTACCAAAAGGCACCTAGGTGCACCTTCATGTGCATTGCACCAACCCGTGGTGGCCGGAAAATGGAGTTGAAAATCCGGCCACCACTGACATTCGGTTTTGGCCACTTTCCTACTAAATCTTTTAAAAAATCATGTAAGAGGACAAAAGAGGGATGCCTATCTTTTTGCGACGGTTGTGGTAGGGTTTGACGGTGGCGGCGGCGAAGGTTTAGTGGAGGTGTGCAACGGTGGAGA
Source organism: Pterocarya stenoptera (assembly GCA_003123785.1). NCBI lineage: Eukaryota > Viridiplantae > Streptophyta > Magnoliopsida > Fagales > Juglandaceae > Pterocarya > Pterocarya stenoptera. The sequence goes on from QEOT01005891.1 coordinate 566,233, forward strand.
GATAGCAGTAACGACATGAAAATGACGTTTTTCCGTTTCGATTTCAGGCTTATATACACGAAACGTTCGAACGTCATTCTGAATCACGTTCGAACGTTTCACGATTCAATTTCCAAAAATATATTATTAATATATGTTATATATTATAATGTATACTATAACATATAGCATACTATATCTAATTTTTATAGTATAGTATATATATATACTATATATAATATTGTATATTATATTTTATAGTATATATTATAATATATACTATATATAATATAGTGTTATATATATATTATATATACTATACTATATATAGTATATTGTTGTTGTTAGTTTTATTAATTATAGCCAAATATCTATGTTATATATTAATTTGTTCCTCGTTAATTAAATATATAATGTTTTATTTCTAAATGTGGACATCATATTAGTAATTTTAAATAAAGAATTTTATTAAGAATTTTAAAACTTCTGAAATAATGTTAGTAATGTTAATGGATAAATTATTAAAGTATAAAGTAATGGAATTAAATATTAATGAAACTATTTTTTTATTAACTAAAACTAATAATATTATTAACAACATTAACATTTTTAGTAATTTCAAATTTGTTAAAAATGTAAAAATTAATTCCCAATAATTGATATTAGATTTTAAGAATATATTATGTTCTTAATAAGATGTCTAAAATGCTCTTGGAGCAAGTGGAGATAATACTGAATTTGAAGTTTGCCCATCACGAATTGTTTCTCTCGATTGAGGTTATGAATGAAATGATATTTTTTATCAAAAAAAAAAAAAAGATGTCTAAAATAACATTACATCAAACACATCAACTTTTTTTTTGAAATGGCGAATCTCGTATCATTAAAACCGGACATACAAATTTGACTTAAAAATAAGTCAATTACAACCAATAAAAGCTCCCCAGCGCACATCCGTGGCTGACATGGTCTAGTCCCACGGCACACCTCTACAGACAAAAGTCTGAGAGATAGCACATCTCTGTCCAAAAACAGAGGTAACAGATAACAACTAAACAGACTCCATCCCCGACTAAGCAGGACATGGAGGAGGAACACCCCGATCTCTCCGCTACGCGGAGTGGGGAGAAAACACCATTCCGGACCAAGTCCGAATGGGAAACACCATTTCTGTGATTTCTTAAAAATAAAGACAAAACATAAAGAAAATTACAATGTAAAACACTGTAAACGGAAAATCAGTGCACATAAAACACAACACATGGCGGGAAAACCGACGGTCGAGCTTTGGAGATCCAGTGACGCCGGTTCTGAATCGGCAGCTCGATGCGGCGTCAGATGATACCAGGGTGGCGCGTGGGTTCAACGCGCGGCGAGCTCCGAATCTGCGATCCGCGCGTGCGGGCTACGCACCGCTCCGATGGAGGCCGCATTACGGGGTTTTGCAGATCGGCGGCAGGGAAGACTCCTCGTGGGGCGCGTGTATATAGATGGTCACCGGATCACCTCGCACCGACTCCCCCTTATTAGCTGAAACCTGAAAAAGAAAACCAAAAAAACCGGAACCGTCGGAGACACAGGGCCGACGTTAGGGAGGGAGGAGAGTAGCGGGAGGAGGGAGCCGGAGCTCCCCCTCCCCCCAGCTGTGATCAAACGAAGGGGCTTTTGAGAGAGAGGGGATTTTTGAGAGAGAACGGGCTTTTGAGAGAGAGGGGCAATTTTTATCAAACACATCAACTGATTTAACATAAATATGTGATATTATTATTACATTCATAAAATTATTATTGTTATTTTTATTAATTATGCCGTTTCGGCCATTAGCAAACCCTAATTCTCGGTTAGCTGTCTAATATTAATATTAATATTACTATATAGTATATAATACCAATTTTAATATAGTAATTACTTTCTACTATCATTCAACGTTTGGGTTTTTTTTTTTGTCATGTATATAGTATTACTATATAGTATAGTAATATATATAGTAATATAGTATTACTATATAATATTGTTCTGCTTGCTTCCGCGCCTGGTCTTCACTTGCTGCCGCGCCCCGATGACAACGCCGGTTACACAGGCCATACCAGTAGATTACCTAGCTCACGATCTTTCAAATCTACCCCACCTCACCTACCAACCATTGGCGCGTGGTGGCCACGCGCTACCACAAAGGCGCGAGAAGACAGATGGTCCATCTTAGATCTGTCCATCCGATGTCGATCTTTCTACTTATTGCTTTCCCTAACCGATAATCTTGAAAAAGGGACTACAGATCTCTTCAAAAAATATCTCAAGACAACAAACGACATTGCACCCATAGTTTATACCACCTCTAGTGGTGGCTTACTTAAAAACCATCTTTTAAGGTGGCGCCCTTTTTGTAGGGCATGGGTCGGGACCAAGAAATTGGTCCCAAAATTCATTTTATTTTCATTCTTTTCATCATTTTTGCATTGTGGTTATTGTACTGGGATGTTTGTTGGGGAACTTCACCCCCTCCTCATATATAGTTTCCAAGTTATTGGATCATCTCATTTTTTTTTTTAAATAAAAAGTGGGATGAGCAATGCGTGTCACCTCATCGAAATAGAATATAATGATAGGGTTATGCTACTCAGCATCCCACACCATATACTTGTTATGGAAAAAAAAATGCGTACTCCCTTATTCTTTTTCTGTCAATTAATTTATGGTCAAATTGTTCAGTTATTCTGTAATGGTATATTAAAAAACATTATTTCTACACTAATACATCTCACTTTTATATTATTGCACTACTTGAAAAATGGTTCAGGAAAGGCGTGCCCCCCCATATGTTTTCCGAAGATTCTCCACTGGCAAAATTCTGAACTGTCCAAAACATATAATATTGAAATTAGCATCCTTATTAATTAAGATACCAGCTGCCACTACCCTGGATGATCAGTCTTCTTTTATACTATACACCCCTGATATGAGAGGTTATGATTAGTAGATCATTTTTTCATGATGTAATATGCAGAATTTTCTTTACTCAATTCTCTTGTTTGGTTTGTTAATGACTTGTTAGACATTTTTTTTTTAATACAAGGGGGTTTCGAGCCCAGATTTTTCATTTGACCAGTCAGGTCATATGCCATCAGGCTCTTGGCAGTTAGACATTTATTTAAGCTAGCTTGCTAGATATCATTATTGATAAGATTGAGCTTGAAATAATTATTAATTTATCAATCAAATACTAATTGTATCTCATTTTGAGTAATGTTTGATGCCGGAGATATTATGCGTGGAAGCAAAGCATGTGATCTGTGGCGGAGATGGCATGCAGAACAATGAGTTAATTTTGGAGATATTGGACCAGGCTCGAGAAAACATTAATGCACTGTATGCTAGCTGCGAAATGCTTAATTGATAAGATGGAAGGTGGATCAAACTTTCCCAGCCCATTGGAAGTGAGTGCTAGATGATGGAAGGTGGATCAAACTTTCCAAGCCTATTGGCCTTGAAAATGATGACTGATGTCTGGTTTGGTTACATAGTTAATAGTTCAAACAATTCATTTCATTTTATCTTATATAATTTTTATAAATTTTTATACAAAATATAATAAATAATTTAATTTTTTTTAATTTTAAAATTAAAATTAAAATTAAAAAATTATATTTTAATAATATTTTATTTAATTTGTAACTTTTATCTTATCTCATATCATTTCATTTTTGATTAACAAAACCGAAAATCCAGTAGAGTGGGCCTCGATCTCATATCATCTCATTTAAAAAAAAAAAAATTGTATTCTTTTACACAAGTACCAACTCAGCGCTTCAACAACTTTTAAGAGATTGGTTTTATTTATTTTAGTGTCGTAAAATAACTAATTTTTAGTTATTAGTTATTTATTTAAAAACAAATAAATAAAAACAAAAGTTAATGTACATAAGAAAGCATATCATTACATCAAATGTCACTCACACAATACATCAAAATACATTAAATTTATCTTAATATTATACATTAAAGTTATTGTGCACACCACTCCAACAAAAACACGCAAAATATTATTTATAGTTTCGCCTGTGGATGCATGCGGCTCCAATGTGTTTCCCTCCAACTAGTTTCCATCTTATTATTGCCCAGTCCTCAGAAGATCGCAGTGGATCACGTCAACCTGCACGTCTATACCCGGCCAGGTGTTTTTATCCCGGTAAAGATTCCTTAATTTGGGAAGATGCTTCAATTCCAATTTTTGTAATTTTGGGGTAATAGGATCTGGAGCCATATTCTGCAATGGACGATACTTGAAGAGCTTTTCTAAATTGAAACACAGAACTACCTTGATTTCTTCTAGGTTTGGCAGTGTGCGAACGGAGTTCCCAAGGGAGAGAAGATATTTCATATACCCACAACCAATCACAGATATTTTTTTCAGTCTCTGAAATCTCAGCCCGGGATAGTTGACTAGTTCTGAAATGCTTTCAATGCCTCCCATGTATCCCAGACGAAGTTCCTCCAAATTGGGTAGTAGGTCATACTTTGCTGCAACTCCTCCAGTCGGTAAACTAGAGTGTGAAATATTTTTTGATAAGTAACTAGTGAGTGAAATATCAAGCCTTTTTAAATATGTAAAGCTGCCAACACTGTTAATGACCGAGTCTTGTAGCATCTTATTCAGTCCTCGACAACTTGTTAAGCATAGATAACTTGCATTGCTCAACCAGCACCCGATCTGTCCTCCAGAGAGATCAATCCCACTCATAATCACGCTTTTTTGGGCACGCGAGACTTGACGATCAAATCTATAACACGTCCTCCGAAGTAGTGCTGGGTAAATAATAATCAAATATTTTGAATTAATATATTTTATTAAATTTTGAGAGAGTGATAAGAAATGAAAAATTTTTAATTTTAAAATAATTTTATTTGAATGATATTTAAAATTAAAATATCTTAAAAAATACCTGAACCGTTTTCGATCACAATTCGGAATGCTTTTAATCTATTTGTCAAGGAAATAATTGTATCTTCGGAACTGTGAGACTGGTTCCATTCCAATATGATGGATAAGACTTGTAACCGCTCAAGGCATCGGAGCTCTTCAATACATGGTTGTTCCTCGTTTACACCTCCCTTCACTTTCCAATGGTAGCAAGGGTACATGTCCAGAACTTCTAAACTAGACAACTTGGAAATCAATCCAGCTTGAACCCCTTTTAGTCTGTGAGTCTCGCTTAAGTTTAGATGCCTTAAGTTGCTGAGTTGCTCCAACCCTCTTGGCAATTCTCTGATACCAGTCCAAGAGAGATCAAGCACTTGAAGTCTACTGAGCCTTTCCAGCGAGGGCAATTCTTCAAGATCCCTCCACTTACTCAAAAGAAGAGCACGGAGATCATCTAGTTGAAGTAGAGAAATGGGAAATGACTTGATGCGGGTCCCACTGATATTCAAGACTCTCAGTGCTTCAAATCCATCCAAAAATCTTTCAGGAATTAAGTTAAGGTGACGATTATTTTGTAGTAGCAAAGTTGATGCCTCTGAACATTGTATCACAGAGTCATCAGGTAGTCTTTCTAAATCGTTGTTCATGAAAGAAACTCTTTTGAGATCAGAATTTGATAGCTCAATAGCTGAAATCTCTTTCAACCCAAAACTAAATTTTTAAAATTGATGTATACAGAAAAATTTATCCAAAACTAAATCCAGCCGAATCAATCACACCTCTGTACGGTAGCTCTCATGGGGCAACAATGGCAATAAGGAGTATGCGATTAGAAGCCTGCCAGGATGTATTAAGGATTATGATGGCCATCACAGATTGATTCATAGCATACTTTTCAAGATCGAGCTATATATATCAACTACGAGAAATGTTATGTGTCCGACTGGATTCTTTTGATGTGGGTCTCGATAATTTTTTCATAATTAAGAAAATATTTATAAGTATTAAAAAAAATATATAATAAAAATAACAAAAAAAATAAATGAAATACACTAGAACCTAGCGGGAGCCTACAACAATGCCTGTAGAAGGACTCATCCACTAAGAGTAATGATCGGTACTGATAGGTGTACCAATCATATTTTTTAAAAATTATTTATGTCCAAAAAAATACTACCTTGCTTGTTGTCGGCCACCCCATGATGAAAATTTTGCTTTGGAAAAACTCACAACCAAAGAATGCGGAAGAGGTATACATACTGATTAAAAAAAAAAAATTCATACAATTATATCTTAAATAAGAAGTATTTTTATAAAATTATTTATAAAATTAACATCACTTAATATAAATATTCTCATTTTAAAACATAATTATAAAAAAAAAAACTATAGGAAAAATTATACGTATATTATTAATATTTGAAAAAACCCAAAGTCAAAGAATGCAGGAAAAAAAACGTCTTCAAAAGCCTGTCATTGATCAATTATGACAAGTATTGCCTTGATTTGTTATAAGAGCATTCCATCCGGTTTTCTAATTTTTTCTCTAAAGTTTAGCTAAAAAAGACACTCCCTATCAAAATGAAAGAAAAAGAAGAACCATGGTTTCTGTAATGCTCAGTATTCCACTAATATCTGTTACACTATATGGGTCTCTTTATATAGACTTCAGCACAAGAGTGAGAAAGGTAATGAAAGAAGTAATAACGGTTATAGCAGTGGACGACTACTAACAAACTAAGGAATATTTCTTGAGCATTCTATGGCAGAGGTGGACGTGGTAGAATGGGTTTCTTTTGGCTGTGCACCTGCATTGCTCTTTGGTTGTGCACCTGTATTATGCAGATTGATACTCTCTATAATTTTATCCTAAATTTTTCTCATCATAAAAAAATCTTCTATATCTCATTTTCTATTATATTAAAATAATATTTTTTTATTACTTTTTTCTCTAACTTCCAATTCCATTCTTAACCACTAACTATTTTGTCTTATTCTCTTCTTTTCAAATATCACATTCTAATAATTATATAATGTCTTATACGATTTTTTTTTTCCTAAATACAGTATTATTTTTTAATCCAACATCGGTATTAAAAATAATTTTTTTTTAATATATGCATTTTCCAACACGATGGTTTTTTTTAATATGATTTATTCTGCATATACTTGAGTAATATTTGATTTGCATTTGTCTAACGATAACATTTTTTTTTTCATATAACGATAATATTTTTTTCAGTTTCCCTAACAGTAATACCTATCCGCATATTGTCGATAAAGTTTTTTGTCATTTCTCCAACAGTAATATTTTGAATTCCTACCTCTAATGGTAACATGCTTTGTCATTTGAGAAAAACTTCAAACTAGATTTGGCGTAAAGTTATAATTTGCACCATCCAATAGAAAACGGACATGTAAGAGATTCAAATAATTTACCGTGGGTATGAGTTGAGAACCCATTTCCCCTTGTTTTTGTCTCTCATCCTCCTGAAGGCTTCAAATATCGCTCTCTCTCTCTCTCTCTAACCTCGTGAACTCGATAGATCCAGTCTTTCTCTCTCTCATCTTGTGAACTCGGAAGATCCAGTATCCTCACCCCCTTGAACTCGTCAATTTTTCTCTTATCAACAGGTCGCAAACTTGGTCTGATTCTCGATTTGGATTGCCCAAGCTGGTAGTCTAGCTTGCCTTTCACCCGAAGGTCTTAAGGTTTGTTTTCTCTTCTCAACAGGTTCCGAACTCAGTTTAGATTTATTTTTGTGTAATTTATTTTATGTTTAAAATATTTATTAATTAACTTTCCTTAGGCCATGGCCCGCATCGTTCACTTCACGCTCCAGACAATTAGTTGGATACCCTCCAGACCATATTCAGTCAGGAACCTGAACCCATAGATTGGGAGTACTATAGAAAAGGAATTGGGTCTTGCTTGGTGGATATGTACAAAGAGCGTGCCCTTTCTTCCAAGGAATCCGGTGTTTGATCAGGTGGATGGCTTCAAGGCTATGTTTGGTGATGATTTTTATAAGTGCAGGTTTTAGGTAAAAATTTGGTTTATCATTTTAACTCCATTTTTTGGGTAATTTTTGTCTCATTGATTCACTTTGACAATAGTTAACATTGATCAGAGTTTATTGAGTTGTATTTATGAGTGGAGGGTAATACAGCAATACTAGTTTAGATCGCCGTGATACAACAAGTTCTGAACTTGTTGCATGAGATTAATTAAATTGTGGTGTCAGCAGGAACATGGAGAAGCTAAAGAAGATTTTGCTTATGTCGATACCGCAATACTAATGAATACTTTGAGAAGCATCATGAGCTGAAAAAAAAGTTCGATGATGAAATCCGTAATGATTACTGGGGTTATTGATTCTTCCACCAACTTGTTTCAGATCAGCATAATTTCTCATCAAAATTCTCTCATCTCATGTTTGTTGAGTAATAAATATAACCATCTGGGTATGAAGGTTATTCTAATCCATTTGCGAAGTTGGATTCGCGTGTTTATGAAGGTTATTCTAATTCATTATTTGGGTGGGGTCGTGGTTGAATGAAATTAATTCCAATTTAATTTGGAATGAGGGTGGGGTCGTGGTTGAGGTGAATTACAATTTACAATGTTTAGTCAAAGAAACTACAATTTGAGTAATTTACATGACATGTAGTCCAATAAAATTTATCGAAACTGAAAATACGACTATGGCTAAAACTCTCTATACAATCAAAAGTTATCTTCGTAACATAACAAAATACAGACTGATGATCACCCAGTCACAAGGCTTCTGACCTCAATCAACTGTAGCCAATACCAATACAAAGTCTTCGAAAACCTCAAGAGAAAGAACTTTCTACTCCTTTAAAGCACAAATATCAATATAATCGTTTACTTATAAAAAAAAAACACAAATATGGATATAAAATGGTGAGCTGCCATGTGCTTAGTAAGTAGCAAATTAATGATGTTGGGGGAGCTAGCTGGCAATTTTCTAGAATTTTTTCAATCTTAAATAAAATTTTTATTTACTGTTAAAATAAATATATTCTAGGTAAAGAAGTCACTTTCTTAGGGACTTTGCTGCCCAAAATGTCCTACCTAGGAAACAACAAATGGTCAGACTATCTTAAAACGTATAGAAGGAAGAGAGATCATATTGGCCATTGCACTTAAGATTAAAAAGCAAACCTAGCCTCCCTTGTTCTTTATGGGAGGTTATAATATAGTGCGACCGAGAGCCATGTAGAGCGAAGTGTTCAGTCGAATAGGGTTGAACTGGGTGATGCCTGCCATAGTGGATGAGTTATTGGCTAGTTGGGTGATGCTGGACGGTGCTCCACAAATCAAAGCTGTGTGGAAGATGGTCCCTATCTGCATTATCTAGTGCAAATGGCGAGAGCGTAACAAGTGGACATTAAAAGACAAGGCACACTAGAGGAGCTTCGAGCTTTATTTTTTTGCAACTTATTTCTTTGGGCTATAGCTGTAGATTTTAATGGCCTAAATGTACATGATTTTCTTTCTTCTATAGCAACCTCGATATGTCTTCGGACATTTGGGTGTTTACATTATTATGCATGAGTCCCATTCACACATTTAAATACTTATGCATGAGGGAGTCAAGTCTCTTTGGTGTTTCATAATTAAGTGACGAAGACGAATTCTATGCCTGATGATTCTCATATTATTTCAAACATCACAATGTTTTGAATCAATTTTAAATGATGGCAAAGGCGCACATTGAAATCAATATAGCACTAGCAAGGCTCGAAATTCTCACCAATGGCCTGCAATTCTCACCTGCTGGAACACTCTTAAGGCACCCTAGATATTTATGAACCACAAGATACTAGCAATTTTTTAATGGAAATGCAAATAATTAGCTATTGAAAACAGCGTCTTGTTTCTTGTGTATTATAAACCAACCTAGTTTCCAGTTTTCCTGCAAAATGTATAAACAATTTATCCTGTAGGGGGAAGGTATCTTGTCTCCGTTGAATAGTTATGGTTTTACCTGGTCGTAGAAATGAGATCATGAGAGTTAAGCCAATTTACATGGAAAGTTAACATGTAACTGTGTCATCGTAGCACATGACAAACTTATGAATTTAGCATGGTTAGTTCAACTTCCTTCTGGCATGCTTTTGCAAATTTTCAAACAGTTGAGTCTAGATATTTCTTAAAAACTAGCAAATCTTTTATGTGCCATACATATGGTTCTCACGGATTTCTGATTGTCACCTAAAGTAAATTATGAGATGAATTTCAAAAGGAAGATAGTAGTTACTATCTGAGGAAGATGTTAGTTGCAAATTAAAATCCTTATTCTCAATATTCCCTAGGAAAGAAGGGAGCAAAAATAGAGAGCAGGAACCAATGCTAATTTTGATGTTGATTCTAAATTTTCAGTATTCCAATAAGAATGTGTCATCCCTTTTTTTGATTACTGCAAGACCCTGTAAATGTAACGAGAATTCTCTGTAAATGTAGATGAACCCTTTTTGACAAGGTTAGTAGATGGATATTATTTTTCAAGCCAATAATTACATAGGAATCTAATTTCGGAGTGTTTGAGAATGCTAGACCATGTCACAGGAACACTGCAAGACGTGAAAAGTGCTTGTGTCAATATGACATGATTGTGGAATATGTATTCATATGCAGATCCAGATGGAAAGTTTTTCTTTTTTGAAATTTTAACTCTGATTTTGTAGAAGAAATCAAATTCCTCGATAGACATGTCATTTCTTTGTATACTTTGACTTGTCAAAAAAACATTTATTTGCATATTTTGGTTAGACAGACTCACAATTATAAGACACCCTCATCTGACTCAAACCTGAATTCAGTGTTCTAGTAAATAAGGGAGATTTATGAAACTTCTTAGTCCGCCATTAATCAAAATGGTACTATGTTTATTCGATGTCTTGTTCTTTCTAATTGTGGTACTGTTTATGCAGGTGTGGTTGGTTTGACACCCGTGTAATGGCAACTCTTGTTTTTAGAGCAGTCTGTTGTGTGGCATTGGCTACTTGCTTTCTCGGGTTTCTCTGTGAATGTGGAATGTTGTGTTTGAAGAAGCCATGTTTGGATACTGGACCAAACCAAAAAGCTTCTCACCTCAGTCAAAGTTGATCTTATGTCGAACATGCAAATCTTACTCAATTTTCATAAATATAAAAACAGTTCTTCTACATACAGTCGAGGTGCAAACGCCGGGGAGTCACTGCCACGTTAGCCTGCCACTTTTTTTTTTTTTAAAAAAAAGGGAAAAATAGATGAAAATAGAAATAAAAAACTATGAAAGAAAAGAGTTATATACAAACGAAAACAAGTTGAGTTCTTCGTCATCGAAGGGAGGGGTCTCTCGATGTGGGTAGATGAACTTCAAGAGAACATTTTGGTGATCTTCATGGGTCTCGTTTTCATCTTCGTGTGTTCTAGTCTAAGTGGGTCTCGTCTTCGTGGGTTCTGGTCTTCATGGGTCTCGTCTTCATCTTCGTGGGTTCTGCTCTTCGTCTGAGCAGCCATTCACCAGTAGTACACTTTTCGTCACTAAATCTTACCATACTGGACGTCATGTTGTCAGAGCTTCTTGAAATTCAGTTGGGGTTGCATATAAACACATTGATGGTACACCAATTAAATCATTCCCTAGAGATCTTCGTCTTCTTGAGCAATTGAAGGTGGAATATGAGGTATTGCCTGGATAGAAGAGTGATATTTCTTCTATCAGAAACTATGCTGACCTTCCATTGGCTGCACTTACCACGTATCTACAAAGGATAGAAAAACTTGTTGGTGTACCTGTCCATTATATTGGTGTTAGACCTGGACGTGATGCCCTCATAATAAAAGAAATTGATAATTGTTCCATCTCGGATGCTCGAGGGGATTCTCGTATTCTATGACTTTCATTTCTGCTCTGGATTCTATGACTTTTGAAATTGAGGCTTGTATGCTTTACAAGCTAGGGGAGTGAAGTCAGATAGACTAATCCGTAATATTTGATGCTTCTCGTCATTTCCAGGAACATGGAGAAGAGCATCCATGATTAGAATGTCTGTAACAGCCCGCTAGAAATTCATTGGTGGAATTTCTATTGACTTTAGGAACCTTGTGAAAACCATATAAGTTTTCACGAATCGACCAATCGCGCAGGTTTTA
>QEOT01005892.1:29703-104814 GCA_003123785.1 Pterocarya stenoptera
CTTCTGATCCGAGATCAGATAGATATATAGCTCTTAGAAATACTTATGAAAGTCATATTTAAGTAATTATAAATAATCTCTCCGAACACATTAACGTAGTCGGCGCATGCCATATATAATACAATTTTGTGTTTTGCTAGGTCGGATGTCGCAACCAGAGGAGAGGCTGGTAGCATAATTATTTTGACATGCAAATATCTTTTACCTGATGCATATATAAAATAACAACTGACAAGTTACAATTATGGAATCAATGCGCAATATGTTAGCAAAGTTTGATAAATCCACTACAAGAAAAACATGTATTTGTGACCATTGTTTTGTGATGAAAACAGATTCATTTTAGCTGGAAATAATCATTTCGCTAGAAATAACAAGTCGCAAAAAAATAAAAGAAGTTACAGTAGTAATTAATCTCGAATTTACTTAACTTTCCTTAGTGGAAATTTTCTCTGCTAGGGTTTAGTTTTCACGTTGCATGGCGGTCGCCAAGGCCTTGCCTGTACAAGTAGGCCACCCTCGGTCATTCGCTGATATGGTTACGGCTGCCCCTCAGCCTTTACCGGAGGTTGAGGTCTCCTTTTGTCCTCCAAAAGTAATAGATGGAGAGGTCTGTTTCTTCTCCAAAGAAGAGATAGATCGATCGGCTGAGCCATTTTGTTTTTCCATGGTATTGAAGTTTTTGAGGATGCGTCTGTCTATCGACTCAATTCGGTCATTTATTCATAGCTGCTGGGGCCTTGCTGGGCAACCTATTGTCTCTACGATGAGAAGACCACGTAATGTTTTCGTTAGAATGGCATCGGAAGAAGATTTTAACAAAGCACTATCAAGGGAAACCTGTGAGATAGATGGGGTGCAATACCGGGCTTTCAGATGAACTTTTTTAATGAAGAGGATAAACCTTCTAAAGTTCAGGTTTGGGTGGTTTTTCCTGGACTCCCTCCTAATTTTTATCACGTATTGATGTTAAAGACACTGACGGCACCGATTGGTAAATTATTGAGAAGGGATAATGCAACAAGTTGTGCAATGCGGATAGATGGAGCGAGAGTTTGTCTAGAAATGGATGCTTCTCTTGCCCCGTTACATTCTTTTTGGATTGGGGCGCCAGGACAGTCGATGAGTTGGAAACAAGAAATCGTGTACGAGACGTTGCTTGCTTTCTGTGGCCGATGCAAGAAACAGGGGCATAATGATAAAACATGCAGATTTCAAGGGGGCCTTGATAAAAAATTGTAGAAGGTTGAGAAAATGCAAGAGACTAAAGAAGTGGTTTTTGATGAACAAGATTTGATTAACTTTCCAGTGACTAAGTCGAAAGGCAAGGAAAAAATAGGAGAGGTGGTAGATATGACAAGGGATCAGCCGGTGATTTTGAGTGACTCTAGAATGGTAAATAATGAATTGGTGTGTAATGAAAAGGAAGATGAGCCAGTGGAGAGGATGGAGAGTGTGCAGAAAATAACTGCAGGGGGAGAGAACGAAAATTAGCGGTTGTGGGTTTAGGAGAAGTGATAGTCAGAGAAGCAGAGGGAGAAGAGATCTTTACTAGGGAGAATTGTTTACTGGTGCAAGAAGAAGAAGAGGTACAAAAGGATGATAATACGGGTCTTATGGGTACTGTGGAGTTTAACCCACATGTGTCCTCGTCTGGCAAAGAGAGAACAGGGGTTGAATTTGTTGAGATTGAGTTGATCCCTCTGGATGCATTTGGTAACGAATTAGATCACAGGGACGGAACACATTCAGAGAGAGGGGATGAAGTTGACAATTCTTTGATGGTTGATCCGAAAGAAACTATTTCAAATTTGGAGGTACAGGACATGTCTAGGGAAGATAGAAGAGAGAAGATGGAGAAAGCAAGAAGTTCGAAAAGGGTGGTGTCTCGTCCATTAAAACTTAATTTATGATTGGGCCGTATTTTGCATGGAATATAAGAGGGGTAGGGACTTCGTCGAGAAGATTAAAGACACTAATGCGGAAGTATAAGCCGAAAGTAGTAGCATTATTTGAACCTTTCACAGTTACCGGAAGGGTCCGTAATTTTCCTCAGCGCTTTATGTGTGATCAGTTTATTACTAATGAAGTGCATGAGGGGAAGATTTGGGTCATGTGGTGTAATGAGGTGGTGGTCCAAGTCTTAAGGATGAATAATCAATTTATTACCTTGCAAGTAACGGATGAGGGTCAAGATTTGATCTTGACATTTGTATATGCCAAATGTAATCAGATGGCTAGGAGAGAACTGTGGACTGAATTAGATGGAAATGGCAATTCAAGTTTACCTTGGGTTGTTAGTGGGGACTTTAATATCATTCATTCAGAGGATGAACGTAGAGGGGGAAGACCAAGGTTGCGTGGGGCTATGGATGAATTTAATTCATGGATTCAAAGTTGTGGTTTGCTTGATATGAATACGGAAGCAATGGTCTTTCATGGTGCAATGGTCAAGAAGGTTTAGCTCGATCTTGGGTGAAGCTTGATAGGAGTTTAATGGATTCTAATTGTTTGATTCAATTCCCGGATGCAATTACTCAATATCTATCTAAAAGAACATTAGATCATTCTCCTATGGAGATTAAGTTGGAGGTTAACCATGAGTTAAGGGGGCCTGCGCCTTTAGATTTCAACAAATGTGGACTGAGCATCTAGAGTTTTTGAAAGTAGTAGAGGTGAATTGGCAGGTTCCGTGTGATGGGTCTAGCCTATGGAAGTTTGCCGGTAAACTTAAGCGACTTCGTGTGCTGCTTCGAGAGTGGAATAAGATGGTATTTGGCAGTACTCATAACCATATTCAAGACCTGGAAAACTGAATTGCCAGATTGGAGGTATCACTTCAAGCTGAATTCAATGTGGAGGTGGAACAAGATTTGCTAGTGGCTGAGCTGGAGCTGAATATTTGGCTGGATAGAGAAAATTTAAGATTGTCGCATTTGGCTAAGGTGAAGTGGTTGAAGGATGGTGACCGTAATTCTAAGTTCTTCCATGCGGTTATTAATAAGAAAAATAAGTGAAGTATATTGTCAATGAGGCTGCCAAATGGGGACGTGATGAGTAGCCCTGAAGATATTCATTTAGGGGCAGTAGATTATTTCCAAGAATTCTTGCGCAAGGAGAGATTTAATCCTCTCCCGAGTCTCGGACATCTTATTTCTCCGGTAATTCAGGTAGAGGATAATCTGAAATTGCTGGTAGTTCCTTCTATGGAAGAGATTAGAGAAGCAATTGTTAGTATTCCTAGCTCAAGCAGCCCTGGATCGGATGGGTTTGGATCTGCATTTTATATAGCTTGCTGGTCGATTATTAAGGAGGATATGTTTGAGGCTGTAGCTGAATTTTTTCGAGGTGCTCCTTTGTCACGAGCCTTCACTTCCTCTTATTTGGTGCTGATTCCAAAAGTGGATAATCCTTCAGGTGTTGAGAAGTTTCGTCCTATATCTCTTTGTTCATTTTTTTATAAAGTGTGCTCAAAGATTATTGCTTCGCACCTAAGTCCTTTGCTTCCAAAGATGATTTCTAAGGAACAAGGTGCCTTTATTCTAGGTAGGAGTATTTTCAAAAACATTTCTCTAACTCAAGAAATAGTTCATTCGATTAATAGAAAAGTGGCGGGGGGAAATGTTTTGATAAAAATAGATATGGCAAAGGCCTATGATCGTGTGGACTGGGCTTTTCTTTTGCATGTTTTGGCATCATTTGGTTTTTCTTCATAGGTTTGATTTGTTTGAAGCTTGTATTTCTACTCTTTGGTTTTCGATTGTGATGTATGGTACGGCAAGGGGTTTTTTTCAAGGGGAAAAAGGACTCCGTCAAGGTGATCCTTTATCCCTGTATCTGTTTATTATATTGCAAGAAGTTCTATCTCAGATGATCCATGAAAGCTGTGCAGAAAGGCGTATTATTCAGTTCTCACAACCCAGTCATACTCATTTGGTATCACATCTTATGTATGTGGATAACGTGGTTATTTTCTCTAACGGTGCTGAGAAGTCTCTCAGGAGCCTCATGCGTGTACTGCAGACCTATGAAGACTGGTCTGGGCAAAGAGTAAGCAAGGAAAAAACGAAAATTTATTTTTCCAAACATGTAAGGGTAGGAAGGAAACGAGAAGCGATGAGAATTACGGGGTTTCTCAGAAGGTGCTTTTCCTTTTAAATACTTGGGGGTTCCTATTGTCATAGGAAGTTTAAAGGCCATAGATTTGGATGAGATGGTGAATAAAGTAGTCAGAAAAATTGGTGGGTGGAAAATGAGGCTAAGTTCTACTAGGGGTAGACTCACTTTGCTGAAATATGTCTTAATCTAGTATGCCCTCTCATCTTCTGGCGGTGATGCAACTTCCTAAGGTTACTCTTAATAGGCTGAACCGAATGTTAAGCTCCTTTTTTTGGGGTGAAACTAATGGGAAAACTAAGAAAAAATGGTTGTCATGGAATAAAGTATGTGTTCCGATTGAAGAAGGAGGACTTGGGTTGAAAAAATTTGAATATGTGCAAATGGCGTTTCATTCAAAGTTTGCATGGAAACTAATGACAGAGGACTCCCTTTGGGCCCAATTCTTTAGAAGGAAATATGTGAAGGAAGGTCACCTCTCTTTGGTAAATCCTAACAAAGGCACCAGGTTTTGGAAATCAGTTCTTAAATGTATCCCTATGGTGCTTGAACACTCGAAGTGGTTGATAAAAGATGTGGATGTTTCTTTTTGGTATGACAAGTGGGTGGATGATAGTCCCATCTGTTATGATTTCCCAGTATCAGCTTATTCAAAGCTGAAAGTCATGAATTGTAAAATTGAGAGTGGATGGGATATTGAATTACTAAAAGTCTGGTGGGAGCAAGCAAAGCAGAGGAATTATGTTCTTATTTTGCAAGCCGAAGGGAAGGTAAAGATGTACTGGTGTGGACTACGAGTAAGGATGGGTCCTTCAAAATGCCTAGGATTGTGTAAGAGTCAGACAACCTGAATCGCGTTGGTCTGGTTGGATATGGCAGAATTTAATTCCTAAGAAAGCTTCAATTATTATGTGGAAGGCATTACATGATTGTTTGAGTGTGGATGATCGAATCCATAGAGTGGGAATTCCTTTGGTGTCAAAATGTGATTGCTGTATACAATGTGATTATGAAGACTTAAATCATGTCCTATATGTAAGGGAGTTTGCTAAGGAAATTTGGCAAATATGTGGAGGGCATTTCGGTGCAATTGTTCGGCAACTAAGTTGGAAAGAGCATGTGCACTACTGGTTTAGAAGGGCTTCCAAAACAACACAAACATGGTTGCTAATGGGGGTTCTGTCGATTATTGTAAGCTAGAGGCTCTGGGCTCATTGTTGTTTGGCTCGCATGGAGGGTAGGTATGAAATGGTGGAGTAGGTTTGGATGGAGATCAAGTTCTAGATGTCGGTTGTAGCAAATAGTATGAATAAGGTGGAGAAAATAAACCAGATGGACTTGTTGGTTCTTCGAGAACTGCAAATTTCACCGTCGGTTTCAAGACTCAGATGGTGCAGAACAGTTAAGTGGTTGAAGCCAATTGTGGGCAGGTACAAGTTGAACTGGGATGGCTGTAGTATAGGGAATCCAGGAAGTGCAGGAGTAGGAGGGGTGATTCGGGATCATGAGGAAAACGTTCGCCTGGCAAATTCAATTTCGTTGCCTCCAGGTTCGAATAATTATGTGGAAATGCTAGGTGTTTTGGAAGGTATTAAACATTGTAAACAATTGGGTTTTAAAGATGTGGATATTGAAGTGGACTCTATGGTCTTGCTGAATTGGATAAAAAAAGACAGGTGTGGTGTCTGTTATGGAAGACTATTGGGAGGAAGTTTTGCATTTTCTAAGTTTTATGAATTATTCATTGTGCCACATTCACAGGGAAGGCAATGTCCCAGTGGATTTTTTGGCTAAGTTAGGAGCACAAGGAGTTACGAATTGTTGGAATAATGTGCAGGATTTGCCAATGTCGTTTAGAGGTTGGGTTAGGTTGGATAAAAGTGGGTTGCCATACTTGAGAATTGATTAATTGTTTTTGAATTTGGTTTTAATTGGTATGTCCTGTATTTTTAGTATTCCTCTGCCTTAGGTGAGGGTTTTATGATTCAATAAAGTTGGGGAGAGGGATCATTCTTGGACATGTGACCTCTCCTATTTGGAAAAACAAAAAAAAACAAGTCGCAAAAGGTCATTTTTCTTGTGGTTATCAGTTCAAACCGAACCTATTTTAACTTTTTTAGTCGTTCTCTGAACTGCTTCAATCGATGGATTAGCTCAATTCTAATTGATTTTAGATCGATTCAAAAGTATATTTTCTTTTAAGTTGTCTAACAATTAAGTTTTTTTTCCTTAATTTCTTGTACAAAAATATGATAGAACTAGACATGATATATTAACTTTTTCATTATTGTATTCACTAAGAATCGCAAAAAAATTGAGAGATAAAATATGTAGTTTTTATTTTCTTTAGTTGAACAAAAAAATTAAGAAGATGAATGAGTGTTTCTATTAAATTTATGGTTGTACGTAAAATATTACATTTGCCGTGTGGTTATAACTTCATAGATTTTATATTCTTTGTAAGGCAAAAAATTGTTGACAATTGAGATTAAATACATAAATTAGATGTTGGTTAAAATTATTTAGATTCATATCATATTTTTATTAAAACTGGTTAATGAATTTATATTTTATACTCTTTTATACATGATTATTAAATGCTTGAATTGCATTATATATGATTTTTAATTTTTTTTTATCAATATTGAAATAATCGATTTAGATTAAACGCTTGAATTTCCCGATTCATTTGTTGAATTGCTTGATTCATTGAATCGGTTCTTACCCGATTCCCATTTTTTGAACCTTGTATTTTAGAAAATTTTTATAATTTTATATTAAATGATTGAGAGTTTTAAAAAATTAAAATTTACTTTTAATAAAGTGGCACGTTTGCATTGATTAATTATGAAATGGGTTAATTTGCAATTAACAACGGAGCAAGCGAGTCAAAACTCGGTCGAGAACTTTTCTGCAACAAATTAATGGCTTGTATAGATAAAGAGTAATTCTACATACAACCGTGAAGTGTGTAAACGCCGTGTAATTGATTTGAAAAAGAATAGAGTCCACTATTAAAAATTTAATTTTTTTTTCATGTGGTCTATATTTTATTCACTTCTTTTAAAAATAATTATGCGGCAGTTGCACAATTCACAATTACAAATATATTTTCTCATAGAGAAATTATGCACCAATAACGGTTTTGTTTACTTAGGTTCAACATGCAAACAAAATTAAAGACGGTTTGGTCATTTTAGAGACCCCTGGAAGGCCCAGTTGGTAAATTCATGGATCTTGATGGCGAAGTGACATGAGGAGGGGGTGGCCTCTCATAGCTGGGTGGGCCTGTAGAAGGTGGTCATGTCCCAAAATCCATGGTCCATGGCGGGGAATCGGAAGTAACCCGAGAAAGGGGCGGCCTCTCATAGCTGGGTGGGCCTGTAGAAGGTCCGGACGGTAATGTCCCAAAACCCATGGTCCATGGCAGGGATTCGAAAGTAACCCGAGAAAGGGATGGCGTCTCATAGCTGGAACGTAGGTCTGATCTCGACGAGCGGCCAGATGGTAACATCTCCCCCCCCCCCCCCCCAATATTCGCACTTGTTGTTGTCAGGACAGCAGCAGGAGAGGAAGGCATCCCATAGTCAAGTGGGCTTTCGGAAGCCCCAGATGATATTGTTGCAACGGATCATGGGGAATTACTGGGCAAGTTGGAGGAATGATCAATATTTTCTTCAAATGTTCCAAGTTTTCTAGCCCCTGTGGTGTAGGAAGGAGAGCTAAAAATTACAAGCAGAAGCACAAAGACCAGCCATGAGAACTTTCGATCCACTATCGCGGCCATCATCTCCATTTTTCTCTCCATCTGAGTAAACGATTGTCCTTTAAATAGGATGAGTCTCTCTTCAAACTTGATATCGGCTTTAATTGTAGGGCTATCCAATTGATATTTGTGTAATAATTATCGGATTCTCTTTTGCTTTGTTTTCTTTGAGCTTCTACGTCACTTTAGATTTTGTATTGATTACTCATTAATAACTCACTACATGACTTTATGTACAGGTAATCTGATCCTTTGGATATCCAACGTCGTTGATCATGACGCTATCCATGCAGTTCATGATATCTACAAGATACTTGTCATGCATGAGTTCTATATTTTTTAAGTGTTAATTGTAAAATCAGGTCCGCTATATTTTTTATACCGTGAGAGAACTAACACCGTCTCGTGTTAACTTTCGATTAGTTGATTTGAGAATACCAAATGTATCATAACAGATGCCATGCACGTGATACATAATTTAAAATTTTACAAAGTAAAAAGTTGATATTAAAAGAAATCCAAAATTAAGAGATTATTAAAAATAAAATTGAATGAATATACATGTTGATGTCGTGTTTTGCTGCCCGACCAACTCCACTGTTCCCCGATCTTTCTGCAAGAATGGAAGGAATGGGAGCTCGGGGTGATGACCATCACCTCTGATGCATAAGTAAGTGCAGGTCTTGAGAATTAATTTATGAGGAAGGAGAGTAGAAATAAAAAAAAAGTTCCCCACTAGCCACTTTAGGGGGGGGGGGGGTCCCTAACACTTGTCAGTGGTAGCATGTTGGGGTATTGGGTGAAGGCCCAGTGGCAAGCGATCTCCTGCCAAGCCGATTGTGGTCATGCCACCTTGTACCCGTGTTGTATCATCTTCTTGCCTTTTGCTATCCGACAGGCTGGCCATGTCGGATCGTGGCCATTTTGACGAACTTGGGTCCATGCCGTGGCATGTTCACCTCGTCAGTCATTAAATGCGGCATGCTCTTGTCTTGGCACTTCCACTTTCTTTGTCTGACCGGCCGTTGGTAGTTTAGGTCACTAGCCATCTCTGACCTTGCGTACGCGGCTTGTCAGCTAGTAAAGGTGTCAGGCCTTTTGACTTGGAAGGCTCACGCTTTGTGTGTGCAACATTGTCGTTCTTATCTGGGCTGGTCTTGCCCTCTGAGTCCATCCTGTCTTATCATTTTATCTTGGTTCCTTACCTCTGGGCTACCCCGAGGCTCGTTTGTGCCCAGTGGGCTGGGCCCTTGTGTCTCAGCCCGTTGCAAGAGGAACAACCTCCCTCATAGTACCTTGTGAATTCCCACTACGCACATGTGGTGAGAATTCAAAGAGTTCCGGTCTTTTCCTTCGGATCAATCCTCCCTTGTGCATGCCCGACACCCCGTAATGGTTCGGTTGCCTCCATGATGGCTTGCAAGTGCCTCATGTTCTTCCCACCTTTTCGCTCTCTAATGGTTGAGGGCAGGTAGTGGTCCGTCCACACACTTGCCCGCTTATTACTTTGAGCCCCATATGCGCGTGACTCCTGCTCTGTACTTGCTCATGTTCTTCCCACCTTTTTGTTCTCTGTACATGAACAGAGCTCGTTTGGGTTCTCCATGATGCCATTCGACGTGGGTCACACTCTACCCTTTAATGTTCGCGAATGGTTTACGGCTCCCCTTCTGCCCCCCAATCCGAGACGTGCTCGATCTTTTGGGATTGGCCCTAGTGCAGCTTCATCCGAATGCTTGGTGGCTCTTGGTTGTGAGCTGTGTGATCTTCCAGAAATTGCTTAGTTCTGGTTCAGAGGAGTACTCTGACTTGACTGCCAGGGAGTTTCTATTCGTCTATCAGGTGCAACGTCTCGACGAGAGCTTGTGTAGCTTCTAGGTGCGTTTCTCTGAGAACTGCATCGCTAGTCTGGAGAAACAGCACTCCTATATCAAAGACTGGTCTCGGCGTTCTTCTTTGTCTTTGGCTCAAGGTGGGAGTACTCTGGTGGGGAGGAGGTCCACCAACAAGAGCCTGTCCATTACGTTGACGAGGCTGAAGGAGGCCTGGCTGGCAGTCGTGCAGGCTTGGGTGGAGGCCCACCCCATCAACACCAAGACTAACATGGTGTTAACCGAGGCCAACATTGCGAGGTTCATGTCCTCTCCCAACCGTTCATAGACTTCTTGGAAGGTCTTTCCTAAACGACATTTGGCAGCTTGTGACGCTGTCGGTGAGAACCTCCAGGAGTGAGGCCTGAGGTTCTTGTTCCCACCCTGTCCCGAGGGATGAAAGGATGGTTGCTCGTCCTGAGGTCCCGTTACCCTCCACTCGAAGGGCCCCTGTGCAGGAGGTGTCCTCCCTTCCATTCGTGGCGACCATGGCTGTGTCGACCTCGGGGTCTATGGCTATTGGGGAAGAAGGTGATGATGATTTTTGATGGCCTTCTTCAATGCCTTGCTCGAACCCGCACCCCGCGGCCTTCCCTCCAGATGGATTCGTTTCCTCCCTTCGAAGAATTACCCCCGCTGGTGCACCCCAATCCTCAGCTCGTGGTGCTTGAAGATCCAATTCCTACTGTCAATCCCTAGCTGCCTGTCTGAGAGGAGACTAAGGCACACCCCTCTTCCATCGTGGAGTTGAGCGACGACCGTGTCTCCATCCCGTTGCCCTCCCTTAGCCACTCTTCAGTGCTAGACATTGGTTCCTACTTGGTTTTGGAGGAGGCTATACCGTAGTCCCCCTTCACGGGGGAGCTTGCCCCTTTGAGAAAAGATGCCACTGTTGATACGGAGGGAGAGTCAACGTAAGCTGCAGTGCCTATAGGGATTGTAGGGCCAGTGATCGAGCCAAGGGAAGTCAACGTTGGGGCGGTCTACTAGAGGCATGTGACGCAGTTCCCTCCTTCGACTTCCTCTTGGGCTTGTCTGGGCCTTCATGGAAATTGGGAGGTGCTGGGCCATTCCTATATGGTGAAATCTAGGGGCCCGAGGCGACGGGTCCGGGCTTCAAGAGGGCTCAGGCCAAGGCGATCAATCGAGAAGCTCAGAATCTAAGGCCTCTCTTCGCCTAGGTATCTTTTGTTTCCACTTCGTTTGATTCTCCCAAATTTTCCTTCTTTTAATACGACTTTTGGTGTAGGCTATGGATCAACTGGCTGCTATGATCGTAGAGGAGTGAGGGGAGCTTGAGGAGGAAAATGGAGCGCTTTGCTCCCTTGCGCGGCTTGCTTGCTTTGAGGTTCGCAAGGCGAACCGGTAGGTGGAGAAGGTGTTCCACGACACCCTGATGGAGGACTTGGATGTGTTGAGGGAGCGCAACAGACTCTTGTGAAGCAAAAGGACACATTGAGGGAGTTTTAGGACCAGAAGGCCCTTGTGGAGGGCAAGCTGGGTAGGATGAGAGAAGAGCTCTCCCAAGTCGTCGCGGTGTGCAGGCGTCTAAGGGAGAGGTGAGAAGAGGAGTTGGGATTGGCACGGAGGGGGCTCACAGAGCTCCAGGAAGAGAGGAGGGAGCTGATAGAGCAACACACTTTAGAGGCAAGGCAGTGCTCGTAGCTGTGTTCCAAGCATTTCGAGCCGACCCGGTCCGTCCGTCGACAGAGAGCCCTTGCGCAAAAAGTTAAGACTTAGGTCTGTTCTTTGGAGACGAAGCTGCTGGTTGTGACCAACACCATCCTGGCCCGAGATGTCCACATTTCGGCCATGGAGTCGATCCTGGCTGCCAGTTGCAACTACTAGGAAGCCATCATGTCTCAGATCTGGAGTGCCAGACCAGTCCGGGACAAGACCTGGAGTTACAGTTACAAGGAAGGTCTCGAGCAATTAAGGGATTACATGCTAGAGCATCCCGCAGCATACCTAGTACTCGAACTTCACTTCCCTCAAACCTAATCCTTAGGCCTTTGCGTTCGTGAAGACCATCGGGAAGGATATGCTGCCCTTGCCTTTCCAGACGCCCCCGCTCTACCTTGACTGTTTTGTCATGTTGTTTTTTGTTTGGCGCCCGACAGGGCCACTGATGTGACACTTTGGGATGGGTATAGATGGGCTTTGCCTGGTGTGGCTTTCTTTGGTTTCTTTGTTGACTGACTCTTGTCTTTGTGTATCTCCTCCTTCTATTCCTCTTTTCCCTATTGTTCTTTGTTAATTCGCTGAGTCACGAAGGTCGACAAGTCAAGGGGACTTGTGTCTGACTTGTGGCTGATTGGCCCTGTGGGCGAGCTTGGAATGCTCTTGTTGGTCACGAAGGTTGGCAAGTCAAGAGACTTGTGTCGGACTGGCCATGTGGCGAGTTCGGGATGCTCTAACCTGGCCAATGCATCGTGGGGAGTCTAGGGACTCGACTTGTTGATCAAGAAGGTCGGCAAGTCAAGGCACTTGTGTCTGACTGGCCATGTGGGCAATCTTGGAACGCTCTAGCCCGGCCAATGCATAGCATTCCTCATCTAATATTCTCTAAGTTGTCTTCACTAAATATATATATATATATATACTAGTGAAAGGTGCTACGTGCAAGGCACGTATGTCCCTTGCACATAGTACCTGATCTAAAAAGAAAAAGATTTTTATAAATTTCTAAAAAATAATGAAATAGAAATTGGATCAAGTTTTAGAATGAAATTTTTGTTAAATTGTAAGTGTAAATTGGTTAATAAAAGGTATTTGAGAAAAAATTAAAAAGAAAAATATATAACCTAACAACATCATCATCTCATAATCGCTTGAATAGTAAAATGTCAAAGAAAACACCAATTCCATTAATATAAGGAAAAAAAATCAGATGACTATCAATGAATTAACTCCATTTCATTAATGTAATATTAATGTTATAGATGAATCCATTTATTTGTCGAAGAAGGATATATAAAATAATGTGACATTTAATATATATAGAAATATATATATATATATTTATATATGTTAGCCTAACATGGTCAATACTAATATAAAATATGAAATTAGGTTTGATTTACCATGACTACAATCAAACTCATATTTATTTATGTATTATCGGTTTGTGAAAATCCTGTATTATCATGGAGAATATAGAAATGTCAATATTTAAAATATTTTTATTAAATTCGTAGGATTTATTTATGGTTCAAAAATATTATACATTTTTTAATTTAGATATGATACTCTTCTGAAAGTCAAATATTAATAATGATATAAAATATATTTAAAATATAAAGATGTTATAATTTATTTATTTCCAACATTTATAATCTAAACTATAATCTAACATGTCAGAAATTATTTTATCTTCATAAAATTTTTATGAACAATTAGTATTAATTTAGAAGAAAAAAATATTATAGATCATTTGTGATAAAATTTTCAGATGGACTAACTTTTAAGATGGTATGATTTTTACATATAAAACCTAGAGATCAAAAATTGAAACCACACCCCCCCCCCCCCCCCCCAAAAAAAAAATTGAAACTACACCATTTCAGCCCTTACTTTAAAATCCTAATTTTACCTCTTTGATTCTCTCCCTCTCTTCATATACCACTTTCATGTATTTCTCAAATAGAACCTCGTACAATTGAACGCACCTACTAAGTATTTTTTTTTTTAGCTCTTAACCTTCTGCGACTTAGATAGAAATATAAATGAGCCTTGCAAGCAGTTTGGAGTACCAAACCACGTATTGATGTTGACATGATTTTTTTTATTGAAAAGAAAAATAAAACAAGAAAAAAATTTGAGAGAAGAAAATGTCTATTGTCTCACGAAAATCATTTTCATATTCAATTCGCACCATTTCATTAAACGAATGCCTTACATGTCAATATTGGTGCGTAATTTGGTGCGCGAACTCGCTTGCAAGAAGGTTTTTCCAATATAAATGGAGAGATGAGAGGGAAAATTGGTTTTTTTTTTAATCCTATCTCGTTGAATTAGTCTTTTTCGCCACATCGCGTATAACGGGAATCGAACCCCCTCTGCTATTGGTGGGCGGATGGAGAATGTTCTACTTCGATCCAGCAACTTGTTAGGAGTAAGTTTTGGCTTGCCCCTTTCTATTAGATTAGTAACGCACTAACGAACAAGCAATGGCGCGAAAGCCGTTGTGCGTTAGTAGCGCGCATCCGTTTTCTTGCTGCAACGGACGAAGCGCCTAGCACGAAAGCCGTTGCTTGTTCCGTACTCTCTTCATTCTTTCTTCAGATCTCCTTTTCTGTTGATCCAGGAAAGGTTCAATCAAGTAGGCCTACAACTCGACCCGGGGACAGCCGGGTTTGTACTCGACCTGACCTGAATGGGCTCATGCAAGGTGCCAAACCGAACCGAACCCTACCCGAACAAAACAAAATGGGGTCGAATATTTATGACCCAACCTTCACCAAAGCGGGCAAAAAAAAAAAAAAAAAAGTCTACGTTTTGCATATCCACATCGATTTACAAAATATTTCTATCATTTGTATCTCAGATATGGTCACAATATCAAATTATCAATTTTAGATTCTCAATTGTACGAAAACATCCCAAAAAACAAAAAATGAAAAGTGCAGCTTTGCAGAAGGGTCGCAGTTCTCCTTGTCGGCAATCTTCTTTATGAACACGATGCAGTTGGCGATGGCTTCACTAAAGAAAGAACAAAATAAGAGTAAAAAGTCAATAAAAGGTATTTGAGATGAAGGTTCAAATAGTTCAAATAGCTAAACAAGCAACGAAGAGACAACAAATAATTTAGTTCAAATAGCTAAAATTAATAAAACCCGCTCACCTGAGAGCACTAGCATTGGCTTGGCCAAATGCATCTTCAAAATTTAACCAATATCACACTTTTTACATTTGTCTATTCCATTTAAATTCAATCTCCACATTGGATTAGCCATTTACTCTCTATATAATAATAAAATATTATTAAATTAATACTTTTTTATTTAATTTATTTGTATCACATTTTATAATTCTACCAATTTAATATTAATAATAATTATACTCTAATTAAATTAATATTAAAAAAATCATATTTTTAAAAGTCATTTAATACTAATAACAAAAAATATTTGATTAAACTCATCAAAAATTCTATCTAAATTTCTTAATTAAAAATCAAATAATATTTTTATTGGAGTGAGAAATTAATATTTTAATGTTTGCTTGGAGTGAGAAATTATTATTTTAACTTTTGGTGAATCAATTTGGTTCTTCAAACTTGGTTAATCACTGTAGCTAACATCCAAATTGTTTTAGAGATGCTCAATTCAATGTGGGATCTTTTTAGTACAAATTCTCTAAATTTTAACCAATCTTCAATTTTGCCCAAGCCAATGCTAGTGCTCTGATGAAAGTGGAATCCATACCAGAGTTTCCATGAAATTTTTCGAAGGATGGCCCTTTATAGTTTACATTTCATCCTGATCATTGTATGTTTAATATGAAAATCACATGAAATTGGCACCTCGTAAATCTAAGTCTAAGAAAGTAGTGAAAGTTTTTCTAGTCGGACACGGGGGTGTAGCACAAGCGGCTAAAACATCGAGCATCTTCTTCTTATTTTACTGACAAGAGAAAAATAAAAGAGAAAACAAAAGGAAATTTATTGGGAAACAAAAAGAGAGAGAGAAAAAATACAGGAACCCATTTCAGCGCTTTCTTGTTGTAAGGAGAAAAGTCCACTGCCACCCCAACTCTCCGATCACACTCCATCTTTGAGATCGACTAGTGCTTGTCCGAAAGACACAACCCACAACTTAAGAGGTCGAGAAAGAAGCAGTGGCGGCTAGGGTTTGAGTTTGAGAAATTGAGAATTGAAATATGAAGATAAGCCTGTATTTATATTCGAATGGGTTGAGAGCAACATAAAAAAAACCATTAATAGTCGGGTCTCCAACCCGATCACAGAACAACCCGATATAAGCCTGGTTGGGTCGGGTCACCTTAAAATGGTCTCTTGGTTTTACGGGTCATCTGCACTGCCCTAAGTGCAAGTGGGGTTACAATGTCCTATGCATATTAATGACTACAAGAATTTCTCTTCAAATAGTACTTTGGCTATTTTAGTGATAAAAAGGCATTTTTTTACGTTACCCGATATATTACTGTCCAAGTCAGTGAATGCTAGAAGTAGCTCTTGCTTAAGCTCTTTGCAGTCGTAGACCACATTTGAGACTGTCTTTCAAAAGCTAGTTTGTGTTGGTTTCTTGGGTATGGTTTCTTCGCAGTCCCTGTTTCTCACTTCCCATCCTCTATTTCTCGGTTCTTCTCGGATATTTTTTGTTGCCGATTTTCCATGGGTATAGTTGGTTAATTTTTTTTCTCTCTATTTTGGGTGGGTTTGGAAAAGTTACTCCTACCGATTGGTTTTTTTTTTTTTTTTTGTTTTGGGTGGGTATAATCTGTTGGTTACTTTTTTCTTTTGTCGATTGGTTTATTGTTTTTCATTCTTTTCTCTGTGGTGTAGGGTCCTGCTTGAGTGAACCTAGAAAGGCTACATGAAGAACTGAGTTTGAGCAAGCTTTGTAGATTTGATTTTTATTTCCTTCGTGAGGTTGTTGATTTCTATCAAAATCTGAGTGTTTTTCTTTGTAGCATAAAAAAGGAACCGCAATTTCATCTTCAGAAGATAAACTTGGTCAGAAAGTAATTAAACAGGGGCAAACACGTAATTTTTAGAAAAAAACAAAATCAAAAATAAGGAAAAAAAGGAAAAAATGATAAATGCATAGGGATAAAATGGGAAACAAAATTTGAAAAAAATTATTGTTCAACTATGTTTACACAATGGCTAGAGGCAACTAAATAGGGTTGTTGTCGAGATGATTAACACAAGAGGGGGAAGAATTGAGTTGCATTTAAAAATTCGCAATTATAAACTAAATACACAATATAAAATATGAACAAAATACGAAATAACAGTAAATAAAAAGAGTAAGGGTAAGAGAAAGTAAACTTAGTATTAAAACGAGATTCAGCCTCACTATAAGTTATAGCTGTTGACTTATCAGTACATGGAAAATCCAACTATAAGCCAAACTACGCATTATCTCTGGGGCTTCCTCACACATAAATTGCTTTGTGGCGGACACTGTTTTAACTTCTAAACAAACTCTCTCAAACAGAGAAAGCGTTCTGTAAACCAGAACTTGAAGGACCCTTCGACCCTCCGAAGGAGGGTGAGTATGGGACACGCTATGGACATCAAATCCAAAGCCTATTTCTAATAAAATGCTAACTAAAATAAGGAGAAAAACTACAACTAAACACATTAACAACAACAGGACCACGAGCACTGGTGAGACCCCGGACAACACGTCCACTACAAGCATTGGCATCTCGAGCCCTGACTGAGCAAGTACCCAGCTAATGCACGGACCACAACAGTCCGGTAGTACGATCACTAGACATAGCATCGCTCATCACTCTCGACCATCTCTTGTCCCAGATTACGTCCAATCCAAAAGCTCAAACCACACTCGAGTCAACAAAAACCAGCAAAACCAGAAAAGCAAAACAAAATACTGAGCAAGAAAAAACCAACACTGAAACGATAAAAGTCAAGAACAAAAACGAATGAACAGTGCGCAAACGGTCGGCAGTGGTGAGTATAGGACACTGTTCATGCTTGGAGGAAAGCCGTCGGTCAAACTTGGAAGTCTCGGAGTCAGAGGTTCCACAGAAGCTGAGCATGGCGTCGGCAAATGACTCCTCGGTGGCGCATGAAGGTCACACGCCGGCTAGATCCGGATCTTCATCCCGCGAGTGCGGGAGACACACCACTCCGATGGATGCCAGATTCTGTAGACTTGAAGATCGACGGCTGGACGTCATGCCGGTGAAGCGTGTAGCAGGTCGACGGCCGGAAAGACTCGAACGGTGATTCTCCCTTATTTGGCCTGAAAAAGACAAAAACAAACAATAAAAACACAACACGAAAGGAAAATAACAGAGGGGAGAGGGGGGAGGAGCCGAAGCTCCCACCCCCTCACTTTAGATCTAGAGTTTGGGTAGTTTTAGAGAGAAGGGAATGGGTTTTTCTAGAGAGAGAGAAGGGGGGAGGGTATGCTCTTGTTGTTATATATATTGTTCTTAATTTGAAGATCTCAAATGAGTTGTTTATGAGCATATAAGACTTCGTTTTCAAATTTAAAAAGATTCACGTGTTAAAGACAGCATTATTCACTTTTCAAAATATTCAAATCAAAGTTTTACTTTATTGAAATTGTCAAAAACAATATCATTCACTTTTCAAAATTTTCAATTCAAAGTTTTACTTTTCGCAATTGTCAAAGACAACATTATTCACTTTTCAAAATTTTCAAGTTAAAGTTTTACTTTCTTGAAATTGTTAAAGACAGCATCTTTCACTTTTCAGAATATTCAAATCAAAATTTTACTTTTCACAATTGTCAAATACAATATCATTCACTTTTCAAAATATTCAAATCGAAATTTCTCCTTCTTGAAATTGTCAAAGGCAACATCATTCATTTTTAAAAAGTTTCAAACAAAACATGCACATGTGAAAGATGACAATCAATCATCTTTCAAAGTTTCAAAATTTGAACTTTTAATCATCAAATATGTCATGCACATGTGAAAATTACAATTTGATATTTTATGAGAAAATAGTAATTTTGAGCCTTAATCCAATTTCGAATGTTATCATGAAATTTACAAAATTACTCTAATAGCTTTATTTGTAAGATTGGTCATTTTCTTGCTCATGCTTGATTTGTTAATGTGCTTGGCTTCATTGTGTAGACAATTTGAGCTTGAGATTGTTGTATGCTTGAATTCATTTGTTATTATCAGAATCCATATATAGATATGTAATTATCTGAAGCTTGAAACCTTGGGTTCGACAAGGGTCAAATATATAAATCTATCAATATATTAAAAGGACAAAAATGTACATTTTCAAATAGAAGAAAAGTAATGATAAGGACAAAAAGGAAAAATTAAAAATAAAGATGGACAAAATGGGAAAACAAAATTTGGAGAAAAAAACACCGTATATTGCTGTATAGGTTCTTTTATTCATAGAATAGATATACATGTATGGCAACCTCAATTAAAGAGAGAGTTTAGAAAACAATTATTGATCTTATTTTTGTCCTACACACTAAATAGTGTCCTCTTCATTGTTAGTGAAATCGACAAAATAATTTATTTTCTTTATGTCTAATAGCTACTATCTATTTTATTTAAAGTTTTTCGTATTAGTTATTTTTATTAACATAAAGATAACATGTTGCCATATTTTCATGACAAAATTTAGTTCAATTGAGTTGTAAATATATATGTTAAGTAGAGTCTAAGTTTTTTATTTTTTTATATAAACCATGTATCCTGTATTTCATTAAGAATCAATCATTACAAATTTGTCCTGTATAATAAATCTATTGAGGCCTTCCGGACCATCTTCTATCCATACCTTTTCTTCAATTACAGTATAAGCATAACTAGCCAAAAAATAGGCTACCTTATTTCCTTCTTTATATGTATGTTGAATCTTCCAAAGAGGTTTGTAAACAAAAACTTTTTTAATGTCTTCTACCAATTGTCCATTCCATTCCCAATTTTCTTTAATATTGCTCACCGCTTTGATAATACCTAACACATCCCCTTCAAACATTGCAGTACCAATCCTCAATTCATCCCCCAACTACAAAGCTCTCCATAAAGCGTAAGCTTCAGCATAGGCAGGAGAAGAAACATGCATTTTTGGCATACTCAGGGCAGCAAGGACTTCCCCCTCTTCATCTCTAACTATCACACTAGTCCCCATCTTCTTGCTCTTTCGATCAAAAGCTGCATCCCAATTAATCTTCACAGTTCCCCTCATAGGTGCTAGCCATCTAACCCTTCCTCTATCAATCTGTATGTTGGTTGGACCCAAATTCTGAGTACATTGAGCTTCTTGAACTCATCCAAACTAGACCTGGCTTGCTGATCAACCTTCTCTGGACTAAGAAAAATTTCTTCAAACACTAACCTATTCCTTCTCAACTAGATATTACGCATAACAATTGCTACCAGTTCTAGTTCTTCCTCTTTTAGTTTCTCTACCATCTTCTGCCAAACATAATTCATATCTACTTCACCATTACTCCACTTCTGGATTGGACTTTCTTTCTCTGCCCATACATTTATAGCAACTAGGTAGCACCAAAGAACATGGCATATAGTTTCATCTTCCTTCACACATATCGGGCAGCCTGTCACTCTAATGACCTTCCTTTGGAACAAGTTCCTTCTAGTAGGCAAACAGTTGTTTAAGGCTTTCCACATGAAGACCTTAACCACACCTAGTATTTGTAACTTCCAAAGAACTTTCCAGCTTTCCCTCCCATCAGAATCCATGGATGATTCCCCTACCCTTCCCTTCTTTCTACTTAGTTCAAGATGGTAAGTAGATTTGACACGAAACAAGCCAGACTTTGAGTGTGCCTAGATCTGTTTATCAGGAATTTCTATGTGATTGATGGGAATTTTGCATATCATCTCAGCTTCCTCCTCACCGAAAGTTTTCTTTCACCAGTTCTTCCTTCCACCTCCCTTGGCCTTAATCAATTAAATCTTCCACCCTTGCATCCTCAGTTAGGTTCTTTACTGGTGACTGAACCTTATGAGAGGTCACCTTAGGTAACCATTTATTCTTCCAGATCTCTACTTTCTGTCAATTTCCCACTCTCCATATCAATCCCTCCTTCAATAGCTCTATGGAACTCCATAAGCTTCGCCATATCATGGAAAGTCCACTACCTAACTTTGCTTCCAACACTCCTGCCTGTTTATAATACTTATCCTTCAACACCTTGGCTACAATTGACCCAGGGTTAGTAAGGAGTCTCCAGCACTGTTTTGCTAAAAGAGCTTTGTTGAAACTCTCAAGTTCTCTGAAACCTAGTCCACCATTTAATTTTGCCACCCCCATCTTGCCCCAACTCCTCCATTATATCTTCCTTTCATTGCTTTTATAGCCCCACCAGAACCTTGACATTAAGACTGCTATCTCCTCTCATATGGTAGGTAGGTATAGATTGAATGATAGCTTTCAAAAGAATTTCTTTCCCAACTGGTGATAAAAACTAGTTTTCCAGTTATAGATCTTAAGCCATATTTCATCTTTGGTGCCTCTAAAAGTGTTGTATTTAGACCTACCCACCATAGTAGGTAAGTCCAAGTACTTCTCATAATTGTTTTGCACCCTTACCTCGAGATCTCAAGCAATCTGTCCTCATTCCTCTTTTCTGCCATTCGAACTAAACAGAATGGTGGATTTTTGTTTATTCAAACATTGCCCCGAAGCCTGTTCATATAATTTCAGTATGAAACTAATTTTCTACCACCCCTAGCCACAGCCAGTCCTCTTTTTTCCCCCTTTATCTCAGCCTTGTTTATTAAATTGCTCATCCCTTCAGCACATAAAAGGAAGAGGTAAGAGGATAATGGATCCCCTTACCTCAAACCTCTCGTGGGTCTTATCCTCTTTCTTGGGTTTCCATTAACCATCACTACATAGGAGACTGTCTTGATACATGTCATTATCAAACTGATCCATTTTGCCCCAAAACCAAGTTTTTTCATTATAGCCTCCAAGAAAGGCCATTCAACCTGTCATAAGCCTTTGATATATCCAATTTCAGTGCCATACTCCCAACCCTTCCCTTCAATCTGGTACTCATAGAGTGCAAAGCCTCATATGCAGTAATAATATTGTTTGAAATCAATTGCCCAGGTATGAATGCACTTTGATTATTTGAAATTATAGAATTGAGAACCACCTTCAATCTATTGGCAAGAGCCTTTGCAATAATCTTGTATAACACGCTACACAGACTTACAGGTCTGTAATCCCCTACCCTTTTTGGTTCTGCACATTTTGGGATGAGAGTAATATATGTAAAGTTCAGGCCATCCTCTAAAGTTCCACCATTTAAGACATCCAGTACTGCCTCACTTACATTATCCCCCACTGTATTCCATAAAACTTGATAGAAGCATGCACTATAGCCATTAGGGCCCGGGGATTTGTAAGGCCCCATTTCCCTCAAGGTTATTTCCACATTTTCTCTGGTTTTCTCTAACTCATAATTCATAGGCCTTATGACACAGGACTCTAAGCTCTGCAAGCACTCCTCTATTAATTTACTTGAAGGGGCAGCAGTTCTATAAACTTCATCAAAATGCTCTCTAAAAGCTTCAGCAATATCCTCCTCCTCTACTATCAATTCAGATTGCCCATCCAAAACAGAGATAATTTGATTTTTCCTTCTTCTTTGGTTGGCACACGCATAAAAGAACTTAGTGTTCTTATCTGCCATGCTGTACCAATTCCTCTTAGCCCTTTGTCTCCATTTCAAGTCCTCCTACTCCAATAGTCTTCCCACCTCTTGTTGCATATTATTGATTTTAGCAATATTCTGGAGCCCTTCCTCTTCTTGCAACTCTTTAATTCGAGCAGTGAGTTGATCAATACTGCCACACCTGTCCTTGTCTTTCCTTCTAAAGCCCCTGGCCAGAGTGCCACTGCATATACTTAAAAGTCTTTGCACTTTCTCCATAGGCTTATGACACTCCACCCTCTCAGACCAGACCTAATCAACCATTTCTTTACACTCCTTTTCCTTCAGCCAACTAGCCACAAACTTGAATACATATTGCCTTCTGCTTAATTTCCTTTCTGGTTCCACAACAGACAATAGGATGGGCTTGTGGTATGAGCTTCTTGCAACAAGTCCTTCCACCAAGACATCTTTGAACATAACTTTCCACTCTGCATTAAGTAAGTATCTATCTAGCCTCTCTTTTGTGTAAGTGTGATTAGAGTGCCTATTGCTCCATGTGAAAATACTGCCCACACAACTAGCATCAAACAAATTATTGCTCTCCATAGCCCCTAGGAACTGGATCAATTGGTGCTCAGCTCTCCATTTCCCTCCCACTTTTTCTCTAAGGGACAAAATTTCATTAAAATCACCTGCAACACACCAAGTTGTTCCTTCTACTGGCTTAATTCTAATTAGCAGCTCCTAAGAGAACCCTCTTCTATTTGTATCAGGATGTCCATAGAAACCAATAAAAACCCAATCCCCTTTACTGTCCTCTCTCACTTTTGCACTCACATGCCAATAGGAATAAGTTTGGATCTGTACAGCTTCTCTATCCTTCCAAAATAGAGCTAAACCTCCTCTCTTCCCAACAAGATCAGTTGCAAAACATCCCTCCATCTCTAACTTGTTTTTTTATTAACTCCACTCTCCTTGCTTTTATTATGGCCTCAATCAGAAAAATGATTTTGGGCCTCTTATCCTTAACCAATTGGCTAAGGTTTTGAACTGTCTAAGAGTTCCCAAGTCGTTGGCAGTTCCAACTTAACAGCTTCATAATGACTGGCGAGGCTGTCTAGCAGCCTCCGCCATTAAATCCACCATCAGTTTGTCCCTTTCAGGTAGCACCACCCTAGCCTTTTTCTCCTTATCTTCCTTCAACTTTCCCTCCACTACAACACTATCCACACTTCTCTTCATACTTGTAACAGAAGTAAAAGACATACCATGGGGTTTTTGCCCTCAAGCCATTCTCTTCAGCTGCCTCTCTTTTGCTTATCCAGCCCATTCAAACTGCCTAGACCTTCCTTTTTTTTGTTCTCTCAGTTCCTGCATTGCATTAGTAGTCAAAATTAACCCAACATCCCATCATCCAGTTCCCCTTCCACTAACTTCTTCACTCCCTCCATCACTTCCATCCCTACCCTTTGATCCACAACAGGATCCTCCACCACCTCAGGTATACTACTCTCATTAGCAGTAGTATTCCCTTGCCCTTCCACAACAAGATTTCCTGACCCTGAACTTGAGATCCACCCTCATTGTGTTGTTTCTGTTTATTCATTTTCCCTTTTCTTCCCATGTTCTTTCGGTTACTTGCTGGTGCTCTCATCCATGATCCAAACTGATTGGATTTCCCTTATTATATGACCATTCTTTTTCCCCACTCCTACAACCTTGCTTCCCATGCAAAATACATCCATAGTGAAAACAGATTCTAGGCAGTTTTTCATATATGGTTGGAATCTACATACTGTGGCCCTCAAAGCTCACTGTTCTGCCTCTCGCTTGTGCCTTTTCGTAAGTCACATTTAACTCTCACTCTGAGGTATTTTCCCTAAGCTGCATCACCCTCATTAGCATCCACCTTTATGACCCTTCCAATCGATCTACCAATCTTCACACCCATTCTACGGTTCATTCCTCCTAGAGGAAGGTTATACCGTAGGATCCAAAATCTTTCATAGGAAAAATCCAGTAGATGTGACTAGGTCATTCTGTCAAACACATTCAGCACAAAGAGATAGTTATCATACAACCAAGGGCAACCATCTAGAACTCTGTCCCTATCACCTTGATTTGCAAAAGTAGTTACATAACAGTTCCCTCCAATGTCACTAAATTTCATCTGTTTACTAACTCCCCATACCTTCTACATCATCGACCTAACTAACTCCTTCCCAATCACCCTATCAGCATAGATATTCCCCACCAGACTTCTCTTTCCTTTCAGTTTTAATTCATCGAGTTCCTCTATTTTAAGTAAAATTGGATTCTTCTCTTCTTCATTCAAGTTCAACCGATCCCATCACTCCTCTAAACCTTCCATTTCCTCCACTTCGATCACCGTAGTAATCGGACAACACCTCCTCCCTATTTTCTGAGAAATAGTAGCAGACTCACTGCTTCACCTTTATTGCCTACGGGAGACGATAGAGAGAAGACTCCTACATTGAAATAGCTTTTAACTTCCAACGTTTACTAGATCAAAATAGCTTAGAAATGAAACTCGTGAGACAATACTCTGTCAAGCAAAAATTAGATAAATAGTACTCTCAACACGCACTCGACATTAGCTTGATCGAAAATTCTATAAAACATAATCTTATTTAGATTTAGACTCTTTAAATAGCTAAACATCCAAGTACTATATACTGATTAATATCCACAATTTCTATTTCGAGAGAGAGAGGTCATAGACGTAGCTTATATATATATTGTTTCTCTTTGATAATAATAAAAGAAAAAACTATTTAAACATGTTGAGCCTTCAAGATATATGTTTCTCTAATTAATATTTTCTTCATAACAAGCCGTGAAAAGGCCTATTTCAGATTGAAGCAAAAGAGGTTCTCTCGTCGAGGTGATCCATATAAAAAAATGCCAGAAGTTCTAAAGCCTCTAGAATAGGAGATGAATAGGTCATTTTCCGAGTTGGTTCTTTCTTTTCAATTTTGTATGCTACGGAAAACATATAAACATCATACACACAATACATTTTCACAACAATGTTGTTCGATGAGGATATTTTTATAAAATTATATTATTTTTATAAGGTGTTTTTATAAAAATTCACCTCATTTAAAATATATATGTGTAAAATGTTGTATGTAAATCATGCATTTTCCTTGAGGCCCAAGTTGGAGTAAACTAATTAAGTGGTTTTGCCTTGCAACAAATTGATAGTTCCCCTAAAATAATATGAAATTCCTTTTGTCCTAATTTTTTTTTTTTTTTGAAAATAGACTTCATTTCAATCAATGAAACCAAAGTTACATCTGTGACTGATAAATACAAGAAAAAGCCTAGATTACAAGCCAAATTACTCATTTGTTTGGGGCTTTCTCGCACACAAATTTCTTTGTGAATGGTATTGTCTTAACTTCTATAAGCTCTCTAATGACAAAACCTTATGAGATATTAGACTCTATAAGAACAAAGATTTCAATCCCGGTTTGTCTGAGAATATAACACTCTATAAAAACAAGATTACCAACCCTCATTCTCTAAAAGAGGAGAGGGTTCTTCTGCTATGGACAACAAATTCAATAGCCTATTTTTCTTTATTTTTACTTAACACAAACAAAAAAATAGAAAAACATAAGAAATACCAAAAAAATAGAAATACAACAAAACAGAAACTTGAAAAACACTAAAAACTAAAAAAACACTGAGCAATGAGGCTGTAATGGCGCATGAAGGCCACGCAGAGCCCTCTGTGTGTTGGCATGTAGAGGCCACATGTGCACTTTGACCCACGCGTGTGGATCACGTGCCTCTCCTTTTGGCGAAAAACCTTCGACAGCCTGAAAGATCGGGGGCTTGGGAACCCCACGGTGGGGCGTGTGGTGGTCGCTAGCCACCGGAAAACATCAAATGCCTCTTCTTCATGCTTTGATTGGAAAAGACAAAAACAAAACTCAAAATACCGACCGGAAAATTAAACACTTGGAGAAAATTGCATCTTGGAGGAGGGAGGGAGGGAGGGAAGAGCCAAAGCTCCCCCCCCCGCCCCCCCGGGGGCCGGGCCACGAGAGGTGGCTTGCAGTTTGGATTTCTGGATAGATAGTAGAGCTTCTCTCTCTGACTCACTAGACAATGTAGTATGTGATTGGTTAGATCTAGACTCTTTTTGTCCTAATTGATAGTATGTAACATAGAAATAAGAGATCCTTATATATATATATATATATAAAGAAATAAATTAAATGTATTCTTTAAAAAACAAAATTCCTAAAATCGAAGCATACATGTGTAGGTAAATGCAGTTCTTCATTCTAAATTTTATCATTTCTATATTACACTTATTAAGTGGCTGTCCATTTAAGTAGTAGATAACCACTTAAAATGTGTATTATTTAAACTTGATAAATAGGGTTCGATCTAGAATGAAGTTGGTTATGATCTTACCCAATATTTGTATGATATATGCCTTCTTTCGAGATGGATAGGACTTCAGGGAGAATCAAGTTGTGCTCGAGATTTTAATTTGAAGTGGTCCAAACTATATATATATATTTATTTATATATATATATATATAAATATATAGATAGATATCATCCTACTGATCAATTGATATAACTTTCTTTTAAATTTTTGGCCCCATACCTTAAAGTTGCCCCTGTTGTTGCCATTTTACCAATACTGAATCAAATGATCTTTCCATTTATTTCCAGCCATGTGCAAGCTCTGTATGAGTCACCATCAACTGAGTTTCGGTGCTGTGCTTTTCCCGGTTACTAAATATATCAAGAAAAAAGGACCAAAAAAGAGAAACTTTTCACTGTGAGACGAAGAACAGATTCAGAGCGAAAAAGAAGAGGAAAAAAAAAAAAGTGCAGCTCTGTTTTGATTGTAGATTATCGGTTTTCCATTTCAATGGTAGATTGTTGGCTCTTTTCTACAACCCAGTTTCCCATTCCACCTTTCCTTGTGTTTTTGACAGTTTTTGGGAGATAAGTGCCGTAGCTTTTGCTTTTGTGGTCGCTATAAAATTATAAGAGTTTTGGTGTAAAGGCCTACCTACCATTTTGTAGAAAGGTAACAAAATGCTACGGCCCTTAAGAAAGCAAATGGATTTGAGGGAAGAAAAAAGCTTTATTTAAATATATATATATATAATTACAAAGTTTAACGTGATTATTTAACTATTCACCATTAAGAAAAATTTATGTTTCCACCTTTCCTGGATTAGGGTATTAGAGAAACAACAAATACTATTATGCAGAGATCTTAAATGCCATCATTGTTCATTGGCATGCCAGATCGTGAGTTGTCAATTCAACTAAAATTAATTGGCATTAGGTGTTAACGCCAAAAATGGCGTATCTCAGAAGGAGAGAAAGATTCATTCTTGGATGTGCTGAAGTGGGTTGAGGAACTTGATCGGTGAGGTGTGGATCCCCCGTTAGTGACTTGATGTGGTTGTACGGTTGTCGTGCGTACTTCTATGACGGTGAATAGTATTTAAATGCGGAGAAAATAAAGAGAGATGGGCACATGGACACATAGATTTACATGGTTCGGCACTAGACTTATTTACAATCACGCATAGCCTCTTATTTCTCACTGTACAATGAGAGCTGGAGATTTATTTGATGGAGGAGATGTTCTCTCTGGAGCTCTCTGTCCAGGGGTTAAAGAAGAAGTCCTAGAAGCCTCGCCCTTTGAGTTGTCTAGCCACTTGTTTTTAT
Source organism: Pterocarya stenoptera (assembly GCA_003123785.1). NCBI lineage: Eukaryota > Viridiplantae > Streptophyta > Magnoliopsida > Fagales > Juglandaceae > Pterocarya > Pterocarya stenoptera. The sequence continues at coordinate 57,549 of QEOT01005892.1, forward strand.
CTGACCCTCTTCCCATGTGGCCCCGGTAGTGGTGAGGGATGTTTATTTTGCATGTTTGACCATCTCTCCATTTTCTACTTTCTCCTTACACACCTCTGCCTTCTGACACCCTCACCCCCTTGTCCCTTCTTATCTCCTCTCCCTTTTTCTTATTTTGTCTCCTAGTGATGGCTTTTGATGGGCTGAGCTTTGAGAATTATTTTGAGCCTGATGTATTTTCACCTGCATTAGGAATGGTAAATAAATCTTTTATAATTCGATATCGCATTCTACACATAAAACATAATTGTGACAAATGGATAAAAGGTGAATATTCTTAGTTAAGTTGCGCTCCAATTTAACCATTTCTTATGAACATATTACATGCTTACAAAAGTCATAGATACGTTATGATTCTTGGCCTGTTGGTAAGCATAAAATAAAATGGTAGAGCCTAATTCAGGAAGGACAATAACCTTGTCAAAATAATGTTCTTGCCGCCTTCAAATAACCATGCAAAACGGCCAAGAGCACTGCTGTCCTTGAGCCGATGATTAAGACTTGGGGCTAGTTTGTACGTTTAGAATATCTTCGAATTTTGTAAATAATAGTAAAATTATTGAAATTAAGATGTTTTATTGAGTTTTAAAAAATGAGAGAGAAAAAGTTGAATAAAAATAATAAATTTAAAAATTTATTTGAATATTATTTTTGAATATTATTTTTATTTTAAAATTGTAACAAGTTGTATTATTTTTTATATTTTATTTAGAATTTTGGAAAAATTGTATTGAGTTTTATGTTAGGTTAATGATTAGATGAAAATGTTATAGATCTAAAATTAAAAAATATTTTACATTTGAGTGATATTTGAAAAGAAAATTATTAAAAAATTTGAGAATAGATGAAAATCCCAACCAGCCCTTACTCTAAGCTGAACAACAACTACCAGTTTGTTGGGAAGCACAAAGGCACGGCAGTATTGCAGCAAAACCATGGGGAATCGGATAGGAAAATGGGTTATGGCTTTGCATATACTCTTGACTTTTTATTTACTCATTGTCAACGGGTGAAAGAGAACAAAGTCCAATAATTCCAGAGTCATGTATAAGTTATCTACAAGGAATTTCAAGGAGAAATTTCTTTAGGTATAATGGCCCTAGAAGTCGCATACTTTTGATTTGATTATAAATTAGAATACCTGAAAAGTCCCACTGTTTTCATACAAACTGAGAGTTATAAATGTCTAAAACCCCTCATGTGCAGCATAACTGGAGGACATAAATGGCAGAGATTCTTGTTCTTGTGCCCATGCTAAGACTGGGATTTTTAAACTAAATTGATTCTCACACAACCCACAGCGGAATTTTTAGATTTTCTCATTCAGGTAAAGCCTTTCTTGATTTCTACATTAGTTGAGCAGATGTTGAGCCATCTGCAGCAGCAGCAGGAGTAGATGAAATTGCAGCTGGCCAAAACTGTGCATTCTTCACCTTTGATACACTTTCCAGGACGCCTAACGGGGTCACATCCCCCATAATTGTCACCTTTTTCGCTGCAAAGTCTATGTTGAAGGACGTCACTCCTGCCCACAATTATTAAAGGAAGCAATGAGTTTTTGACTGCAGTCAAATAGGATTTTACAACATCAGAAACTTGTGGCATGGCCTCGAAATTTTGCCCGAGAAAAAAAAAAGCAGCAAAAAGAAAAACTGACCGAAAAAGGAGCAATAAATTTAGAAAGGATGGTTGTGCCTAGATTGTTTTTCTCATGACCAATTTTGAGTACAACACTAGTCTAATGCAGAAAAGAAGTTCAAAGTAAAACCCCAGATTCCATTAGGGGATATTTAACTAAGATAAGTGTTAATGTGGCAAATAAATTTAACAAAATTAAATTCGTGATTTCATGTGACGCGTTCAATTTATTTTATAATAAAAATAATCTTACAAGCTGACGTACCATATCAAACAAATCAGTTTGATGTTGTAAATTCATATTTAACAAGGGTAGAAAATCACGTGCATACCTTCCATTCTAGACAGATGTTTCCTCAGTTTTCCTTCACAGCCTTTGCAGTGGAGTGACACCCTCAAGACCACAACCTGCGACTTTGAGAAATCTTTTTAAGATCACAACCACCAGTAATATTGTCGTTATTGAATAAAGCATTCTGATCTGAATAAAGTTGCACGTAAGATTGGCTTTTGTACTTTCAACCACACCGACCGATTACTTTCATGAATATTAGAATTTGATAATCATTTGATCAACGTCTGCAAAGCATCCCTTTAAGAACTGAAATAATGTATGTATATCTAATAATCCTACATTGTGGGTTGTGTTGATTCAACTCATAATACGTTAAAATAACAACCCCACAAGCAAAAGTTGCAAGATTTTGAAATTTTTCTTCTCTCTTTTGAACGGATCATAAAGGAAGCAACTTTAGATTTCAGAAAAAGAACAAAAAAAAGAAAAAATTGCAACTTTCCGTTGCATCCATCCAATTTAAGCTTGTATCTGTAAAACAATCCCATAGCTAGATAGATACATATGAAAATTTCAAGAACATCAATCTGGATCGTACGAAATCAACCATGCCAATGATTCTCCCATTTCTTTGATTCCTGCATTCAAATGAAAAGAGAGCGAGCTTGTGAACGAACCTGGTCGGAGGAAGGAGATTTTGGGCGAGACGACAAAGAGGCAGGTTTTGAAACAGAGGATTCATCTTGATCATTTACAGCTTGATCATCAGTCTTCTTCTTTTGTGCAACCGGAACCAACGAGAAAACCGGGTCGTAATCCGATAACCCATCGAAGTATGCAGTGTCGCTCAACAAATATCTCGACGAAGCAGGAGGAGTGCTGATTAAATCGTCCTGTTTACCCCAGATCTTCCGTATAATATCAGCTGCCTGCAGANTTTTTTTTTTTTTGTTTTCCAAATTGTTGTGGATTTTAAAATATTTTTTTTAGTTGTTTATACTCTTTTTACATTAAATAAAGAATAGTTAAGTAAAATTATAATTATTTTCTAATAAAGTGTCACAATTAAATTGATTGATTTAAATTGTATTATAAATTTATTATAAAAGTATATCATTATCCGAACTAAAAAGTAGTAGGATTTATAAGATGCAACCGACACGTCCGGATTTTAATGAATGGATGAATGAAAGAAATTGATGTGGTTTCTAAGTGCCTTTGTTTTTTCATGATCATGCACGTGTTTTTGGCACTAGTGCACATTTCCAACTGTAATGTCTATTTCTTAAACAATTTGTCTTTTCTCATTCTTTAATCCAATTGTAATATCTCATTAATTCTTCACTTTGCATTTTGCAAGATGCTAAGAATTTACAGCAGGGGATGATCAGAGGAAGATTGTCAAGATGTGCATGCAGAACTAAGACAAATTATACCTATTTTAATTTGATAATGCATGATAATCCAGCCTATTTTTATACACACAAGAACAAATTAATGGTCCTGTTTTGGTTTGGATGAGCTTGGACTTGATCCCGTGACAGACATCTCCATGTGATGTTTCGGCCTGGTTACAAAATTTCTAAAATAAATTAATCCGATTTAAGAATGCTACTAAAATTATGTCATTTAATGTTGCTGTGTTGGCTGTTGGTCATGCCCTACAGATTAATACTTTTATTTATTGAAATTTTCAAAGGAAGCTGTCCAAAGTTAATGTTTGCTCAGATACAACGGATACAAGAGAAGGTCAGAAGCCTCGGCCCTCAGATGAGACACAGCAACGGCTATTCAGCCGGCAACACCGCTATTCTTATATTGCTAGTGTGCTAAACGCGAGGTGGTGCCTTTTGTTTTTTTCAACCAAATTTTTTCAAGTTCTTAAATATGTCATAGTAATTAAGCTATTTTGTAACAGAAAACTATCCATGTAATATTCACTCAAAGAAAAATAAGCTATGCAAATTTAGGGCGTGTAAATTTCATGTAGATGATCTGAGACATGTAAATTACTTTATTTTTAAAAGTGAGACCCGCTAGATAAAATAGAATCCGATTCTTTATAAAAATTAAAAAAGTGAGATTGGTGGGTCTCACTTTTAAATTTACACGTCATAAACTTGTATCTAGTATTACTCATTTGTCAAAAGCTCACTTAGCAGCAAATTAAACCAAAATAAATCAATTAATGCATGAGAGCAAAGGTCCCCAAGCAATTTTTCCTTATACATTCTTTAGTATAAAACCCAAATGATGACAACCACAAAGTGGCATTATATGCTAGTGATTGTCCAAAAAAATTGAATTTAGATCTATTAGATTTCAACTATGGACTAAAACAGAAGAAAGATAGATAGATAAAATGAGACCTACAACATTTATTGGGCATTTACGCGTTTGGATTCAGAGTTGATCTCAATTAACTCATCTTATCTTATCTAATCATTCTAATTTTTTTAAATTTTCACACAAAATATAATAAACAATTCAACTTTTTCAAATTCTAAAACAATAATAATATTAAAAAATAATATTTTAACAATATTTTATTCAACTTTTAATTTTCAAACCTCAATATTGCTCAAAGAATTTATAACTATAAATATGGTAAGGCTAATTTCATATCTCTATTTCTTTCTCACTTAAAATCTTAAGAGTAGACCATACAAATCCACTCAATAATAGATTTAGCCTTTGTGAAAAATTATATATATGCTCCCAGCTTGTAATGTTTTCCATTTAAATACTCTTTAGCATGTAATAAAAGCCCCTCAGTTAATATCCATTGCTGTGGTAGTTGGAGTGGGATTAAAATTGGGTGGTCCAACAGTGTCTCTGCAAGTATTCATAGTTGGAAATTAAGACGGATCAGCAAAAAGAAGAGAAAAGGACCCAAACTTTCTTATTTTTATTTCTTATTTACTTTTGTTTTGGGTTTTGCATGGCCACCACTAACATGCTAAATGGTAGTTTCCACGTGGTGGAGTACCGACCGACTGTGACTAAAGGAGTAAGAAAAAGCCTCCCAAGAGGACAATCTATCATGCAACATAGTTTGGATTCTAATGGAACAAAGGCTGCCATTTTATTAATCATTTAGAATATGATATCTTCCTGTGCATAGATGAGACGCAAAGCCACTTTCTTTCTCTACCAACCGATTCAATTTTTATGGAATCAGACTCTTCTATGGTTTTCTGGGCTTCTCTTCTTTTCCCTGTCTTCCTTCCTTTGCATGATCACTTTGCGGTCTTTCCCTACCTCCCCCACTAATTGACAATGCTAAATTCCAACGATTTCTTATTTTTTCCGGTCCCCTATATTTTTCTTATTTGCATTGGGGGTTTGGAAACAAAATTTCGACTAGTTTTTGGAGGAGTGCACAAACAATCAATATGGATGGAATTTCTCACAAGTACACATCGAATAATTACGTAAGTTTTCACAGTACTCTCTCTCAATGAATATCAATTCTTGGGTAAGAAACACTGGGCCCAACATATTTCTACAACTGAAAATGTGGCCTTCAGCGTGTGGACACTGGACAGCTAGCATAGTTGTGCAGCAGAAAAACTTGCCAAGACAAATGGGCGCTTAGACTTTTACCATAGATCCGAACCCTAGTGTCTCAACTTTCAAGAGTAGGTGACGGGGAAGCTTTCCAACTAAAAGATTTCGCAATACTATTAAGTCTATGACTAAAAGTTAAAATTTTGATTAAAGTAAATATTATTGAAGATATTAATAGACATTGAACTATTCATTCTAAAATTAAAATAATAATATAATATTATATATTTTAATAATTTTTTATATTTTGTAAATACATTTTATATATTAATTAATAATTTATTTTTTACTTAAAATTATTATTTTCTAATTATTTTTTATATCAATCTAATTATCCAGCATAATATAACTTTGTTTATAAAAAAAATATTTTCTGAAAAATCTGGATATAATATAACCTTAATTACTAATGAAAGTTTTAAAAATAATTTAATAAAGCCTTGTTGATTATTTGTGAATAAAATATGAGTTTGATGGGTGAATAGTGACTCACCAACTTTAGAAATTCCTTCAAAGTCACTATAGCTCAAAGTCTAAGCTAAAGGTTTTTAGCTAGTCCAATGCAAGTCATCTATACAAAACTTAGTTATATTTTGGATTTCATTGGCATTAGACTAGCCAAATGTCAATGTATCTTCATATTTTAGCTAGGTATGAGTAAAAGCTTCTATATTGGACTAGTCAAACCACTAAAACTCAGCATATGAGCTACAGTAAATTAAGCTTCCTAGTCATCTTTGATTAGACACTATTCACTCACCAAAGTAATATTTTAATCATTTCCAACAACTATTATATTATCTAATTATTTTAAAATCTATATTATCCATTTCAATTTTGATAAATAGTCCATTTTTTCTACCTTATTTTAAGTAAAAACTAAATTATTAATTAATATATAAATTGCATTTACAAAATATTACAAAAAAGAATTTTTGTAAAATATTATTAAAATATATAATATTGTATTATTATTTTAACTTTAAGATGACTAGTCTAATGTATATTCACCTAATCAAAGATTAATGCTATAGTCAAAACTTGAAATTCTAGCCAAAAGTTAGACTTGGCAATATCTAATGCTCTAGTCCGCGAAATTGAGCGACTTCATCGAATGGCAAAAAGCAGTGAGACACTTATTTCTTGGATTTAGATAGATAAAAAGTGTCGGAGAATTAGGTTGCGTTTTACATACGAGGAGCAGAATGTTTCCCCCAAAGCAATTTATATGTATTATTGATGGCTAAAGAGAGAGTGGAGTGTTCCAACAAAAGCCTCAGCACAATTATTGTAGAAAGACCAATTAAAAAAAAAAAAAGGAAAAAAGTGAGACATGAAGACAATTTTAATGTTCCAATCTCAGTTTCCTTGGCCGATATCAAGGAAAGGGTGGGTTGTCACAAGGATGTTTCATTCAACAGTCCAGAATGTCATGGATTAGTTTGATCTGCTCTGAAGTTATCATCAAAGAAGTCCACTTTGGAAAAAGTAGTAAGATTGATAGATATGGATAGTCGGACCACTCAAAGCTTTGCAAGTGTTCGAGAAGTATGAAAGATTGTACCAGCACATGAGGATCATGTCGATTGTGGCGGCATATGGATGGCTGGATCTAAAAATTTCCGTTTGAATTCAGAAATGAGTTGAGATAGTTTGTAAATAGTAAAATAAAATATTGTTAGAATATAATTTTAATATTATTATTGCTTTGGGATTTGAAAAAGTTGAATTATTTATTATATATTTTGTGTAAAAATTTAAAAAAATTGTAATGATGAAATAAAATGAATTGAGGTGAGTTTTGAATTCAAACCAGGCTGACTGGGGAAGCTGAGGGAGTAGTGTGTGTGTGGCCCTAGGAAGCTCGGGAATGGGGCAATGTATGGAGACCTGCATGCACGTTGAAATGATGCGCGGTTTCCATTGATTTAAATATCAGCTGCCATAAATTTGGTGGTACGGTGTGTTGCTCATAGATGTTCAGAAGGGGGTAGATTGATCATTTTCCACCACATGAGGGAAAAAAACTTGAATGAAAAGTTCAAGAAATAATCACCATTAGTTTTATGTAAAGTAAAGCATATGCAAAAGGCCATCGCCCCTGCATTGGTTTCACTGCTCAAGCTTGACCTTCAAAAGCCTTCGACCTGCCCCCAAAATCTTCAGCACTCAATACATAAGCAAGTAGCAACCAGCAAGATTTCATGTGAAGTTGCTGGACCTGGACCCGCCACGTCATCAAGTCCTTAATTTACTTGCCATAACAGATGAGAACTACTATGTCTACACAAAGCATTTTCCAAAAGGTAAGTTACACGCTAACTTGACAAAGTCTTGGCTTAAGATCATGAGAAAACTAACTCAACATCAGCGTGTAAAATCATTTTTATAAGACTCCTGTGTAGACGAAATAATTCTCTAACAAGATATATAGATATTTTTGTATAGAAACTCAATCTATCATTACAGCAAAGACAACCAACACGAAATTAGGGTCTTGTACCACCAAAATTCTCGTATCAGAAAAGGTGGTATACAAATGCGGTTAAAACTTGAAAAAAAAAAATAGTTTCCTTTGCTAAACATGAAAAAGGTGGAAGAAAAACAATTGGTATACCTTCCGATAACAGTAACGTGTTGCTGGAATTGCCAGGTAACTTAAACTAAGAATGATAATAATGAAATGAATGAACAAGAATACACTTTCACACTATACATGATAGTTTTATTGTCTTCTCTATTTCAACCCTTTTCCTTCGTCTTCATTCAAAATGCGGTTCTGGAAATCACTCACCATAAGTGGCAGCCCCTCTCTAAGTGAGATTTTTGGCTCCCAGTTCAGCAGTTCCTTTGCTTTACTAATATCGGGTTTCCTCTTATGCGGATCATCAGCAGTATTTGGTCTAAATTCTATTGTAGCACTTGAATCAATTGTTTCTTTGACAACCTGTATATTTAGGAGAAAATAAAATTTCAGCGTGAAAGTAACCAGGAATCTTACTCACCCACACACAAAAACACACTTTCAGAGAAAAACCACATGCATCTGTCGGAATCCATAAGGGAGATAATAGAAGTAAAACTCGAGAAAAAACATTTCTATGCAGTCCAAAGGAATAATAGGAAGTTTCAAAGAAAGACGAACCTCAGCAAGCTCAAGCATGGTGAACTCCCCTGGGTTACCCAGGTTGAAAGGCCCCACATGTTCACTTTCCATTAATGCTACCAGTCCATTCACCTGCCATAAGAAATCGTTTTGAGTTCCTGTCTTGCATCATTTCAACATTTCAATCCAAGGCATTTTAAGCAAGGCTTTCTATGAGTAGCACCCTAACCAAGCTAGATTTTAATATATATTAGCATGCATGCATGTATGTATGTATGTATGTATGTATGTATGTATGTGTGAGTATACACAAATTTATGTATACATTTTTAGTGTAATATCCATGAATAGGACCAATGTTCTGGTTTAGATGTAGAGTATTTTAGAAATGAAATTTAGGAGAAGCTTCTTCTTTGGATGCTTTGGTCAACTATTTTGAGGCTTCAATTACATTTCATATTATTTCTCAGGCAAAATCTTGAAACCATGATTTCATTTGGCTCATGATCAAAACAAATTTGGATCGAGGCTGCATCCATAAGCCCAATACAACAGGTTTTTTTTTTTAATAAGTTATACCAAATACAACAGTTTGAAGTCCACAATAAAAAAAAAATGAAAAACTAAAATATATATAAGTGATAGTGCACCAAGTAAATGTCATGGTAAAATTACATGAGACATAAAGCTGCCAGGCATACCAGGTCAGACACATATTGGAAGCTTCGGGTTTGCTTTCCATCCCCATATACTGTTAATGGTTGTTTGCGAATCGCCTACAATACATAGCCATTATAGTTAAAAAAAAAAAAAAAAATAGTTCACTTATCATTACCAAGACCATCTCATTTCTAGCGGCCACCAAATAAAAATGTAAGAACCACAAAAGATATTAGTTGGGTTTACAACCTGAGCAACAAAGTTGCTAACAACACGCCCATCATCTAAACACATACGAGGTCCATATGTATTAAAAATGCGAGCAATACGGACCTGTAAACATTAAGCCCAACATCAGTACCACGGGTCAATTGTAAATTTATAAAAGTGGTGAAATGGCAGGTGTGACAGCAACATACATAGAGTTTTAAATAAAATATCCCAACTACATCATATCTCATTTTCAATTACATTATTTACAACTTCTGTTCATATGAAAAACCTGCAAAGCATTCAGATACTAGAACAGATCAAATTTCATGCCTCGACACATAATGGCAAATCAATCAGAGAATGTAGGATTCTCCATAGTCGGAAGAATGCAAAACTTCCCAAGGCTTAAAACAGGCTTAGACATTCATTTTGTGCTCAGCCTACTTTCGTTGAGAGTACTCAAGCTGCCGAGCATATGAAGCATGGATATTGATACAAATACCAGAATTGGATAATGATATGCAGCAATAAAGATATATCTGAATACCTACCCTTGTGGAATAGAGAACAGCAGAAAATTTAAATGCCTGCAAGTGTCTGTGAGTTTGAGTCAATGTGAGTGTGTATGTTGCTGTAGATTTTATAACTGCCACCAAAAGGATTCTAATCTTTAGAATCATGCTCTTTTGTTGTTAAAGATTAGAACCAAGTTCTGATTAATTGGTTTCTGGGAGATAGAGATAAGTCCTCAAAACACAGTTTCAAGGAAATAACTGATAATGATGCAGGCAAGGGATGGTAAAATCTGAAACTATATCATACAAATAGACATCCATCTGGAATTATCTGAAGGCAAACAACAGGATAATTAAGATGACATAAAATATTCAATTATTAAGTTCCTTTGTGTTTAATGTGGTGTCTTTGGCTGGAAATGAATGGGAGATGTTTTGAAGGCAAAGAGCGTTCTTTCTGAGAACTTTAGAATTTTTTCTTTTTCTACTTTGTGTATGTGGGCTAGGATTTTTGTAAGGAATGATGATAATGTATTGAATCTGTATTAGTCTTTTCCTGCTTCTAGAGTGTAGTAGGTATTTCCTTTGTATACTTCTTGTGTACTTGAGTTAAAAAAAAAGTATGAACGTCAAAGTTTGATCTCCGATGCGCCTTGAGAGTTTCATGGTATTCTCATTGGGCTTTGATGCATGTGATTCCCGTAAAGTTAAAATATTGGCGACTTTAAGCAGATCTAGGTCAATATATGCGAGTAATACAACTGAAATCGTAATATAGAATTAGTATAACTTCCGGATAGGTAATTGTATAGCTATTGTACATGTAAATCTTAGAATCAGTTGATGATCAAAAAAATCTTAGAATCAGTTACCTCAACATCTGCACCTCGGTGATAATCCATTGCCAAGGTTTCGGCTGTCCGCTTTCCTTCATCGTAGCAGCTCCTCTCACCTAAACATTTTCAATGTCTCATAAACAAACCAAACGACACCAATGCCTCATGAATTGAACAACATCAACAATGATCCATCTTAAAGACTTCGCCTTATCACTAAACTACCATCTCACCTATTGGATTCACGTTTCCCCAATAAGTCTCTTTCTGGGGATGCTCCAGTGGGTCGCCATAAACCTCACTCGTACTCGTAAGCAAAAACCTTGCTCCAATTCTCTTTGCCAGGCCCAACATATTCAGGGTACCCATCACATTAGTCTTGTATTCACAGTTAAGGACCTCAAAACACTTCAAAATCAATGCATAAACAATCCCAATTGCCTGTTTATATTAGTTTATCAAATTCACAACAAAACCAATGGATTTTTTTTTTCTTTGATAAGTGAACCATTGGAAAAATTAAAACCACAAAAGAAGAAATTTGAAAAGGATATGATGGTCTTGACGGGATTATACTTATAATGAACGGGCGAGGCCGGGCAAGCCAAGTGGTAGATCTGATCCACCTCAAGAAGTATCGGCTCCACGACGTCGTGGCGGATAAGCTCGAACCTCGGATTCCCAAAGCGATGAACCAAATTTTCCTTCCTCCCGGTGAAGAAATTATCGATGACAATCACATCGTCCCCTCTGTCGAGAAGCTTATCGACGAGGTGGCTGCCGACGAATCCGGCACCACCGGTGACCACAATCCTCGATCTCTTCCGCGGGATCCCGGCCTGGACCCGCCCAAGCTTGCCATGATTAATCGGGGGATATTGAGCGAAGTCAGAGACCTGGTCGCTTTGGGGCAGACCGGAAGAGAAGGAGCGAGGGACCGAAAAGGAGTTGGGCTCGGAGGGGCCGAAGCGAGACAGCGTCGGCTGTAGAATGAAGAATGTGGAGCCAATAAGAATGCCGACGAGGATGAAGAGGAGCCTTTGTTCTTTCAAGAGGTAGTTTATAGATCTGGGGATGGGAAGGGATCTGGGGTGTTTGAGGGTTTTGGGCGAGTATGGCGCGGTTGGACCCATGGACATCTCCTCGTCTCGTCTGTGATTAATGCTGGATTGCTTATGTAACTGTTTCATGCTGGCAACTTCAACTTCAACCCCACTGTCTCTGTGCTTGCCTGGTTTGAATAACCAGGGATGGTTATCTTCGGAGCTTCTACCCGAGAGTTAGGCGCAAATACTTTTTGTCTGGGTCGATTGGATCGGAAGGATTTGAAGCGCCGAAGCTGTGTGCATCGATTTCTGATTGTGTTCTAAGTCGGTCGGTACGAGGAAGGGACCCGTTTCTTCAAGAACTGTCGCGTTGGTATTGATCGGTAGAGTAGTTTGAAAGGTCGTGACAGGCTAACAACCATTTACAACTTATACATAATTTTAAATACAATAATATTTTTTATTATATTTAAATACATCAAAACAAAAATTAAAATCAACATCAAATTTTAAAATAATATTATTTTATTAAATAGTTGTATCTAAATTAGTATTTAATAATAACTTTTATCATTTTCCAATTAGAAAGGAAAGCTTCAGCGGTTTCTGATGCTACTTTCTTAATCATGTCATTTTCTAGCTGTATTAATTTAGAAAAATGATTCTCTCATGCGCTTTTGTGCACCGATGGCCGAGGTGGACTTAAATTTAATAAAACGGTGCGCGGAGAGGTTGGGACTCATTCTAATTTCTGGTAATGCCCAAGGCCAAGAGAGCGAAATAGAGATCTCCCTCTCTCTCTCTCAACGATTTGCTAAGGAAGAATTTTGATATGGGTTCCGTTCAAGTTTTGAAACTTTCATTGTATAATGAGTAGAGGCTTCAACCTCTTCTTTTCAAAAGAAGATGGCTTTGCAGGGAGAAGAAACCCAGCAGCTACAAGCCCTCAAATGGTCCTTGATGGTCTCTTCTTTGAGGATGAGAGTTTTGAGGAAGAAGATGGTATCGAGGAAGAAGGGGGGAAGAATGCTTATGAGAATGTGAAAAAAAAACTCACATTCACTGAGAGAAAAGTGAATGTGTGACGACGTAGGGAGATGGGCTGAGGTCAATGGTGGTAAGTGTGGCGACAGAGCAAGCTTTGAGAGAGAGAAGGTTCGGCGTGGACTTGCTGAAAGGAGAACGACAACTGAACGGTGGGGGTTGCATTCCAACCGTGGAGTCTTGTTTTCCAGCATCCTTTGTTGCCGGTGAAGTGCATGAGGGTGGTGAAGTGCGGGGAAGTATCAGAACTGAGAGCACATAACTTGCTTTGTTTTTTGTGCAGGAAACAAGGGCCTTCCGTGAGATTGAGGGTGCTGTTTTCTGACGTGTAGGGTGCTGTGAAGGGGCAATGGTGGTGGTGGTGGTTTGTTGGGCGGCTCCTACGACAGCATGGGCTACTAGTGGTGGTCGGGTTCAATGGGGGCCATGGGACGTTACACTGGGTTCCATCCTCTGTTGCCTTAAATATTCTCGGTGGGAGTCGTTGGGCTTGCTTCATGGAAGAAATTCGACTTATGGCCAAAATTTAGTTCTCTATTTCCTTTAATAAAAACAATGGTATGGAAAATCATATGGGCGCAACTCTCGTAGTCAAGGGGATGAAGACAATAGGATTCTTCTCGTCGAAGGTCTTCCTCTTCTCTCGAAGGATCATATATGTGTGCTTTGTTGAAGTCGATGGCAACCTCGTCTACTTCGACATTGGGTGTCAGGGATGGAGTCGTCAAGGGTAATGGACTGATGATGAAAGGAATAAATGACAAACATAGCAAACTTAGTGATTCTCGACCACTTCGCACTGTTGGTGGAGGAGACGATTGGTCTTCCAACATGTTGTAGATCGTCGGGGAAGTCAAAGGGTCATTTTGGACAGTTTCAAAATTTGGTGTGCCACATCTCACTTTGTTTGGACTCACTTTATTTGAAAGAAAGAGCAAAGAAGAAAGTGAAAGAAAGAAAAAAAGAAAGAGTGAAAGAAGAAGGCTTCTTTGATTTCTTTTTGAAATACGGGAAATTGCTTACCGGTTTATTTCAGTTATCTACACACCGCTTCACATGCGCTATTCTTTCCCTTCTAGATTCATCCTACAATGAACAATGCGGTTAGAGAGCTGAAAAATTGAAAAACTGAGAATTGAAGTGAATTTTCATGGCACCGCTTGGGTTGGGTTCTTCAATTTCCTATTGCACAGCTTCACATTTTTAACTTTTTCCTGATTTTGTGGCTTTTGTTCGGTGCTATCTCAAGTGCAGATAATAAACGGTTATTTCTCATCATTTCAATTGCAAATAATAAACGGTTGCATGAATAAGTTTGTTTTTTTTGTTTAAACAAAAGTTTGTTTTCACAATTTTTGATTCAAAGCGTTGGCCCTGTTTTTTAATTATTTATAAAAACACCCTGCTTTTTATTTATGTTGCCTCTTTTTCTTATCTTAGATATTAAAACGAGCAGTAAAAGAATTTTCATTTTATAATTTCAGTAAGCTTTTTCCATGCTCATGACTACAATTTCTGATTATAGAAATTCTTCGGTTTCAAGATTCAAGTGTAATTTTTTTTTTTTCTCTTTTCAAAAAGTCTATTCTTTTTTTCTTTTTTCAATGCTTGGTGACTTTGCAACTTTTGAGGGACATACATTGCAACTTTCCATATAATCTTTTTTTTTTTTTTTTTTTGCAACTTTGCAAACGATCACTTGACTTTGTATTTTGCAGTGAAGTTGAATAATGCGGACTGAATGCCAAGTCATCCATTAGAATTTGACTTTTATATAATTAAATAGATATGATCTGAAATATTTTTAATATTGAAACAGAGCCTTAATCTGAAATCGCTCTTAAATTTAGTCGCTACGAATCATCTATTGGCAAACCAACCATGTGAAAAACTGCATCATTTTCTCAACACCAAGCAGAGGAGATATAAAACAACAATCAACTTAAAGGAATTCTAGGAGTGGGAGGTGTTTATCACAATGAAGTTTGATCCCATGACATGCAGTTTCCAATGATGTCCAGACACACCTTCCCAAAATCAAAAATACATATAGATATGACTTGACATTCAATTATTTGATAAAAAAAACTTATGCAAGCCTATTTATACTGATACATTTAAGCCTGTTATAGTGTAAACAAGCCAAATTCAAGTAAGTATTGGGCGATCGAATCTTGTTCATTTGATTTTTTTTCCAATACGAGTCTAGTTCGAGCTTATCACTGAATTGAATTTTATGTTCACAAACAAGTGATTTAATATTCAAGCAACTTTGAATTTGTTCATGAGATTTTTTGTTTTGACAAAATAGATTATTTTTAGTATATCTTATAACTTTATTTTTAAATTTTGATAAACAAACTTTGACTTTTTGCTTATACTTTTATAAAATTTATATATATTCTAATGACTATATTTACAAGAGTTTAACTAACATATTTAGCACTAGGAACATAATTTTTTCTTATCTTCTTAAAGATTAAAATATTCTCATTATATGTATAGAGATAATATTATAAAAAACAATAAATGCAAAGTTGTTCAAGTTTATATAAACTTATACAACTTGGGCTGAGCTTTATATTAATTTTCATAATTTGTGTTCATAAACGATTTATTTAATAAATGAATCGAGCCAAATTTAAGTTTGGCCGAGCTAATTCCGAATACCTTATTGGGTAATTTTGCATATTTATATCCTTAACCTAGCACTGATATGCAAGCCTTTTACATTAATTAGCATATAAAATATTGATACTTCAAATAAAATAAAAAATTGATACTTCAAAATTTTAATAAATAATGCTAGATACAGTCATGTGTTGTGCAAGCGTCGTGTATTTTTTTTTGAAAAAGAGTATGATTCTTCATTAAAAAGTTAGTTTTTTTTTTCATGTGAGTCTTATATTTACTTAATTTTTAAAAAATATATAATATTTACACACTCTATGACTACAAATATAATTTTTTTCTTAATGTAATTATCCTCCTCCATGATTAAAAAAAAAAAATCTATTATCTCAGTTAAAAAATAAAAATAGAAAATTGTCACAGAGTTTGGGCTTGGTCCATAAATACGAGCTTGGGTTTAGCTCATTCATTAATTTGATTTAAGGCCCAACACACATCGTCACAAACCAATTAACTGTACTATTTTCTGTGCCATTTTTCCTACCGTACCCTCGAATAAAAGGTCCAGCAGACTCGCAACAAAAGCTTCTAGGGTTTTTCAGGAGGCAACCAGGAGTCGAAGCCGCTGTGTTGTCCGTCCGGAATGGGTGAGCCGCTGCCTTATTCCTTCGCATATCTAGGCTTACTCTCCAAATTTTATCTTCATTCTGTCTTGTTACACATTCGTTCGCGTTGAATTTGTATTTTCAATTTTGTTGTTGTGAATTGTCTGATCGAATGAACGGATGGTTGGAAATGTCTTGTAGCGAGGATCAAGGTCCACGAGTTGAGGAACAAGTCCAAGGTAGATCTATTGGCCCAGTTGAAAGACCTCAAGGCGGAGCTTGCTCTCCTTCGTGTCGCCAAGGTTACTGGTGGTGCGCCCAACAAACTCTCCAAGATGTACATGCCCTCTCTTCTTCCCCTTCGCTATATATATTGAAGCCTTAAGGCTTTTGGGGGCTTATACGTGTTTGTTTGGATTTGCAGAAAGGTTGTGAGACTAGGAATAGCGCAGGTGTTGACGGTGATATCCCAGAAACAGAAAGCTGCGCTTAGGGAGGTCTACAAGAAGAAGAAGTTCCTGCCCCTCGATCTCCGTCCCAAGAAAACCCGGGCCATCCGCAGACGTCTTACGAAGCACCAGGTTTCTATTTTCCTCCCAGATATATATATATATATTTTTTAAAGTTTTTGTTCGCGGTTTGATTTTGTGATAACCCGACAAAAATGGATATTTCATGAAGAAAAGGACTCTAAATTTGTCCCTATATATGTTGATTAAGATTGGTTAAGGTTGTGTAACTTGCATGACTACGTTGCAAATGAGAGACCGGAAATAAAGTACATTTTTTATGCTTGATGCTTGGTATAATCAGACTTGGATTGTAACTTCCAATTGATAAATGTTTGAGGGATAAATTCTTAGGTGGTGGAATAGACGTGTAGTACGAACGAAAATGCTCAGTGAGGGATCGTGGTTGTTGCTGCTTGGGATGGATGAATTGAAAGTGGAAAAGGAGAGTATGATAAACATTCATGAGAGACGGGGAGGTTTGGATAGTGAGTTGAGATGAAAGTTAAAGTTAAATAAAATATTGTTAGAATATTATTTTTATTTTGGGATTTGAAAAAGTTGAATTGTTTATTATATTATTTTTAAGAATTTGGAAAATTTGTAATAATTAAATGAGATGAGATGAATTGAGATGTTTTTGGAATCTAAACAACGCCTTAATTACCGATAGTTAGGCTTGAGACAAGAAAATTGGTTAAAGTGGCTTTAAAAGTGGAAAGAGGTCCTAACTAGGTGTTTTCTATTGTATACATCGTGTGTACTTGGGATGGGCTACGCATATTCCTCTATTAGTATTAATGGGATGGGCTATGTATATTCCTCTATTAGTATTAATAAAATATTTTTTACCTATATAGGAAAGAAATGATTCGAAGAGTACTAGCACTTTAGATGATGAAATGGTAATGAAACATGCTTGTAGCTATGCATAAGTACTGGGGACCAGTTTCATTGACCTAGTTCTTTAATTTTGTGCATCTGTGAATTGTACATAATTTGATTGGCTTCCAAGATTTAAAGTTAGCTAACCATAATCAAAGGTATGGATGCTAATGATTGCCTATATAGTTTTTGCGTCTAGAAACTTTTGAATTCTTGAAATATGGTTGTTGTTGTATTCTAGGGGATGGGTTGATGGTGACTATTGCTGAATTTTAAGTGAAGCGCCATAAACTTTAAAGAAAGCTTCTTCTTTTTACCGTTTTCTGTTACTAATGTAATTTTAGAACCTTGGAAACTTATTTATATTTTCCAGTTGCACGGTTGTTTCGCTAACTCCAAATTCCAGTACACACACGGATCTTCTATTGGAAAGGCTTTTTCTGTTTGCTTGCCCTGTTTGGTGCGGCTGATGTCAAACATTTGGATTCTCTAAACCCAATGATCTTATAATGCATGCCTTTTTCTTCCTATTTGTGCAGGCATCTCTGAAGACAGAACGTGAGAAGAAGAAGGATATGTACTTTCCGTTGAGGAAGTATGCTATCAAAGTGTAGGCTAGGGCCACTGCTCTTAAGTTTTTCATTTACTGAAACATGGCACATTTTTAATGAGACTGCGATTTAGTAGGCAGCCTTTTTGTTGATCTGTTATATGCTTGAAACCACTTAGCTCGAAGTTTTAAATAAGAGTTTGTTCTAGGTTTGTGCTTGGCGTTATGACTGGGTAAGTGAGGGGGCATCCCCAGACCCGAACCCCTGGTTCATTCTCCCACCGTAAGTTCCTTGCTCCGGGTGATCTTTCAAATTCTCGATTGTTACACATTACTTTTATTACAAATGGAGCCGTAAGCATAATAATAGAAAGTTGCAGAGTTGAGAAAAAGAATTAATCTCTTGTATTGATTCATACAAAAAATGTCTAACAATTTATAGACAGAGTGCTAAAGATAACCAGAGTACAAAAAATAGAAAAAGGAAATAATATATACAGCTTATCCTAACAACCATGTAGCTGGAAGAATAATTCTGTTATTGCCTTTATCACGCTCTCTCTGTAGTGCCCTTGTTTGTTGGAGCCGTAGCTATTGGTGGTCCTTCACTTGGCAGTTTTAACATCCCTCCGCAAGATGGAGAGTATATGTTGATTACTCCTATCTTGGACATGAGCCTAGTGAAGGTAGGAGAGTGTAATGACTTGGTGAGCAAGTCTGCTAGTTGGAGATGAGAGGGAACATGAGCAGTTATCACTTGACCTTCTGCAATTTTGTCTTGGACTAGATGATAGTCTAGTTCGATGTGCTTAGTTCGCTCATGAAATATGGGGTTTGCAGCAATGTGTATTGCGGCTATATTATCACAGTACAAAGTGGATGGTTTTGAAATGGTGATGCGCAGATCATTAAGAAAATACCGAATCCATGTTAATTCACACACCACCGCTGCCATTGCTCTATATTCAGACTCTGCCGATGACTTAGAGACGGTAGTTTGTTTTTTTGATTTCTAGGAGACAAGGGAATCACCTATAAAAATACATAGGCCAGTGGTTGATCGCCTCGTGTCGGGGCAACTAGCCTAACTTGCATCTGAGTATGCCAGTAGTTCTAACTTGGAGTTTGCAGAGAGAAATATGCCTTGTCCTAGTGTTTTCTTTATATATCGAATGATCTTGAGAACTGCATTATAGTGAGGCATACGTGGTGCTTCCATGAATTGGCTTAGAAGATGCACACTGTGGCTCAAGTCAGGCCGAGTGTTGGTGAGATAAAGCAGTTTTCCAACTAGTTTGCGGTATAGAGATGGATCATTGAACAATGCACCTTCATCCTTTCGAAGCTTCACATTTGGTTCCATAGGTAAGTTGGATGGCTTTGAAGCTAATAAACCAGTTTTTGAGAGAATATCTAACGCGTATTTGTGTTGACAGAGTTGTATTCCTCCTTTTGTGCGTGCCACTTCCATGCCAATAAAGTATTTGAGGCTTCCGAGCAGTGGCAGAATCAGGAATCTGTTTTAAGGGGGGCTAAACAAAGCTAAAACTATAATAAATATTTTTTATTCTATCTTTGTATAATTTTTTCTGCGGTATATAGAACAATCTAATAGTAAGATCTAAAATAAAAATAAAGTACATTTAATAGAACCTATGTATTAAAAAATTATATGATATGTCAAGAACAATATATCATTGAAATAATATAAAGATACTCAAAAAATCAAAATAATTCTGTAGAGGGGGCAAAAATAATTTTTTAGAGGGGGCCAACACCAAATAAAATTAATATAATCTTATTAAATTATAAAAAAAAATAATATCTATATACATATATTTTTTTTTTTTCAAAATTTTAGGGGGGGCCGTGGCCCCCCCTGCCCCTATGATGGTTCGCCACTGCTTCCGAGATCTTTGATTTTGAACTTGGTTTCCAAGAAAGTTTTAACAGCAGCGGTAGCTTGGTCACTTGAGCTCATTAATACTATTTCATCGACATAGACAAACAGAACTATGAAATATGTTTCTGTTGACTTAATGAACAAACTGTAGCCAGCCTTTGATTGTACAAATCCAAACTCGATCAATGAAGAGGTGAGCTTGGCATTCCACTGTCTTGATGCCTGTCTCAAACCATAAAGGCTTTTCTGCAGCTTACATACTTTGCTTGAGGCAGCATATGAATGGCCAGGTGGTGGACGCATGTAGATCTCTTCTTCAAGTTCTCTGTAGAGAAAAGCGTTGTTTACATCTACCTGCTGCAGGTCCCAACCTTTGATTGCTGCAATTGCAAGGAGGATCCGAATGGATACTATTTTTGCAACGGGAGAGAAGGTGTCATGGATCTACCCCTTCTCGTTGAGTAAATCCCTTCGCAACCAATCAAGCTTTAGCTCTCTCTATTGTCCTATCTGACTTGAACTTATATTTGTAAACCCACTTACAATCAATTGGTCTTTTCTCAGGAGGTAGCTCTACAATGGTCCATGTCTCATTACTTTCGAGTGCATCCAATTTCTGCTTCATTGCTTTGCACCAAGTTAGGTCTTGAATAGCTTGGTCATAACAGGAAGGTTCAGTGTGCAAGGAGATGGAAGTAGTAAATGCTTTAAAATTTTTTGAAAGAGAGTCATATGACAGAGATGCAGACAGAGGAAATAATACCTTTGATTTTTCTGATGTGGATCCTTGTAGTGGACTTTGCAGCTTGGATGATGATTGTGAGGAGTCGAGTGCAATAGCTTGTTGGCAATAAAATTCTTGTAAATATGCAGGTGCCTTTCGGACTCTATTAGATCTTGGTGGAATGATTTGAGGGGGAGTGTCATGAGAAGGAATAGGTGGTTGGTCTGTGTGTATATCAGTGGAGGTTGGGTTCACTTCCTCGATATAAGAAGGATCAGAAAAATGTATGTTATTTTCTGTGGATGGGTTTAGGCTTTCCTCAGAATGTTGTGTTGGGAAGTTGTCAGGAAAATGATCTAATATTTGTGGCGGGATTGATTTTGTGAGATCAGAGGCTGTGTTTGTGGGTGTTTTAAATGGAAATATATCTTCATGAAAGACCACATCACGTGAAATGAAGATTTGGTGAGTATGAAGATCAAGTAACTTATATCCCTTAACACCATATGGATATCCTAGAAATAAACCTTTTCGAGCCCTGAGATCAAATTTGGTTCGAGCATGGCTTAATGTTGATGCTAAAAAAAGACATCCGAAGACACGAAGATGGGAATATGAGGGTTGAGTGTTATATAAAACTTCAAAGGGAGACTTGTACCCAAGGTTTGGGGTCGGTGTTCGATTTATCAGGTATACTGCTGTTATTACAAATTCATTCCAATATTTCACGGATAGATCAGATTGGAACTTCAAGGCTCTCGCCACATTCAAGATGTGTTGATGCTTTCTTTCGGCTAAGGCATTTTGCTGAGGAGTAGCAACACAGGTAAGCTGATGGAGGATTCCTTTAGTTTGGTAAAACAATGGCATATGGAATTCCATTCCATTATCTGTTCGAATGGTCTTTATTTTGCTTTCAAATTGGTTTTCAACAAGGGAGCAGAAACTTTGAAGAGCACTTCTAGCTTCAGATTTTGCTTTTAACAAATAAATCCAAGTGCATTTGCTAAATTGATCAACGATGGTTAGAAAATATTTTGAGCCATCATGAGCTTGTGTGTGATTGGGTCCCCATATATCTGCAGATATCAGATCGAAATTTTTTGAAACTGTGCTGGTGTTTTGAGGAAATGGTAGTTTATGCAGTTTGGCTAACGGGCATATTTCACAAGGCAGTTTTTGTTTAACCGAAGGTTCCCAATCAATCTTGAGAATGTTATTTAAAACATGTTGGGTCATTGAACTGTGTCCAAGCCGATAATGCCATAAAGTATAGTCATTGAATTTTGTAATAACAGCAGAGTTGATAAGTTTGGGAGGTAACATATATTGAAAAAAGGAAAATCTAAAATAGCAGAGTGTGACTGCTAGTGTTGAAGATGGTATAAGCCATTATGCACTCTCTCCCGTCCAATCATCGTCCAAGAGGCAAGGTCCTGCACATAACAAGAGTCCGAAAAGAAAATCAAACAACAATTGAAATTTTGAGTTAAAGATTTTGCTGAGATGAGATTGAAAGAGAAGGTTGGAACACACAGAGCATTTTTAAGAATTAAATGATTGGTGAGATGCACATCTCCGATATGTGTGGCAGCAACTGTGGTTCCATTTGGCAGTCTCACGGCATGATCAACTTGTGCAGTATTATGTGTGAAAAATTTGGGGCTACAGACCATGTGATCTGTAGCACCCGTGTCAATGATCCATGGTGCATCGTTGAAGATGGTGGATGTGTGTGTTTGTGCTGATAAACAGAGAGGCATACCAGTCATGGGAAGAATGCTTGGGTTGGAGGAAGTAACGTGGACATGGTTAGCAGCTGGAAATGAGGCAGCAGGTTGTTGTTGTTGGAGCAAAGCAAGAAGACGGTTGAATTGATCTTGAGTAACAGGTGGAGCATTGTTAGCTTCTTCCTGCTCAAGAGAAACATGATTAGCAGAAAATCTATTTTGGGAAGAGTTTTTGTGACCTGGGGGATAGCCATTAAGCTTGTAACATTGCTCTTTGGTGAGGCCAGGGATGCGACAGTGTGAGCAAACTGGGAGGTTTGGATTGGCCTTGAAGCATCATTCCAAAGAGTGACCAGAGGTCTTGCAGTGAGAGCAAAATAATTTGTCCTTGCGACCGGGAAGACGTGAGTTAGGACCTCGGGTTGCCATGGCAACTGGAGCAGGGATTGAATGAAGTTGTCGTCAGCGCTCTTCCTGTTGGATTAAGGATAGAACTCGGTTGATGGTTGGTAGTGGATCATATAGCAGAAGCTGAGCACGAATTGAGTCGTAAGAATCCTAGAGTCCCACGAGAAACTGCATGACCTTACTTCGGTGATGATAATCTGAGAGAATTTTGACTGAACCACAGGTGCATAAAGGCATTGGTTCATAGATTTCAAGTTCATCCCAGTAACATTTCAGTTTGTTGTAATAAACGCTTACAGAGTCATCATCTTGGCTAAGGGAAGAGATTGCTTTGGTGATTTGAAAAATGCGAGGAGCATTTTGGATAGAAAACCTCTCACAAAGATCATTCCAAATATTAGCAACAGTATCGGCATAAGCAATAGTGGATCGATGTTCAAAATTAACAGAGTGTTGTATCCAAGAAATAATCATATCATTGCAGCGTTCCCATGGAGCAAACAAAGGATGAGAAATATCAGTTGGTTTAGGAATCTTACCATCCACGAACCCAAGTTTGTTTTTGATATTCAATGCACGGCGCATTGTACGTGCCCAAGTAACATAGTTTTTAGTTGTGAGGAGCTCAGGAACTAATGGGGAAGAAGCTCCTTCTCCAGGTTGAATGAAAAAGGGGCTGGCTGGATGATGAGGATTGGCTTCAGGATTTGAGTTTTGCATATTTGGCTGTGGGGGAGGATTGGCTTCAGGATTTGGGGGGGTGTTGGCGTCAGTCATTGCTCTGATACCATTTTACAAATGGAGCCGTAAGCATAATAATAGAAAGTTGCAGAGTTGAGAAAAAGAATTAACCTCTTGTATTGATACGTACAAAAAATGTCTAACTATTTATAGACAGAGTGCTAAAGATAACCAGAGTACAAAAAATAGAAAAAGGAAATAATATATACAGCTCATCCTAACAACCATGCAGCTGGAAGAATAATTCTGTTATTGCCTTTATCATGCTCTCTCTGTAGTGCCCTTGTTTGTTGGAGCCGTGGCTATTGGTGGTCCTTCACTTGGCAGTTTTAACAACTTTTTCAAGCGTTATCAATGTCAATCCGCTGCTTAGAGTACAGCTTGATAGATTCCTTCGTCTTTGGTACGTTTTTTTAATATGCGAACAATTTAATTACAATAATCCAAGGTATTAAAGGTGGAGGTTGGAGACCTCTAAAATTATTTCAAAATATTCACATCTCGCCAGGCCTATGACCTTGCCTTGCCTGCTAACCACCCTTCGGGCGGGTAGCTACCCTTCCCATACCTGCACCTCCCTAGGCGGAGTGGCATATGGCACCCCCGCCCCTTTGTTTGGTCCATCCAAAATAAAGATTTAGCCAAAATCTACCTCAAATTACCAAAAAAAAATAAAACTCAATCCACAACATAGATCACAAAAATCAAATCGAAAAGATATATTTGGCTCACGTTGGTCTCTGGCTATAGTGACCTGTGACTATTGCTGCCAGTCTCTAGAAAAGTTATAGAATAATGACTTACAAGGCTTGGGAAGGGAGAAGGGAGAGGAGTGGGATGGAGAAATGAATTCAGAACTCACATCAGCACCTTATGTGGGTGGGGTTGGTGGCTGGTTGAGAGAGATCAAAAGGTTCTTTTGTTCTCCGTTGGTACATGTTTTACATTTCACTCTGCTCTCTTCTAGTCCGACATGCTTTTTTTCTTTGTTCTTTATTTTTTATTTTTACTTTTGTCGTTATTTTTTTGGTTGGGATTCAATCATTGGGCCAAAATGGCCTTACTCTCCGAACTCCATAAATCCTTCAACCATTATGGGTCGGACTACAAGCCTTGACAGAAGTACCATTATTTAGAATAGACCTGCTGCTGCTGCAAGTAAAAGCCATATTAATACTCAAGAAATTAATTAAGTTCTATTTATTTATTTATTTTGCATAAAATATGAGATATTTTCATCATATCGAAAATAATTAGATCGAAAAATTAAATGACAAAAAATGATTCGATTTCCTCATGAACCAAATTTAGAGATTCTTGACGTGTGTTTCTTCTACATTCAAAATAAGAGATGGATTTAATTATATTCTTTTATATTGTGTAATCTTCTGCATCCATGGTTTAAAGTCAGTCAAAATGGCAACCAAGAAATAAAACAGGTAACCACCGAGACAAGTATGAACTTTGTATGCTTTAAAAGTCAAGGAAACTGTCAGGCATGGGAAAAAAAAAAAAAAAGAACAGAAAAATCAAAATTCATCTTGGAATGAAACAACTTCAACGTTTCCCATGCATTCAGCAAATTGAATTTGACCATTTTCAATAACGTTAGAATCTATTAGAATTAGGTGCAGTTTTGATAGACAGTGAGATGAGATGGATAATTTTAGATGAATATTAAAAATTGAATAAAATATTTTAAAAATATTATTTTAAAATATTATTTCTTAATATTATTCTTGTTTTAAGATTTAAAAAAATTAAATTATTTATTATATTTTATATAAAAATTTAAAAAAATTATAATAACAAAATAAAATACTTTCACAATCTAAAGGTCGCCACTGACAGCTAAAACATCAACATTGTCGCTGTTTTAAATTTGACGGGTTAGCAAGAGTCATTGTTTGTGCTGCCTTCTAGAAATGTCAACTTCACCGGACCGACCAAATCCTTGACCTGCATGCATGCATGCCTTTCTTTCTCGATCGACTCTGACAATTAGGATGCCTGAGATCAGGGATGTACATGTGGCGCCGCCTTACAACTATTTTTCAGAAGAAAACAACAATCCAAATTTCTTCCTTTCATACGTACGCTTCGCTTCCATCAAGAACCAAAAACAGATCAAACACTTGGGTCTGATTCCCATTTTGCTTAATTTCTTCTTCCAAGACACAGATCTCTATCATCTTGATCAAGGAGATATTTGTGAAAAGAAAAAATGTCCATAACCCATGAATTGGGCCAAACCCACTAAATTATCACTAGGAACTAAAAAATAAGACAAAAAAGAGACCAGAGAAATATGAGGATTGTAAATGTCATAAATCAAAAAAAAAAAAAAAAAAGAAGTGTTTACGCAAGGGAGACTTGCCATGAGATGGCAGGTTGGCATGTGTAATAAATGGGCAAGAAAATATATAAAAAGAGAGGCCAAACAACATAAAAACAAATGAACAAAGATCGTTGAAAATATATTGAGTTCAGTAATCTCTCGAGGAAGAGCTACAACTTTTATGTACAATAAGATATAAGAATCCATGAGTGATTGTAAACAAATATATTATAGTAGAAACTTCCCTTCCCAAACCCCCATAGACGTAAGGATGTTGCTGAACCATATAAATTTTGGTGTCCATCTCTTTTTACTTTCCCTACACTTATTTTCTATTTACCACTATGGACGTACGAATCGCCACCGTATAGTCGTATCAGAACACTGTCGAGAGTTCTAAATAATTCACATCGTGATATTGTTGGCGTAGAGTCATTTAGACCCGCGAAACACGACATCAATAATACTGGTCCAAGTGTCAACTGTTTCCTGCATGCTTTTCCCATTAACGTGGCCCCTAACTTTGGGAATCCGGAAATTAACTTAGAATGAGCAACATCTATCGATGTCAGATTTAGATGACTCACCTCATGTATGAAAGCTTTTCTGGTAATTGGTTGCTCAGATCGATGCATGCTTGATCTAGATCTTGTGTCTAGTTTGCAGTGTTTAATTTGTTAATTTGTTGATTCAGACAGTTACCCAAAGCCATGCAATTAATCGCAAAATATTAGATATTTTTGGGTGGCCAATAATTACCAACGTTCATGATCATATCTTGAGTCGTTTTCATGCCTGATCACAATAATCAACGTCAGCCCAGAAAACGAAATGCTTGTACTGAGAAAGCAATTTTGGCGTACTTGCTGATTTACGTGATAGATCAAATTATTGATTATTTTTCTTCGTATAAAAACAGATGACTCTCTTTTCACAATTAAGTTTAAATCAAGACGTATCTTTGTGCGGCTATAATTAATTATCAAATCACGCGGGAACCTCCGCAGACCAAAAAAAAAAAAAAAACCTTAAACTAATATATAATTTGACGTAATATTTATAATAAATATATTTTGTTATACGATATATCATCATTAATTTATAAATCTATTTTGACTAATACTAGTATGTCTTTTTATTTTACTCCTTTATTCTTTTATTTAGACTGTTTATATATTTATTTATTTATTTAAAAAAATTAATATTTTTTAAAAATATTTAAATATATTTACATTAGACAGCACACAAAATAGACCCAGAGAGAAGGATAATAGCACCACTAATATCTTTTTATAAAATCTTTATACAAAGTAAATATATTGCTGCTGGCAGCTGCATTAATTTGAAGCTATGATTTTTGCGTATTTTCTGAAAAGTTGTGGGAGATCTCCTCTTTTTTCAAACGTTAACAGATTTGATGTCACATCCAAAATGGGATGGAGGCAAATTTAGGCAATCCCCGCAGTCAGACGTACAGGAAAATGTAGACGCAAGTGATTGTGGTTGTAGTAGATGGTCCATCTTGGGGGGACACTCGGAAAAATATAGTCCATTAATTGGGTCTATGAATTAAGTTTTATTTGTACGATGGCCAAGTGTCAAGTGTTAGGTCTGTCAGAATGACACCTAAGAGCTTCATTTGGGCGGGGGTAATCAGTCCGACAATGTGTGCCAGAGTCTTGGCAAGTGTCGTGTATTGTATGCAACAAATATATAACAGTAAAATCGGACATGTATACTCCTAGCTAACTAGATACTCTCCGTTTGGTTTTTGCATATCTGAGTTCAATTCTTTACATGAAAGCATATTTCGATTTTCGAAATTGTCAAGTATTCATATGTAGTGAGATTTCAAGAAAAGATAAGTGTTCTATATTATTTATTTATTTGGATAGTAAGATTTTTTAATCTTATCTTAATATTTAAATATTTTTAATTTTTAATTTTTTTATCTAATCATTACAATATTTCTAAACTTTTAAATAATACACAAAAAATAATTCTAACTTTTTTAAATTTTAAAACAAAAATTATATTTAAAAATTATATTCTAATAATATTTTTATTCAACTTTTTTTTTTCTATTCATTCCAAAAACCTAATAAAACATCATAACTCACAAATTTATCATTTTATCTTATTTCATTCCCCAAGCATATCCTTAACCTCACTTGTATGCCGTTGTTCCTATGATATGTAATTGGTAACAAAGAGATGATGTTAAAAAGAAATAGAAAGGAAAAAAAATGATAATACTCTAATGATTATATAAACAAAAAAATATATAGTCAAAATAAATAAGTTATGCAAACTCCATTTAAAAATAATTGAATCCATTATTAAAAATTATAATTCTTAATGCATGTGAGTTTTAAATTTGTCCATTTTTTTTTTTATAATGAAAAGTATGAGACTTGTATAGATGATATAAAT
This sequence comes from Pterocarya stenoptera, assembly GCA_003123785.1. Taxonomy (NCBI): domain Eukaryota; kingdom Viridiplantae; phylum Streptophyta; class Magnoliopsida; order Fagales; family Juglandaceae; genus Pterocarya; species Pterocarya stenoptera. The sequence goes on from QEOT01005892.1 coordinate 85,968, forward strand.
CACTTCCCTAAACTAAAACAATGAAACCCGGGCAAACCTTAGCTGGCCTTGTGTTATATGTACGTGTATGATCCTTGTTGTGAGTTCCTGCCTAAATGATTTTCCCAAAAGAAACAACAAAGAAAATTTCTTCAGTCTTGTTTGTTTGTGTCTCCATGCATGCATGCAACTAGAGATTTTCGATCTGAAATTTGTTTGAAGGAGATATTGGTCACGATCTGTTACGTGTAGTACTTCACCAATGTGAATGAATATTAACATCAGAGAAAATCTTCAAACCGAATGGGGTGTGAATCTACATTTTACACCATCCAATAAAAGATGGAACTTAGCAGATTCATGTTAGTGACAGTGGATGCCAGTTAAGGAAACAGTTTTTCCCTTTCTCCCTTTTGAGCTCTCTCTCTCTCTCTCTCTCAACCCGTCCCCCATTTTGTAGTCGTGAAGCCCTCTCTCTCTCTCTCTCTAGAGACCTAGTCGCTCTCTCTCATCTCAACTCAATCTACAAAATATTTTGAATAAGAAGAAACTTATGATTTCATCGAGACTACGTAAACAACATCCCATAAGGAATTTCATCAACAACCGTAAAAAAGGAACCTAAACTACTTTTTTATTATTGAATTTAACATGCACACAATTCATCTTGAACCCATGACCTCCTCTCCATCCAAAACTTACCAGGGAAGGAGATGAGATTTGATCAAAAGTTAATTACCAATAATGGATCAACAGAAACTCAACAACTAGATAAAGCAAAAGGAAACAAAGATAAGAAGCCATGTCAAGATGACAACCAACGTGAAGATAAGGATCAAGGAGAAAATCTAGGCGATAACAACTCTTGTAAATATGATATACTTTCAGATAAACTCTTGTAACAGATTGAAATGTATCAAAACTTCTATAAATAATATATGTTGATCCTCAAGAAGCTATAGAGGAAAACATTCTCACAAAATTTGTTTGTCAATACATCTTTATGGTATCAAGAGTCACAAGGACATACGTCGAATACCATGGCCTCCACTCTGTCTTCTTCTAGTAATTCCACCACATCTGCTGCTAATTCTCTCTCTCTCTCTCTCTCTCTCTCTCTCTCCCCCACTCCCCCGCGGGCTCAACTAATCCCGTACCTCCGCAATCAAAATCTTTTTGGCTACCTTGATGGCTCCGTTCCTTGCTCAACTGTCACTATCTCTTTCTCCCCCACCTCCTCCATCCACATTCTAAGTCCACACTACTCTCACTGGTCACAACAAGATCATATTATACTAAGTGTTATCCTATCCTCCCTCACTGAATCCTTACTCACGCAAGTCGTTGTTCTTACCACCTTTAGAGATGTCTGGTTCACATTGGAGAAGATGTTTTCTTCCACTTCCTCTGCTAGCATTCTCAGCACTTGTTTCCAACTCTCTACCATAAAGAAAGGATCCTTATCTATCTCAGATTATTTTACTGATGTCAAACATCTCTCTGATATTCTATCCGCCATCAGTCATCCTCTCAATACTTCTGAAATTACATTTTATCTACTTTCTGGTCATCCCTCATCCTATGACTCCGTGGCCACCTCTATCACCACTCGATTAGATCCAATGTCCCTTAATGACTTATGGCCATCTTCTCACTCATGAAACTCACCTTGACCAACAAAACACGTCTTTTGAATTCAGTCTACCCTTAGAACACCTTGTAACCTCTCCAACTGGTTGTGGCCATCGAGGTTTTCCATCAAAAAATCGTGGTGCATCTTAGTTTGGCAATTGCTCTAGAGGTAAGGGCTTGGCACCATTGCTTCCTCAGCCAGCAAAGTCCCATTTCCAACAAACCCCAGTGTCAAATATGCTCAAAATAGGCCATACAAGTGCAACATGCTGGCACAGGTTTGATCAACAATTCCAAATCTCACGACCTGCTCAAGCATACATAGCTCATCCTCAAACAACTCACACTCCACCAACAGCACCACAATATGACCAAAACTGGTATCCCAACACTAGTGCCACCACCCACTTACATCCAATCTCAACAACCTTACTCTCAATGCAGACACATACACATGTCCTGATCAAGTCCAAGTTGGCAATGGCCAAGGTTTGTGTATTCTTCACACTGGTTCCTCTCTTATTTGCTCATCTACAAAATCATTTTTCCTCAATAACTTCTTACATGCTCCTAAAATCAAAAAGAATTTGCTGTTAGTTTATCAATTCACATAAGATAACAATGTCTACTTTGAGTTTCATCCTTCTTTTTTCTATGTCAAGGATCCATCCTTGGATGCTATCCTTCTCCAAGGTCTAAGTAACAATGGCCTTTATCCTCTACACACTTTATCACCTTCCTCCACCAATTCAGCTTCTTACATTGGCGAAAGAGTCTCGGTTATGCTTGCCTTGGGGCACCCTGCTTTATACACAGTGCAAACAATCATCTCCAAACATCATCTTGCAGCCACCAAGAATAAAACGTTCCTAGTTAGTCATGCTTGTCAACTATGGAAGAGTCATAAATCACATTTCCATTTGTCTACTTCTGTTTCATCTAGTCAATTTGAATTGGTATTCATTGATGTATTGGGTCCCTATCCCAAAGAATCTATTCATGGAAATAGATATTACTTAAGCATCATTGATGATTTTGCCAAATTTATATGGTTGTTTCCTATTGATTCAAAATCACAAGTTGCATGTACCTACATCAATTTCCAAACCCAAGTCGAAAGATACTTTCAATGCAAACTAAAGAATGGTCAATTGGACTGAGGAGGAGAATTTCAGGCCCTAAGATCTCACTTTCTCATCTTTGGTATCACCCACTGAATATCGTGCCCACATACCCACGAGGAAAATGGCTTGGTTGAGAGCCGCCATTGACACATTGTCGAGACTAGCCACACACTCATGGCCACTGCTTCTGTCACACACTAGTATTGGGATGATGCAGTCATTACTGCCACCTACCTCATAAATCGACTCATTTCCCCAGTTACACATCACAAAATCCTTTTAGAGCTTTTATTCAAATAGGTCCCATACTACACATTCCTACGCACCTTTGGGTGTGCTTGTTGGCCTTATCTTTGTCCATATCACTCCGATAAAATGAATCACAGAGGTTATCGTTGTCTGCAGCCCTCATCCGGTCGCATCTACATCTCTCATCACGTGATCTTTGATGAATCAAGATTTCCGTTTCAACCCCCCCCCCCCCACCTTATTGCCATCCTATTTGTGTCTTCCCCACCTTACCACTACCTCATATAGCGAACCCCATTCCCCACCCAATCTCCACCTCCATCATTTGTCAAGACTCTCCTAGATCTAAGCCAACAACCAAGGCCAGAGTCCATATCCACACCTCCCAACCCACACCCTATGGTAACCAGATCCAAAAACCACCTCTCAAGCCCAAAACAACTACCTCCTGATATGTTTTCCACTTCTTAGGCCTTATTGACATTCACCAAGGCCTAAGAAACTGAACCTACTTGCTTTTTAGTTGCATCTAAATCCCAACTTGGAGATAGGCAATGACCGACGAGTGGGTCTACCAAATCAAGAAACGAGTAGATGGCTCCATTGAACGCTACAAAGCCCGTCTTGTTGCAAAGGAGTTTCATCAGTTACTGGGTGTTGACTATGATGATATATTTAGCTCAGTGGTAAAACCAACAACTATTCGCACAGTTGTTTCTTTTGTAGTCTCACAAAATTGGCCCATTAGGCAACTTGATGTCAAGAATGCATTTTTACACGGCAACCTACAAGAGGATGTTTATATGACTTAACCTTTTGGCTACTCTGACACATCATTCCCCAATTATATTTGTCACATTCACAAGTCTCTTTTTGGGCTTAAGTAGGCATCCTGGGCTTGGTTCTCAAAACTCAACACTAAACTTGTGGAACTGGGCTTCACTGCCTCAAAGGCGGACACTTTATTATTTATCTTTAGGTCACAAAATGAAGTCATCTTCTTACTCATTTATGTTGATGACATCATCATCACTGGGCCTCACATCTCTCTGCTACAATCTATTATTACCAACATTCAAAAAGATTTTGCATTCCACTTCACTATTTTGTAGGCATTGGGCCCTACCTGATGCATGTGGCCTTTTTCTCTTCTAACAAAAGTATATCTTTGATTTACTGAAAAAATAAATATGCTCCATGTAAAGCTAGTGAACTCTCCCATGTCAATAATGACCAACTTTTCACTCTTTAAAGGTGACCCCTTCAGTGACCCAACCTTCTATTACAGCATAATTGGCTCATTACAGTATTTATCATCCACGAAACCGGACCTGGCCTTTGCCGTCAGCAAAGTATGCCAGTATATGAACTACCCAACTACAGAACACTGTACTACTGTGAAGAGAATTCTCTGTCATCTACAACAAACCATCCACCATGGCATACTCAATCCACCGCAACTCCTCCACTGATATACATGCATTTTTCAATGCAGACTGGGCAAGCTACGTTGACGATCGAATATTAGTCAGTGGGTACTATGTATACCTCTTTCCAACCTAGTCTCATGGAGCTCTCGCAAGCAACCTACGGTATCTCGTTCTAGCACAGAAACAGAGTACTGCGCGGTTGGTAATACAGTTGTCAAAGTCATTTTGCTTAGATCTCTTCTCACCGAACTCAACATCTCAATCCCTAACACACTTGTACTCTGGTGCAATAATGTTGGCGCCACATATCTAATGGCCAATCCCATCTATCATGCCCGCACAAAGCGCATAGAACATGACATCCATTTTGTCTGTGAGCAAGTTGCACAACGCCTACTACATGTTTGATTTATTTACAGTAAAGATTAGGTTGTTGACTCCTTTACCAAAGTACTTTCCACAACAAGGTTTTGCTTCCTTTGTGACAATCTTAGTTTTCACGAGCTCCCATTGCGAATGAAGGGGCATAATGGATCAACAAAAACTCAACACCAAGATAAAGCTCAAAATCCAGATAAAGCAAAAGGAAACAACAATAAGAAACCATATCAAGATGACAGCCAACTTGAAGATAAGGATCAAGGAGAAAATCTAGGAGATAGCAACTATTGTAAATCTAATATACTTTCAGATAAACTCTTGTAACAGATTCAAATGAATTAAAACTTCTATAAATAATATACATTGATCCTCAAAAATATATAGAGAAAAACATTCTCACAAAATTTGTTTGTCAATATTTCTTTAATCAAAATTCAAAACCAAATTAAAAGGGAGATCGATTAAGGGGAGAGCACCTGAGGGGTGAGAAAGAGTTTAGAGAGAGAGAGAGAGGGGGGGAGGGTCTAGAGGTAAGGATTTCATTCCCTACACATAAATTTATTTTTTATTCACTAAGAAATCATATGCGTCATGTGTTTATTGGAGGTGTAAATCTGCCCTTCTCACCCATCCGGCTCCTAGCGTTACTCTTAAGATCAATATACGATGACTCACAGCTATCAATTTTGTGGTGGGTGGATGTTTAATATTTTGAGATTATTAGATGAAAAGTTCTATTTATCATATCTTCACACACCAGTACACACCACATTTTTTTTTTCTTATCAAATATATGGTATATGGATGATGAGTAGAATAATTCAATTAGTTTAAAAAAAAATCAAAAATAATTTTTAAAAAAAATATGATGTGTCATGTATAGAGATGATGAATAATAAAAATCTTATTATAATATGTGAAGCAAGAATGTCAGGATATATGATGATGTTTTGGTCTGAATTTAATTAGTTTGCAAGCTCTTTCAATCGGTCTTGATTGATTAAAACAACAACCACATGCGATCGATCCCAAAATCATTTCCTGCACACAACTGATTACCAACGACGTTCATTATTAATTAATATTTCTAATATTGACTTGCTTTCAGCCTTAGAATTAATTTATAAAAGGTTATATTAGTCAGTCAATTATGCCGGAAGGAAGAGACATGCTCTCTACATTATTAATATAATTTAATTCCTAAAATAATTTAATTTAGAGTTCTAGTACTATCAGAAATATGGAGATCGATATAATATATACCACAATTAATAAGGATTGAATAAGGAACGCAGCTTAAAGCGTTAGCACACTTGCTGTGGTTATTTATATATACCACAATTAATAACAATTTTTATTCCCAAAAGTTGAATCCATATAATATGTATATATATATAGAGAGAGAGAGAGAGAGAGAGAGATGCTACCATGCTAATTTTTTTTTTTTTTTAATCAAGCATAGGCATATTATAAAAATAGGAATACAAAGTTTAAGGTGGATCCTTTCCGCTATCAATATACAGAAAACAACTAGGAATATTAGCTAAGGGTATGCTTCCAAAAACAAGATTGGTAGCTGCCCATTGCGCCACTGAGTGCGCGCATCGATTTTGGGATCGATGTATCTTCACAAATTTCCAATCTTTATGAGAATTGGATATGTACTGAATGTCCTTAATAATAGCTGATATGTTCCAAAAAGAGGAGGCATCCGAACTTATAATGGAGGAAATTACTAATTGGGAATCCCCTTCAATTATTGCTTGACTTTGAGTTAAAGCCATATTGGCTGCTAGCAATGCTGCCATTGCTTCTGCAATTAAAGGGGTAATGGTATGCACTTTTTCCGTTCTTATTCCCAGAATAGCTCCATGATGATTTCTGTGAATTGTTGAGATTACTGAGAACTGATCACGTACTGCTGCATCAAAAGAGAAACTGTGATAATCCGGAGGAGGAGGATACCATTTTTCTTTTTTGCTTTGTTGTTCAAATTTTTCCTGCCATGCATTTTTGTAAGCTTCATAGATGCGCTTGATCTGGATATTTGCTTCTTCAATTGATAGAGAATTATGATTATGAATAATGTCATTTCTCTTTCTCCAAATGAAATCTAACATTATCACTGCAAAGAGTTGAAAATGATGCCTTTCTTCTTTCCGAAGCCCCAATTCCTTTTCCGGGTAGATGATCATTTTGATCCAGTCTGAGATAGAACCAATAGGCAACATTACCAGATTTAATGGCCAAGGGCTTTGTTGCCACAGAATCCTATTGATAGGAAATTCAACAAATAAATGCATCAGAGTTTCTTTCTCATAGCTACATAAAACACATTCTTCAGTTTCTTGATTGGTGATAATATCCCCAAGTCTGGTTCGAGTAGGAAGAATATTCCATAGAAGCTTCCAAATGAGTAGTTTATGACGATCATGAATTCTAAGACTCCACATAGGCTTGAAGAGAATCATTGATGGGTGGTGCCTTGTTGAGACTTGATCATTTATTGTAGCATGATATGCAGTTTTGACTGAGTATTCCCCACTATGGTTTAAGATCCAAACCACTTTGTCTTGCTCAAAAGCTCGTGTGGATATCGGAATTTTTTGTATTTCTGATATACTATGACAATCAAAAAGATTTTGCATTTTTGGTACATCCCAAATCCGAGGGCTACTCTTGATGAGATTTGAAACTTTAAGAGTAGAAGTTTCTAGTTCCATACCTTGGATTGGTTGTGGCTTGAAATTAACCAGTGAAGGAATCCATGGATCCTGCCAAATATTTACCGATTCTCCACTATGAATTTGAAAACATCGGCCTTTTTTTAGTAGATCTCTAGTTTTGAGTATTCCCTTCCACATAGTTGAATCTGATGCCTTCTGCGAAACTTCCCAAAAAGTTGTGTTCCTGAAGTATTTAGTGGCCAGAATTGACCGCCATAAACCATCTCTAGATCCACTTAGTTCCCATCCTGTTTTGGCTAACATAGCTTGATTCATTTTGTCCATCAATCTAATACCAAGACCACCTTCCTTCTTTGGTTGACAAATAGATTTCCAGGACTTCAGAGTCAAATTATAAGTTTTGTCTTTCGAGAATCCCCACCAAAAATTTTTGAAAGCAATATCCAGAGTGTTACAAATAGACTTTGGAAGCTGAAAAGTGTTCATATGATAAGAAGGAATTGTACTTACTACAGACTTGATTAACATAGTTCTTCCTGCTTGAGCTAGTAGCTTTGATTTCCAGCCTTCCAATTTTTTCCCCACTTTACTCAACAGATCATTGTAATTCTCTTTCTTGCTTCTGCTGAAAGAAGTAGGTAATCTCAAATATTTCATTCTAGCTGAGGTCGATTTGTAAGGTAGCCATTGGGAGATAGATGTTTTTGTTGCCTGGCTAGTATTTCTTGTGATAAACACTGAAGATTTGCACAAATTGACTTTTTGTCCTGACCAATTTTGATATGTTGCAAGGCACTCTGAAATAGTTTGGGCATTTTTTTCCGTGGCCTTAGCAAAAATGATTGTATCATCTGCAAATAAAAGGTGTGACACCTTTGGACTGTTTCTACTTATTCGAATCCCTTCCAGCTTCTGTTGTGCTTCAGCCTTCAATAAGATTCTAGAGAGAGCTTCTGTTACCAGTATAAAGAGAAAGGGTGATATTGGGTCACCTTGTCTAATACCTCGTTGAGATTTAAAGAAGCCTCTTGGTGAACCGTTAATGAGAATAGAGAAAGATACTGTTGTTATACACTCCTTTATCAGATGTATCCATTTATGATTGAAACCCAGATTTTGCATCACTATAAAGAGGAAATCCCACTCCACCTGATCAAAAGCCTTCTCCATATCTAGCTTAAGTGCCAGTGAACCTGTTTTGCCTGTTTGTTTTTTGAGATGGTGAAAAAGCTCATGAGCTATAATGGTATTTTCTTTGATATTTCGACCTGGAACAAATGCTGTCTGGAGAGGAGAAATTATTTTTGGGAGAAGGATTTTAAGACGGTTAGACATGATCTTTGTGATAATCTTGTAGCTGACATTTGTGAGGCTAATAGGGCGATATTGACCAGGACTATTTGGAGAAGTTGTCTTTGGAATAAGAGCAATATTGGTATGATTGATCTGCTTTAGAAGCTGTCCACTGCTAAAGAAATTCTGAACTGCCAATATAACATCTTTTTTTATAATACTCCAATAGTGTTTGTAGAATAGTGCGGTCATTCCATCTGGCCCTGGAGCTTTATTGCTGGGAATCTGCTTTAGAGCTTTCAATATTTCCTGTTCTTCTGGTATTGCAACTAGAGATTCATTCTCTATTTCCGAAATTTGCTTGTCGAAGAGATTGTCCAGTTGATCCGGAATAATTGGATTTGAAGAGGAATATATAGTTCTAAAATGATTAATAAAAGAATCCTCTATGACAGTGGGGTCCATTGACCAAATACCTGGAGCCAATTTGATAGAGTCAATAGCATTCCTTCTTCTCCGGATAGTTGTTGTCAAATGATAAAATTTGGTATTGAGATCCGTTGAAGTAAGCCATGTGAGTCTTGATTTTTGCTTCCATAATATTTCTTCATATTCTCTTTGCTTGTTGAGCTTATTTTGCAGAAACCGCTCCATATCTTGATTGTAGGGAGTCATGACATCTTCTTGTACCTTGAGAAGCTCACTTTCAATCTGATGAATATTGTGGTTGATTTTCCCGAAATGATCTTTGTTCCAGACTTTAAGAGCTTCTTTAGTTGATTTGATCTTCTTGCAAAGAATATAAGACGGATTACCCACATGGGATTTACTCCAGGCTTCACTAATAATTTGGTGGCTTAATGGCTCACGAATCCAGAATTCTTCAAACTTGAAGGAAGGCGCTTGACGAACATTAGCCGTAGTTTGTAACATAATGGGATGATGATCAGATGCTGATGATGCAAGATGTTGCAATGTAGCATCAGAGAAAAGTAGTCGCCATTCTTGATTTGCAATAGCTCGATCTAATCTTTCTCTTATAAGGGCTTGACCTTGTCTGTTATTAGTCCATGTAAACTTAGGGCCCATATATCCAATATCAATTAGACCATTCCTATCCATAAGAGCTTTAAGACCCCTATTAGGATTATAAGAGATAGATCTTCCACCAAATTTTTCAGATTGATCAATAAGATCATTGAAATCACCCAAACAAATCCAAGGCCCTGGAAAAGATTGATATAATGAATCTAAATGACTCCAGAAGCTAGCTTTGTTATTCCATTGGGCTGGTGCATATACATAGGTAATCAACCATGGGTGATGTGCAGGATCAGAGTAAACTAAAACAGAAATTGCATTAATATTAATATTTACAGGTTCTATTTCTACACCCGGTCTCCATAAAAGTAGCAGTCCCCCTTTTTTACAATCTGCTGGATAGTGAACAAAATTTTGGAAACCTAAACTATGTACAATAGACAAGGTGCGATCATCCGACACCAAAGTTTCCGACAAAAAGATTACATCCGGGTTATATTTCCTAATATTAGCTCTTAAGTTTCTGATTGCCTTGGGACGGGCTAATCCCCTGCAATTCCATACCAGTGTCTTCACTTATCGGGGGGAGGCATTTTTAAGCTTGCCTCGCTAGCTAATTTGGACTTTCCTGGTGGGTGTGTTGGTGGTCTACTGTAAGGATTAAATTTTTCCTTCCCTTTTGATTTTTTCTCCTTCCCAATAGAACCTGAATGCAAATCCAGCAAAATACCAGCCATCGAAGCTTCATCTGTCTGTGGTTTTGAAGGATATTCAATAGAGTCTATTTTTTCCACTTTGATAAGACGCTGTGATTTCCTCTTTGGAGCTTCAAAAGATTCAATTGGAGATTTTCTTTTGGAAGAAGTGATAACACTGGATGCTTGATGAACTCTGGTCATATTTCTTTCTAATTTTTCACTTTGGATATAATCAGATGATAAATTAGCTGCCATCTCTATCTGCATCGGAGTAGTTCCAGAGTTAATATTTGAATCTTCTATCAATTGAATATTCAGATGAGGAGTCGATATAGCCAACTCTGATGTCGAATCTGTATGTGTAGAAGAATAAGCTTGTAATCCGACTGGAGCATTTGAAGACGAGATGCTGTGCTGATGGACCGTTAAGGGACTGATAACCGGGGAATTATTGAAAAGAAGCTCAGGTTTATTACCAAAGAAAGCAGACTGAGGCCTTTTAGAGTGGATCGGTGGAGAGTCCATGTATAAAGGCCTAGATTCCTTTTGATTAATAGAACTGAGCCCAAGTCCAAGCCCAAGCCCGATACCTAACCCAAGTCCACTTCTTTCCGTCTGACTTTTATAACCTTGCATAGCTGTATAGATTTGTTTCCATTGTGTTTTCCATGGGGGTCGGTGCTGCGCTGATTCAATAGATGAGAGGAGTGAGTATTGTTCCTGTACCCAATCACTTCCTTCAGCTGCCACCTGCACTGCTTGACTTCGATCACTTCCTTCAGCTGCCACCTGCACTGCTTGACTTGAAGACAGAAGGGATATTTTGCTCTGATGCAAGGTATGGCTGCTGGATTCGATAGCTGGCTGAACAGTGAGTGAATTTAAGTTTCTTGGTGAGGAAAGTAATGAGCTAGAGTCACTGTAGCTGTGTAGAGTAGCTGAGTTGGCTGGCGTGGAAATATCTTCCAGATTTACAGAGCTCGAATGAGGAGAGATCAAGTGCAGCCATGCCGGATCGTTTGCTGGAATTGATTCAAAACCATGCTTGGTAAGACTGTCTGTACTGAGTAATGGGATATCCGGCTGCTTGCTTACATTTAAATTTTGTATTCCTTTTCCTTTGGTTGAAACCGAATGAGGGGAATGAGCAAATGGGGCAACTTCATCATTTTGCCCATCACTTGTTTGATGAAAATTCTGAGTAGACTCAAAATTACTTTGAAATTCTGCTCTTATCCATGGGCCGAATGATAATCTTGTAGGAATTGAGCTTAAGAACCCACAAAAGATTTGGGAATGACCAATCCGTCCACATGCATAACAAAAGTCAGCCAATTTTTCATATTTTATAGCAATCCAAATTTCATGGTTGCCGAGTCTCGGCATTTTGAACCCTTGCTGAAGAGGCTTAGTGACATCAAGCTCAACTTTAAGCCTAATATACTTTCGGAATGCTAAACCATAAAGAGGATCTTCCTCCACTTTGATCAAATTTCCAAGAGCTTTCCCAATGTCTATTGCATTATCAAGAGTAATATGATCTAAGGGTAGACCATGAATTTGTACATTAAAAACTGCATGATTTAAACTGATTTCTTGGAGGGTAGCTCCCGGAGACCATGGCTTCAGAATTAGTAAATGGCCTTTAATATTCCATGGAGCTTGGTTAAGCACTCTTAATTTATCTTGAGATGTTCTAAAGGTGAAGATAAACTTATTTATATCCATATCTTCAATAAGAAAATTATGGATGAAGTTCCAAGAGGCTTTAATGCTGGAATGTATAGCATACTTGTTCAAAGGACGATCTGCAACTAACCTTCCTACCAAGATTTTATCTGAAATTGCTTTGGCTTTCTCTGGGGCAGGTTGGAGATGAAGATCATGCCATGATAATGCCTTTGTCTGAAGGATCAGAGCATCCATATCCATTTGTTGAAAAGCTTTAGAAGCAGAGATAATTGATGTATCAAGTCTGAGATAGCTGGATGAAAGGAGATAAGAACTCATTCGAAGTTTTTAGAAAGAAGACTAGAAAAGTAGCAACAATAAGTGCAGAATGTATTTTTCACTTCCTAGAGAGAGAAGGTCTAACTTCTCACTAGCCAGTTTTGAGATAAGTTGCCAAAATACACCTTAGCTCGAAAGGAGGATGCTACCATGCTAATTGATAGTTGATGCATCCCATCCATACATATTTGCATGATTTCTGATTTACATTTTCCCGGAAAGTCGTTGTTGACTAGCTGTGATAAATGCCCACTAAGATTAAGGAAGCTTTTTTTTCTTGGCACTGAAATTTCTACCTGTGTGACGGACGACTTCTTAGGGGGCTTTTTTCTTTGCTGAAATTCACGTTGACAACTCTTGTTAATTAGAGGTTAAGCATTCAAATATTATTAAAATATAAATATTTTTTAATGTTAAATATTTAACTTTTTTATCAAATCATTATAATTTTTTTAAAATTTTAAATAAAAAAAAAGTAAATCAATTTTTTTAACTTTGAAAAGAAAATTTATATTAAATAAAAATTATATTAAAATATTATATTCTAAAATATTTTGATTCAGTTTTTTCTATTTTATTTTTCAAAACTTCATAAAATATTTTATTTCAAATTATTTCATTACTATTCACACAGATTTTTACGTCTTTTTCAATTAATTAACTAATCTTACCATTTGAGTCAATCTCTAGGCCAGGTAGGGTTTGGATCGGGTTTCTCTCCGCCAATTTCTTGCATGGGTCATGCTACAGTCCCATTGGGGTGTAGCCTTATTTTTTTATGTATTTTTTTTAAATTTATATATATATTTTTAATAATTTTAAATATTTTTAAAAAATAAAATAAATTTAGAATATTATTAAAAAACACATTCTTAATCAGAAAGTAAAAAAAATATTAAAAAATACTTTCTTAAATATCACGAAGTAAAATATTTTTTTTTATTTTACTTCGTGATTAATAAAGTATTTTTTTAATGATATTATAAATTTATTTTATTTATTTTAAAATATTATAAAATATTTTTTTTTAAATATTTATCTTAAAAAAACACATCAAATAAAAGCCTACACCCCCAACGGGGTTGGGGGTGCCCCCACAGGGCGTGTAGCATTTTCCTTCTTTATACAAAACTTATATTAATTCAATTCACTTGGGTAGAAATTTTGATATAAAAAAATATATTTTACTAGCGGTGATCGAATGAATTAGTCAATGATCTTGTTAATTAGGTGAATATTGAACCATGAATATTAAAATTTATAATGGCCCAGAGAAATAAATTAAATTTAAGGAGCAAATTATTAAGGCGATTGAGTGATCATCATGATTTCATGTGTTCGATCTACATATATAAGCAGATCAGATACATGCATATTATATATTAGATAAGGAAAAATCTCCGACGTCCTGGCTATCTTCCACACTAATTTGAATTACCTGTAATATATATATATATATATATATATATATTATGTAGCATAAGAAATATTTACAAACTCATTTTGGAAGATGAATTAATCATCTAATATTAATGAACAACTTATAATGAATTAAGGACTCAAGTAGTAGGAGTAGTAGTAGTACTTTAATTATATTGACTCTCATCAACTTGCTATATTTTTTCATAGATCAGAATTTGACTTGATCATCATGAGTTACTGGCCATCTTGTTTTGCCCTCAATTTTTGGGGAGAGCAAGTTGCTTAATTCTATAGCTCCTATGAGCAGTCCTTTCTGATTTTTTTTTTTTTTTTTTTTTTCTTATTCAAAAAAAAGAGAGCAGACTTTTCTGATTTTGATAATTCTGGCTCTAGCTAGCTAGCACCCTGCTTGCATCATTAGTACTACTGCTAGCTTAATTAGGACCAGCTAATTGGTGCTTGTCTCTATAGTTTCTATGATCAGGAGAGTATATTAGAGACCTTTATGAGTTTAAGGCGTTTTCGGGGGACCATTCATTAATTAGCAACACATATATGCATAAAAAGTATTTTTCATTAAATCAAAACTTTAGTAGTTAAACTTGCTCCACGAAGAAACCGTGTCTGTATTGATCATTTGGATCACTTGGAAAAAAAAAAAAAAAAAAAAACTTACAATTGTTTTCTTAAGATCAGATTCACGGAAGAAAATCAAAGCGTACTATTGCGTATTGAATGAGTAATATTAGATATAGTTTTAGGGTGTGTAAATCTTGTGAATTTTATTTAAGAAAAAAAGTATTATTAAAAAAATAATTTTTTTTATATAGATTTCAGATTTACTTATTTTTTTAAAGAAAGGGCACGATACTAGCTTACAAAATCTAGGTGTAACACTCCACTCACTAGGTTTAAGAATAAAATTACTTTTGAAAATTCTTAAGGAAGCCGGAGTGCTACTATTGAACCTTAACTTAAAAATATTTTCTTTTATTCTGAAAGAAGCCCTAAATACAAAGTTTTTTTTTATAATAAATAAAGTCCTTTTGAATTAAAATACTGAAATCATAAATGAAAGTAAGTGGAAGCATTTATTAAAATTTCTCAAAATTTGTACCATAAAAATCAAAACTTAAAATCTATGTACATAATCTAGGCCATTGTCACGTCTCCTTGGACTAAGCCTCATCCTACAACTTTACCTTTATAAAAATTCTGATATGGAGTGGTTTAAAAACATTAAAAAAAAAAAAACTAAAATGAATCGATGATTTAGTAAGAAACTCATCATAACGTAAATATACTTAACATAAAGTTTTTCAAAAAAAAAAAAAAAAATTTAATGTTGAGGACTTAAAATCATGTATAATAATGTTGATGTTTATGCCATGCATATGATTGATTTATCTGAATTAACTGACTAATCTGATTTATCTTACCGATCTAACTTAAATAGTTGGCCAACACACCTAAAAAATTGTCTCTATCTACATGAGTTTCTGTGAGCTAGCAGCTAATGTAGAGACCTTTAATTATGAATTTAAAATCATGCATATAATGATGTTCGGGGAACGTACCATTAATACCTGTCGTAGCTAGGTACGACGTAGCCTTTATGAATTAATGAAACTAATTATATAGCATAAGAAATGTTTACAACAAATATCACAAGTCGTAGTACTATACTTTCAAGCTTGTAATGCAATTAGTCAAGAGGGTACGTACGTAACGCGCGTCTAATTAAATTAAATTTGAGAATAAAATACAACTTGCACAAAAAAAGTCAGACCTAGCTTAGCTAGCTAATTATACATGATATGAGACTAATTATATTAAAGCCACAGCAATGAATTAATACCAATTTATAAATAACTCAACTTTCTCTTTTATGCGGAGAGATTTAGCAATTGCAAGTTGCTTCTATATATACAAATATATATATATATATATATAGCTCCTAGCTAGCTAGGAGGCCGATCAAGACCTTAATTTCTGATAATTTTTACGTTAATTAAATTAAAAACAAAAACTAGTACTCATGATCCTAGCTATATATATTAGATATAGCGTAGATTCAAGTCTTATTTAAGCCACCAAACAGGACCCTAGCTATATATGAAGTGTATCAAAGTTGAACAAACAATTAGAACTGATCATATATGGCATGCATTACTATTTGAATCTGAAATCAAATAGTTATAATGAATACATACTCGTATATATATATATATTTGAATATATATATAGCATATATAAGTACTGTTTGGATTTTTTTTATATAGCATATATATGTACCGTTTGCATTTTTTTCTGATTATATATGTAGATAAATGCCCCTTTCCCATGACGAATTGGACGTAGATCAAGTAGGCTGATATTGTTGGCCAATTGGAGTAAAAACTACTCCCGACCTACAATTTATAAACCTACGTCATTATCATCGACTTTGTCATTAGACTGCATGAAAAATAATAAGATTCTTCAGTAAAATTATGAAATTCCTATATATATATATATATGCCTTAAGCACGTGGGCCATGCATGCAGTTTTCTCGTCCAAGTAGCAGTACCTCTACTCAACATGGATATGTACTCAATTTGCTAACCGTGCATGCTGCATGCACCAGCGTTATGTTCTTTCTAAAATTGTCAAATTAATATTATGTCTTTGAGACAAAGTTTAATTAAGTACATATAAATTGATAAATTTCATATTTCAAATTATATTCTAATACTCCCACTCACACACACACGCACACACACACACATATATATATATATATATATAAGCCAGCTGATGAAAATGGATAAGAAAAATTATACTCATCATCCGGCCTACACCACATGATACTACATACATATGATTTTAATTAAGTTTTTATAACAAATGATGATTTAATATATCCTGATCTTCATTTCTTCATCATGTTTTGTGAGTTTTCCCTCTTTGTTATCCAAATTCAAATGGAAATAATTTCAGAAAAAGAAATAGTGAATATATGATTTCGGTACTCTTCAAAAGTCTCTTCGGTTTGCAGCATCAAATCAAATATCAGACAGAAACATCATGATTTAAGCACAATTCATGTGCAGTTTTACACCCAGAAACATTATGGGAAAAAACCTAATTAATAAAAAGATATGTAATTCACAATCATATATATATATAGACAAATAATATATATATTGGAGAATTTTCATAATTAATTTTTAATTACTTATTCTTTGGGATGTTGCAACGTCGAGAGAGTAAGGAATATATACAATATTAAATATTTATTAGGAGTTTATCAGAGAAGATCCTATAGGGACAATATTTAATGCTTAATTAAAGGACGGTACCATATAAGGATGTGTTTATCTGATCAGATCTCTATTCAAAACTATATATCTTTATTATAAACAATAATAAAGGAAACGTGGGAAATTAACAAGATTATTTAACAATATATATAACACATGATTATTTAATAAGATTTTATAGAATACGTGCAAACAAATATTTATGTTGGAATATTATATATAGATCATAAGTTTCTCTCTAGACTCCCCCAGCTTTCTTCTCCTAACCTGTCACCACCAAGTGCTCGCAAA
Source organism: Pterocarya stenoptera (assembly GCA_003123785.1). Taxonomy (NCBI): domain Eukaryota; kingdom Viridiplantae; phylum Streptophyta; class Magnoliopsida; order Fagales; family Juglandaceae; genus Pterocarya; species Pterocarya stenoptera. The sequence goes on from QEOT01005892.1 coordinate 103,508, forward strand.
CCATGCACTACGTACGACTCTCATCACCATTAAGCAATTTTAATTTCCTTGACATAATATATCATTTTATATAATTGCATATTGGTCAAAACAATATATATATATATAATTCAAGTTTTACTATTTATAATCCCACACATTACATATCATATTTATTTTATTTTTTAATTTTTAATTTTTTAATTTTAATTTTTCTAAACTAATTGAGTCATTCTACTCATTATTCACACACCATATATTTGATAGGAAAAAAAAAATCATGTATAGTATACGATCGAAAACGATAAGTGAATTTTTCATATAACTCAAGTACTGCCTCTTGTTGTAGACGGAATTAAGCTACAACACACACGTGTAGAATACCCAGCCAGGAGTCAATTAACGTGGGTCTAAAAAGTCTTTGAATGTACTTATTCTAAAGTCAAATCCCCCCCATACCTTCTTTCCTTGCTTTCTTCACCCTTTGACAAATGATCTAAGCCTTCACCGTTTCCTTCTTTGATCTCTACCAACGGCGTCGTTACTTGCAGGCCGTCATGTCTATATAAACCCCCACCAGTCCAACGATCCAAAGGATCAGAAAAAGCTCAGCTCTGTTCGCTTCTCACTTCTCTCCCGACCATCCCAACCCAATTTTATTTTCCTGGGAAGCAAACAGATCATCGAGCTTTACTCACTGCATCTAGAAGCTACTAAATATGCCGATGAAGGGAATGAGGAGCCTCTGCTTTCACTCCAAAACTTCTTCCTACTCCTTCTCTCCCAACTCTTCACCTTCATCGAGACCCTCCCACTCAACCCTCCCTATTCCTCGCTCCACAAGCTTCTCCTTAGATTCAGCCCTGATCGACCAGTCCATTGAAGCCGCCGCCGCCTTGATCACCAAATGGAATCCGGACAGCTCCTCTTACGCCAATGTTACATCTCTCTTCTACGAGAGCAAGGTGGAGGCCATGCAGTTTATCCACCGCGTTAACAATCTCCAGAAAGCCATGCACGCCTTGGTCTCCGACAATTCTTCTTCCTCCGACAAACTCGTGCAAGCTCACAAGCTAATGCAGATTGCCATGAAGAGACTCCAGAAGGAGTTCTATCAGATCCTTTCCATGAACCGGGCTCACCTCGATCCAGAATCCGTGTCCGCCAGATCCTCACGCGCCTCCGCGAGATCAAGCATCTCCGATTATGAAGACGACGACGAAGACGACGTGCGCCCTGCAGGGGCTTCCATCGAGGAAGTCGAGGAGGTTTCTTCCATTGCCATGACGGACTTGAGGTCCATAGCCGAGTGCATGATCTCCTCCGGT
>QEOT01005894.1:7037-20018 GCA_003123785.1 Pterocarya stenoptera
TTATTTGTCGTATTTCTGCCAAAGCTATCGACATGTTACTTGAATTATTTAAAGAGGCTCTTCCTCAGGATAATGTAGTACCCCGTAATTTTTATGAAGCGAAGCGATTGAAGCGAGGGTTAGGATTTAATTATAACATCATCCACGCTTGTAAAAATGATTGTATTCTTTATTGGCAGCAATATGCAGAATTTGACTCATGCCCAGTGTGTTATGAGTCAAGATGGACATCCGATAAATGTAATGTACCCCATAAAGTTTTAAGACATTTTCCGTTGATTCCTCGACTTCAAAGACTGTTTACGTCGAGGTTAATTGCGAAAGATATGTATTGGCATCACACAGAAAGAGTACAAAATGAAAACTTCCTCTCGCATCCTGCAGATTCTTTACAATGGAAGAAATTTGACGTCGAGTATTCATGGTTTACCGAAGAACCTCGCAATGTACGTTTTGGTTTAGCAACGGATGGTTTTAATCCATTTGGCAACATGAGCACTTCTCATAGTACTTGGCTTGTCATATTAATGCCCTATAACTTGCCACCTTGGAAGTGTATGAAGGATCCTTATTTTATGATGACTCTATTGATACCAGGGCCAAGGTCACCAGGGAACGAATTAGATGTATATCTGCAACCATTGATTGCAGAGTTGAAAGAGTTGTGGAATATGGGTGTCAGTACATATGATGCCGCTTCGTCGGGGGAATTCAAGATGCATGCTGCAGTGATGTGGACAATAAATGATTTTCCAGCATATGGAAATTTGTCTGGATGGAGCACAAAAGGTAAAATGGCTTGTCCTGTTTGTAATAAAGATACACAGTCTCAGTGGTTGAGTCATGGTAGGAAATTATGTTTTATGGGACATCGTCGTTATTTACCACATGATCATAGATGGCGTTCAAATAGAGCTATGTTTGATGGAAAGGTTGAGCGTAGGTTATCACCGCCAGAGTTGTCTGGGAATGATATTATCGTGCAGTTGGGGAATGTTTCAGAAAACAGATTTGGGAAAGATACCAGAGTTCGAAAGAGAAAACGACAAGCAGTGGAGTTGAATTGGACAAAAAAAAGTATTTTCTTTGAGTTACCATACTGGTCTACATTGACACTGCGCCACAATCTAGATGTTATGCACATTGAAAAGAATATATGTGAGAATATATTGGGCACTCTGATGTCAATAGAAGGGAAGACAAAAGATACAGCTAACTCTCGTAAAGACTTGAAAGAGTTGGGGATAAGACCGGAATTGCATTTGCAAGATAATGGGTCGTCAGCATATATGCCCATTGGATGGTATACACTTTCAAATGATGAGAGAAAGAAATTTTGTGATTGGTTCATGACAATCAAATTACCCGATGGCTATGCTTCAAACATGTCAAGATGTGTTCGAACACATGATTGGAAGATAACTGGTCTTAAAAGTCATGACTGTCATGTATTTTTGCAGCGTCTGTTGCCGGTTGGTGTGCGTGGAAAGCTTACTCGAGATGTTCGTACAGCTCTCACAGAATTAGGGAGATTTTTCAGAGACATTTGTAGTAGAACGTTGAAAGTCGATGAATTGTTAAAAATGGAAGCTGACATTGCAGTAATATTGTGCAAATTAGAAAGTTTGTACCCGCCTTCATTCTTTGATGTAATGGTTCATTTGGCTGTGCACCTACCTCGTGAGGCTTTAATTGCTGGTCCGGTTCAGTATAGATGGATGTATCCTATTGAACGTTTTTTGGGAAAATTGAAGCGATCTGTGGGGAATAAAGCTCGTCCAGAGGGTTCGATTGCTGAGTCATATATTGATAATGAGTGGCATACCTTTTGTTCAATGTATTTCCGGGGGGTTGATACTAGATTTACAAGACCAGACCGAAATTATGAAGGTGGAAGAGAGATGGGAGTCTCATCGACATTTACCGTATTTTCCCAGACAGTACGTCCCATAGGCGCACAAGGGGGCTACGACCTATGTGGACGAGAGTTTGAAAGAGCTCGATGGTATGTCTTGAATAACTGTGCAGAGATTGACCACTATTTGAGGTTAGTGATGATCCTCTAAATTAATCATGTATAATAATATAACATTTTTCTTTGCTACAAATTAACCATTCACACGAACATGCGCAGTGAACATATAGAACTACTTCGCACGAATGGTGTAACTGACCTAGAAAAGACGCATGAAGAGGAATTTGCTTCATGGTTTGAACATACGGTATTATTGTAAAGTTCTATTTTATAATACGAATTTCATACCACTAAACTCTATTATTTTTTTTTAATAATAATATTTATTGATGTAGGTTGTATCGAAATATGGTGAAAATTCAGAAGAAATTTCACCAGAACTGTATGCTCTGGCATGTGGTCCGTCTAGGCGGGCCATCCAGTACTCAGGATGTTTGGTGCGTGGATATAGATTTCATACAGCTGATAGAGAACGATATAGGAAAACTCAAAATTGTGGGGTTGTAGTCGAAGGAAGTCATGGGGATGATAACATTGACTTCTATGGAATTGTGAAAGATATTATAGTGTTGAAATACGTGGGAGGATATATGGTCTGGTTGTTTAAATGTAATTGGTGGGATGTCTCAAATCCTAGGTTTGGAGTGCGTAACGATGATTATTTTGTTAGTGTCAATACATCTCGCACATGGTATGAGGACGATCCCTTCGTTCTCGCTTGCCAAGCGAATCAAGTTTTTTATTTAGATGATCCGGAGTATGGAAACCCATGGCGGGTAGTGGAGAGGTTTGCACCAAGAAATGTATATGATACTATTCCAGAGACAGACGAACCTTCAGAAGAAGTTGATAGTCCAGCAAATGAAGAAGCATATCAAGAAAACGAAATAGGCATCAATCTATTTGTTGATCTCAGCCAATATGATATGGTTCCATTGCGTAGAGAAGATGTTCAACCCGAAGTAATTGAGGGTGAAATATTGGAAGACGATGAATCAACTGAAGTGTCTAGCGAGGATGAGGGCGACTGGTCTAGCAAAACGGATAGTGAATGAATTTCAAATATAAATTTCTGTAAGTATTATTCTTATAAATATTCGTAACATTTGTTTGAATAATAATTTGTTACAATTTCAAATAGATATGCCTCCTAAACGTAAAGCAACACGTGTGCCATCCCCATCCATTACTGACTCCCCGTGTGGTTCACCTGCTATGAACAGTGAGCCCACACTACCAGACTCAGAAGAAGGTATTTTATCAAATTAAATATTACAGTTTATGCTCAATTTAAGTAATATATCTATAAAATAAAATTATTTAATTAAAATACTTGCTTTAATTATTATATATATAGCTGTTGTAAGCCAGCGTCGAGGTAGAGGCACTACGAGGGGTGTCTGCACAGAGAAAGTAAGAAAAGTTGGTAAAATTAAAGTTGATATTCCTGATTATCACACCGGTGGCTCCGGAGATTCAGCAGCGTGGCTTGCTTCTTTTGTTGGTACGCTTACTCGCACGTATGCACCAATTGCTACATCCTCTTGGTCTAAAGTTCCCCAAGATGTGAAAGACCACATCAAAAATCGTTGCTTGGTAATAAGCTATATCTCAAGTAACTAAGTATTATTCATGTTACTTTTTGGATATTTTGTATTTATACTAATTGTTTATAATTATTGAAAGGATGAGTTTGAGCTTAATTTTGGCCGACGAGAGGATCGATTAACGGTTGAGGAGCTGATGTCGAATGCATTTCGGAGGTACAAAGGTCGATGCCATGCACACTATAAGAAGTTTAGTACTACAATAGAGGCGCGCCAAAATACATTCCAAGCAATGCCACCAAATGAATGGGAGAAGGTTTGTGATATGTTTGAAGATCCTGCCTATCAGGTAATTTCGCTGTTATATTTTTTTAATAGTATATGATAGATGTATTAAACATATAGATATAATTTTTTTTAGCAACGGAGTACTGTAAACAAAGCAAATAGATCAAACTTAAAGATACACCATCATGCGGGTTCTCGATCTTTCCATCGTTTTTCTAACAAAATGGTAAGTTATTCTACTCCCCGTTAAATATTAATATTTAATACACTTTTCCGATTTAAGTTCTAATATATATATTTTTTTTGCAGAAAGAAGAAAGTCCTGCTGACTATGATCTGACCCAATTGTATGCAAAATCACATAAAAATCGTGATGGTGTTTGGACAAGTTCTGAAGCAGAGGCAAATTATGTAAGTTTAAATTTCTTTAATTCCATTGTGATTATATATTTTGTTACTTATACTAACTAGTATGTTTTTGTTTTTGTAGGACAAGATGATATCTCTCAAGGAAGCTGTTGCGGATCCATCTGATGCATCATCTGTCAACGATGCTCAGATCATTTCTCAAGTTCTTGGATCACGTTCTGGATATTTGAGGGGCTTAGGACGTTGCGTTAAGCCATCCTCAACATCATCATCCTCTTCTCGAGCCAGATTGAGTGACGACAAGACTAAAGAACTGGAGGAAGCAACACTTGAGATAGAACGATTGAGGTCCAAAGAAAAAGAGTTGCTGACCAGATTAGATCAAGCAGCAGATCTTGAGGCAAGATTAGAAGAGAACATGCAGAAGAGACTGGAGATGGAGATACAAAAGGCTATGCTTCAGTTTCAGTCAATTATGTCACAAAACTCTATACCACCACCACAATTGTAAAAATTAATTCTTATTTTCATTTTCTTTGTATTATTTTTTTTCAAAACATTTAAACAATTGACGTTTGAATTACAATTTGTGTAATACTAATATGGTATTTTTAATTAATTAAATTCTGTTCTGTATAATTAATACCGTTCGAACGGTAAATAACCAGTCCAACACGAGAAATGACCATTTCTAATTCCATTCGAATCAAAACATAACCATTCGAACAACAAATAAGCCATTCGAACGCGTACTATAGTTCAAACGGACGTAATTTACATTCGAACAAAAATCATTCGAACAAAACTTATTCGTTCGAACACTCATTTCGTTCGAACAGTATCAAATATTGTTGTTTGTTTGATTCAATTTTTTTTTGTTCGAATGGACGAGTCGGTTCGAACTGAAAAATATTCCATTCGAACATATTTTTGAGACGAAATTGGTTCGTCTCAAAAAATTTTTTCCGTTCGAACAGTTTCGACTGGTTCCCCAAAATTTCGTCTCTAAAAGTGATATTTCGTCTCCAAAAACATTTTGAGACAGCCTTTTAGAGACAAATTGGAGACGAAATTTTTTCATCTCCAATTCTTTTTTGGGACGAAATTGGAGTTTTTTGAGACAAAATTTTTTGTCTCAAAAAACCATTTCTCTTGTAGTGATTAATGAAACAACTTTATAGGGCTGAGACTTAGATCGATCTCTTCTAACTTTCTACTCGAATTTGATCATCCAATTAATTCAAGAAAGACATAATATTAAATGTCCAGGTGGAACTTACACGGTCTAGCTACAAGCGGCCTAATTTAGCTTGCACGTTTGGAACAACATAAAATGTTACAAATTAAGTCCACTAATTAATGTGTATATATGTTGGATCATTCAATTCGAATATAGAATTGCTTGAAAATATCTCTCTCCTATTTTATATGCAGGTATCAAATGCAAAGAAAATAAATGGAAACATAGGTAGCAGCTAGCTATATATAATTAAATTGCAGTAGAAGATTAAGAAAGAAGACTATATAAATATTCCACCCTTATAGAATAGGGGTGGTACTTTGCTTTTTCTAAGAATAGGGGTGGTGCTTTGGTTTTAAAGAATATTTGGATAAATAATAAGTAGAAAAAGAACTTAATGAAATGAAGATATTTTTTATGTGATGACACATGATGCATCGGAGTAGGTTCTTAAAATCATGTTTTCTATTTTAGTATAATACTTAACATATATAGACAGCCAGAGAAGTCGCTCTTGTTACACTTGAAAATGACTAGTTCAACAATATTAATGTGGTATGTGATGGCTTCCCTGTGAAATGTGGTATTTGTTCTACTTGAAGAGATTATGATGCTAACCATTAACGCTAGACAACATCAAATAGATTAGATGTTGCCCTTAATATTCATCAAAAGGAGATTATATGTTTTCAATTGAAAGTGATAACTGATAATTAAGAGTCTTTGGCACTTCCAACCTAGCCTAGACCTGTTGGTTTTACTTTTATAGGAGGATTGTTATGGCATCGTGACATTGAAAATTCCCAAGATGATCATGACCCTATCAACAAGCTATACATGAGATCCTCTAATCAAATCTTATAACTCCATTAATACTGTAAGCTTTATCTAAAATAAACTTATTTTACCACTTTCCCTCAAGTTGGAGAATACACACACACACACATATTATGGCATTGATCCAATGATATTCTATTTAAAGACAAACGGCCGGCACATGAGTCTGTATTTGTGTACCCTTAAATTGGCAAGTGATAACAATATATGCCATGGAGATCTTTCCAAATGCTTTAGAAGAAGTTGTATTACAATCCACAGGGGTACCCTATACGTTTAATGAGATTGGCTAGACACATTGACCACAAACGAGATATCAAGTCTTGTAATAGACAACTATGTTGACTTTTCTGCACATGATCTCTATACTTTCTTGGAAGCTCTCCTTGACCAACTATACATGATTGAGATTTGGATTCATTAGAGTGTCAACTTGGTTTGAATCATAATAAACTTGTATATTCCAATGCCAATGTGCATATAACTTCTTTTGAGTGATCAGGCTAGTCCCACTAGCAGCCTGAGCCATCTCTATGCCAATAGAATATCTAAGCTTCTCTATGTCTTTATTATAAAATTAGATTTGCATAAAATGCTTTAATTCTTCAGTTCTCTTAGTATCTCTGTCTTCCGGAATGATATTATCAACATTTACTACCAATTATGTGAGTATAGAATGTAGCCAGTGAATGGAAGTCTGAATGATTTGTTTGACCTCGTGATATACCAAATTCCAGTGCTATCTCTTCAAATTTCCCAAACCATGCTCTAGGCAACGGCGTCAAACCATAAATTAAATCTTTAATTCACCTTCCCTAACTCCTTCCCATCCAAACCACACCTAGGTCTTGCATTGGAACCGTCCAGCTTCATTAATGAGCACCTATATTATGCTGCCCTTAATATTCATCATTCATCGTGTCCTTTACGGAACTACCAACAAATACTGGTGTGGCAGTGTAGTTTCAAATCCCACAGTTTGTACAAAAACATCAACCTCCAGTGCAGATTAAACAACACGTGCTAACTTATAGGTGTCCTCCTCATCTCATGCTGTTTTCTAAAGCATGAGATGAGTACATTATGGAATTCTGATTTATAAACTATGAGTAATACTTGACATTTGATAGAAACAAGGTAGTGCAGACGCCTAGGGGATAATAGGAAGGGCATCTATCCAGCTCAGATTTATCTTAGAAGACCAGTAGGAGGTGGCTTGCCCTCGCTCCATTCCAAAGTAATGGGCGAGTGTCTTGATACCACTTCCTAATTCTTATAAACTCCATTTCAATGCCACGTGGCCCACTTTATTATTTTGATGGCTTATAAAAGTAGTTCATCATCAACCGTTGTATTCAGTAGTCGAGTGAGTTGGATAGTAGAAGTACATGCGGAAATGAGGCATGCAAGCTGGAGTGTGGTAGACGACAAGGACAAGCACGAGTTCATCAATCGTGTTAGGGTAGGGGTTAGAAATATATGCATGAATCTTGTAATTTATGAAGTGGTAAGATATGATTTTTAGAGTGACAACAACTATGTGATATGATACAATGCTATGCAGGCAAACTTTGTGTTGGATTGGACAAAATAGAACCATTGCGAAGATGTGGTAAATGCACTCATTGATAAGTACAATGCATACCACTATGAATTATACAAGCACTACCTAAAATATGCATCGTATGAGGAGACACTAGCTGGTTGGAAAGGGTTGGTGGAGCCACATGTTTGGGAGTGGATATGTGAAAGGTGGGCTAGCGGCACATTCAAGGTACTTATGACTTGTGTTGATGGCAATTCTGAGTAATGTTTTTATTTTGCAAAGTTATTGCAGCTAGTATTCTGAATATTTTGCTTTTTTCAGTTCCTTACAATAAGGGCAAGTGCATGACATTATTTATTTCGAATTTTTTTAGGAGTAGTCTTGTAGAAACACTAATAATAGGGAAAAAACAGAAAGTGAAACATATAGGAAGAGAATGTCAGACATGTCAGACATGTAGTGTGCAATATAGGTTATTTGTTTTGATTAAAGTGGAGTTTGAGCATAACCAATCTTCATATTTTTAATTGAAGAGTGATGAGGCACCGAATATGATTACATTTTACAAAGAAACACATTGGTTAAGGGAGAAGGGTAAATTCATCAATGCAGCATCTGAACACAATTATGTGAGTTAGCTGATCCAAAGATGGTTTTCAATCATTTAATCCATCATTAATCATGACCGACAGGTTTGCTAAATGATATTTTTCTTTGTGAAATTTTAGAATCTTATGGTAGAGAGGTTGAATGAGAAAGACTCAGAAGAGGATGTTGATGAAGTTGTTGCCTTTGTTTTCAATGAGGTCCTTGGGTTTAGATCAGGCTATGCACAAGGGCTAGGCCACTCAGTCATTCCTGAGCCCTCCCCTTCGCTACAAAAGAACAAGGTATTTATATGTATGGCCGATGAGAATGAAAGGAACAAGAAATGTGCAGACATTTACAAGACTCAACTAGAGTCACTTTTGGGCGATATGGCTACTTTGTGAAAACACTTTTCTGAGCACGACAAACAACTGAACATGATATCATCACAGTTGGAGTCAAGTAGGAAGTTTCAACGAGAGATCAAGAAGATGCTTAGGCATTTCTTGTTGGTGGCAAGTTTTTTGGAGTGTTAGGGATTTTTGTATTTTGTGTTCCCCCTATGGACATGGCAGTGTGTTAAATGCCAATGTTCTGATGGGTAGTGTGGGCAGGTTGGGGGTATTTTAATAGAAAGGGTGGCAGGTAGTTATATCAGTATATTTTGTGTTGGGAATATATAACGGACTATCTTCATGGAAGTAGCTACAAAGGTTGTGTGATGGTATGCATCAGGTAATGGTTAAGAAAGAGTCAGTGAGTATGTTCAAGAAGGACAATGATAAGTAGGGGTGTAAAAAAAAATCGGTGAACCGGACCGGACCGAACTAGTGGGTTTGGTTCGGTCCGGTACCGGTTTTATTTTTCTTAAAACCGTTCAAAATTGATCCGGTTCCAGTTTTTCTTTTTCTAAAACTGGACTTGACCGAACCGGACCAGTTTATATATATTATAATTTTTTATATTGTATATAATTTTGATATATAATATATAATTATATATAAAATAGTTTTGTATTATATGATAAATTACTAATTAATATAATATTAAATTTTAAAATCTTATATGTCTATTGTAGTAATAGTTATACTAATACTATATCACTATATATTATAATATATTATAATATATCACTATAGTCTATAATATAATATATCATTATAGTCTATAATACAATTATAATATATATTATAATATACTACAATATATTATCACTATAATATTATATACTGTAATATACTATTATATATATTATATAATATAGTATATAGTATATTAAAACCGGACCGAACTGGATTGGAAGTACCGGTTTAGAGGGGTAACGGGTGCAAAATCGGTTCTTGAAAATGCAAAACCAGTGCATACCAATTCGGTCCCAAATTTTGTCCAAAACCGGACCAAATCGGACCGGTTACACCCCTAATGATAAGTATGGCTTGTGGGGCTCTTCACCTGAGTCTTCTGAGATTTACTTATAATCTGTTTTTGCAGGGGTACATTTTGAGCATTAAGGTAGCTGCATTCACAAGGGTTCCAGCATACTCCAGTTCTGTAAAATGGCAACCACCAACAGAATACACCAAATATTACTGGATAGGAGCAAAAGATCCAGTGATGGTATATGTTACTTTCAGATAACTATTGTTTATTACTTAAGTTCATAGCTCATTATGTTGTTATATGGAAGGTGTGATAAAAAAAAGCCTGTTTATAATAGTTCTAGCTTTTTTGTTGACTGCTGTATATGGAGAATAATTACCTTGGATTAATAAAAGTCAATGATGTAAAGAGAAGATATCAGTCAATTTTTGTTAAAAACACTTGGTTGGTTGCATTTTTATAAGTTTGTTCTTAATATGAAAATTTTACATCTTTATATCTTTTCGAGTAGAACCAAAAAGTGTTTGAAACAGCTTGAATTAAAATGTCATGAATACTGAAGTAATTATTTCTTTCAATTTAAAATGAGGATTGTGCTCAATTCCCAGTTGGTATGCTTACTGATGGTGCTTTTATGGAATATGTCCAGATGATTAATGTACTGTTTGGGTTAGGATTGGTTCTAAAGCTTATATATTGGAGCTGTCATGCATATTCATTGTGGTATAGTAGGCTTTATGTGGTATTATGTGATAAAGTATTACTGGAGTGATGTTTGGACATATGAGAAAGTTGCTCATAGGATACTGCATTGGCTAAACATGTGGTATGATTCCCAACAAATGGTGTTAGTATTTCTTGTAATAGTTTTTTGTTACTTGGGAACTTACCATATAGTCTGAATTGATCTCTTGTAAATGAGCAAAGAGTTTTAGGGAGATTTATGTCAGAAAATTTGTTTTGAATAGTGTTCACTATTGAGTTGTTGTGGACTTTTGAGATATAAAACCAAACAATAAAGTTGGAAATGGGCTAGAGCTAGAACCGTGGCCTGATAATAGTTGTTTCTTGGTATTGGTTTTGAGTTAAATATGTTCTGATTTGGCCTTTACATAAGTTAAAATCCTTTCTCATTTGGTTCATACTGACATCTATATGGCATCTATCTTGTAGTGTACTTTATTGTATACTAATAATCAAGAGGTGAAAAACAAGATGTGCTATTTTGTCTGTATTTCTAGGGAAAATATGTATCGGCTCAATGGTTTATTCTTTCCTGAGTTTTTGGATAAATTATCTATTGCAACTTTATCCATATGGCTTGCTGGAGGATTTTACCATATACATGATTGAGTTTGAAATATTGTAAATCCACAGTTAGATTATGTTTGGAGGATGAGATGAGAATTTTATGTTTTGTTTTAAAGTTTAAAATATTATTTTTTAGTTTTGAGATTTGAAAAAATTGAATTAAAATTTGAAAAAGTTATATTGGAATTTGAAAAAGTTGAATTATTTATTTTATTTTGTATGGGGATTTGAAAAAGTGTAAAGATGAGATGAGATGAAGATGAAAATTTTAAGTAAAACTTGTTTTCCAAACATAATCTTAGTATTAAGAGAGATATATGTCAGGATTTCTTTACTGTGATCGCTGCGAATTGATTTGTTGTATTGGATAAGGCTACTGCCGTTGAGGCAAATGTTTGTGCTATCTTTTCAGGTCATTATCAGCCATCTGAAATGTGTGGATGTAGAGGCTACTGCAGGAATTGTTCATCTGGGCAGATCAGGTTAAGCTGTCTAATATAGTTCATGTGAATGAAGCTATCAGGACATGCCATTTGGACTTTGGAGCCAAGTTTTATGAGTATATGTAGAACAAACATTGTTATATGGGTTATAAAATAGTATGCATAATCATGCTAATGGCCCTCTTGTCCTTCCCACTCAGTAAAGATTAATGTATTTCTATTCTCTTCAATGAAGAGTGGAACATGCGTGAATGATGTAAATATTGATATATAAATAATGTTATATGGCTATGAGTGTATTTTGTAGTATATTTGCCATATATCTCACCTAGGTATCAAACAACCCTTTATGAAAAGCTAGCAAACAAATTGTCCAGAAATGTCCCAAATAAAAAATAGTGTCTACGGTACCACCTTTGTGGGCAAGAGTTGTTTTTACCCAGAAACTAGCATTCATGGTAAAAAAAAAAAATATAAATCAGTTTCATTTTAAACAATTTGCCACAAGATACCTCCTTGTAAAATAACTATTTCCTTCGAGCATGGATTTCAAGGAATAAAATCGATTTCCTAAGGTAAAATTGCCTACAAGTAGAATGCATGGAAAAAAGCTTTTTCCACGACTGATATGTTTGTGGGGAAAAAGGAAACCAGTGTCATGTGAAGAATATTTTCCACAAAAATTGTATGGCAATTGAGCATTTTCCACCAAAAACTCGGCACGAAGAAGATCAGCCAACATGATTAAGAAACTTTTTGACAACGGTTTCCTCACCAATGTTATTGGTGGATAATACTTATTCCCACCAAATTCTGTCGTGGAAATTGTTCTATTACCATGAGCTGTAAAGAAATTCAATTGGCTTTTGCTACAAGTGGTGGAAGGCTCTTGCCGTGGAGAATTTCACGTATTTGCCACGAGTTAGAGTTTTTGTGGATATACCACTTTTTGCGGCGACTTATATCCCATGAGACTTATATCTATCTACAATGTATTTCTTGTAGATATACTACCATTAAACAAATATAGACTATACTATATACTATACTATGTAACTATATACTAAACTATATAGTATAGTATATATTATATAGTTATTTTATTCTTATTAAACTAATTGACTTATTCTACTTATGAACCATAGGATGTTAGCTTATATCAACAACTATAAGAGAACAATATAGAAAATCTCAAAATTGTGAGGTTGTAGTCGAAGGAAGCCACGGGAAGGAAAACATTTATTTCTATGGAGTTGTCGAAGATATCGTTGGGTTAAAGTACGTGGGTGAGTCTGGCTGTTTAAATATAATTAGTGGGATGTCTCAAATCCTAGGTTGGGAGTGCATAATGGTGGATATTTTATGAGTGCCAATACATCTCGCACATAGTATGAGGATGATCTTTTAGTTCTCGCAAGTTTTTTATTTAGACGATTTGGAGTACAAAAGCCCATGGA
>QEOT01005894.1:38955-53890 GCA_003123785.1 Pterocarya stenoptera
TTTAAAATATATATGCCTCCCAAACGCAAAGCAACTTGCGTGCCATCTCATCCATTATTGACTCTCCAATTGGTTCGCCTGCCACGATTTGTGGGCCAACATCACCAGACCCAAAACTAGGTATGTTAGATAGAAACTTGATTTTATGTGATGATTTAAGTAATAATATTTTAAAAATAAAATAATTTTTTTGATATTATATGCTTTAATTACTGTATAGTTGTTGTAAGCCATCGTTGAGGTCGAGGTGCTACTTGAGGTGTATGCATAGAGAATGTGATACCCCGTATTTTAGTATATTTTAATTGAATGATTATTTTAATTAATTTAAATATTGGTTCTCTTGTTTTAAATTTATCGGATTTCTCGTTGGATTTATTTTATGAATTTTTTTTAAGTTGTGAAATTTATTTTGACATGCTTTCTTAATATAAATTATTGTTTTGCATTTAAATTGTTCTTTAATTTAAATTAGTTTGTTTGTGGGCTCTAAAATTATTGTGTTATTGGATTTTTATTATTATTTTATTTTAGTAAGTTGGTGTGTTTAAATTATTTTATTCAACTTATTGTTTTGAAATTCTTTTTGTTGGATTATTTTTGTGACCGAAGTTGTGAGGACTGGATCTCATTTCTTTCCCTCACTTTTTCTTTTTCCTTTTTTCGTTTTCCCCTCCTTTTTCTTTTCCTCCTTCTCTTCTTTTTCCCCTGCTTTTTCCTCCCACACACGAAGCTCTCCTCCCCTCCCTTCCCGTCCATTTTTTGACCACCCACAACGTCGCCGTGCGTCGCCCGTTGCTGTCACCACCCTTCTCATTTTCTTCCCCTCCGGCCGGTGACCTCCCCCTCTTTTTCCAGCTCCTCCCTCGCCGCCGTTAGCCTCCACGCACGGCTTCAAGCCGCATGGCTTTTGTGCTCCAGGGCCTCCGTGGCGGGACCTTTGGCCGCCATCTTTTCACCACATCACCAACGATCTCCCAGCTACTTAACCCATCCATCCTCAGCCCCGATCTGCGACTAGTGAAGCCCATCCATCCCCATTTTCGATTTGGGTGTTTTGGCTTTCAATCGCTTCCCACGCCGCCACCCACGGCCAACGACCACCACCACTATTCTCACCAACACCTCTAACCCATTCCCTAGCTAGCCCAAGTCTTCGTTTGTCCCCATTCAAAATCTAGCATTTTGAGACCTAGGGCCATAGTGCAATTTGACTTATATTTTAGCACTATAAGTAATTTTCCAAAGAATTTCTTGATATTTAAATATATTTTTGCACTAATAAATCTTTTGCAGTTTGGTTGGTTGTGCCGGACATTGAGTCTGAGGAGTATGGGGGTCAGTTGGATGTGAGGATGTCTTGTTTATTTAATTGAATTATGCTTGCGTACATTTGTGTTGTGTTTGGCATCATGGCATTATTGCATCATGTCATGCATGCTCATGTGTTGTGAATGAAAACTGAGTTTTCATATGAGAGATGATTTTGGGTATGTTTGAAATGAATGGATTGAATGGTTTGAGAGAGAGAGAAAAAAGACTGTAGGGATGGTGGTAAGCAGGGACGGTAGTAGAGTCTTGTCTGTGATTCCCGCCTACGGTGCATGTGGTAGGGATGATGGTAGAGTCCCGCCTGTGATTCCCGCCTACGGTGCATGCGGTAGGGATGATGGTAGAGTCCCGCCTGTGATTCTTACCTAAAGTGCACGTGGTAGGGATGGTGGTAAGTAGGGATTGTGGTAGTCTCGCCTGCGATTGTGGTAGTCAAAGCGGATCTATTATTAGCATTCGTAGAACTTAAATGCTACAAAATTAATTAAGAATGTTAATTGATATATATATACATAAAATATATAGCCCAAATATATATATGTAAATAATCATTAGATATTATTAATCTATAATACCTGATAATCTGAAGTTACGAAAAGATCACAACACTTTCTCCAATCGTCTAACTTTATCTGCTGGAAAGGGGATTGCGCAGCCTCTTCAACCGTCTCAAACTTCTTGAAGTGGTCATGACATCGTCCCTTGTGACGTCGGAATACTGTAGCCATCAACCCATTCACAGTTCTCAAATCCTCGCTACNACGTCGGAATACTGTAGCCATCAACCCATTCACAGTTCTCAAATCCTCGCTACGGCCAAAGTCGAGTTCGAATTCATGATAATAAGCGAATTACGTCAAAAATATAATATACTAATATAGTATACAACAAATGTACTCTCAACGTAAACTCACCAGCACACGGCTCCGAATGTGCTTCTTAATCTAATCTAGCCATTATCGCACATAAAATGGAGCATAAGCTCGGACAACTGTACCAATATATGAGGAAAGCGCTGTTGCACTATCATCCACGCCTCCAGTGGAATTATCAGGAATGTTGACCTTGAGTTTTCCATGCCTTCGACATTTCTTAAGAGAAATGTCACGTATATAACCACGACCGCGACGAGTGGATGCATCAATTATTAGATATAATATAATATTATCTATATAGTTATTGAGATAAAAGTATTGATATATAATTAACTATGTTGTTGTTTTCTTACTGGTAGGTGTCGACTGGTTGTCGTTCTCTTGTGTCTGCACTTGATCTTCAGGAGGGAAACACTCGGATGGGGAGTTCTCAATAGGTTCGGGACTTGGACTAGGCGGAGGGGGTAAATTTCTTCGTTGTCGTTTTGGCGGCATCCTTGAGGATGATTAATATGATAAAGAAAATTAATTAAAAAAAATTATTGAAAAGTTAAATATTTTATAGTTACCTATATGAATAAAATATTTAATACTTTTATTCTTCATTTTCGGATGTATTTTCCATGCTTGTTTCAGAATCTCCCTCAATAGCATCTTTGTCGTTGTCATCAACCTCTTCTTCGTCCTCCTTATCTACTTCCTCCCCAGATTCTACTTCATCTTCTTCTTCTGACTCTTCTCCTTCTTCTTCTTCACTAACTTGAATTGAATGATCATTTAATACGGACGGGTCAAGAAGGACGGGTGAGATGTCATCTCTACACAAGGGGAGCAACTCGAGTGCACCGAGGTCAACAAACAAGTTAATACCCTCTCTATCTTCTTGGTAGGCCTCTACTATCGGAGTGTCATCTTCATCTCTGCTATTCTCTTAATCCGCACTCGTTCCTGCTTCATAAATATTTCGAGGGACAAATTTCTGTACTACTCGCCAAGTTATCTCTCCGCTATCTTCATCAACACTTTTCATTGGATCAATCAAGTAATAAACTTTGGTAGCTTGACAAGCCAATACGAATGGATTATTTTCGTACCATTTAGATTCCGTATTAACACTCATAAAGTTATTATCCCTATGTATCGACATCCGACCACCGCCTAAGTCCCACCAATCACACTTAAAGACATATCTTATAGACCCACCTAGATATTTCAATCCGATAATATCACGTATGGCACCATAATAGTCAATATCGTCTGTTCCATGACTTCCCTCGATCAACACACCATAGTTTTGAGTCTTTCTATTACGTTCTCGGTCCAGAGTATAGAATCTATAACCTCGAACCGTGCATGCAGTGTATCAAAGTGCTCTATTAGAGGGACCACGGGCCAATGCATACAATTCAGAAGAAACTGATCCGGGATCATGAGTACGTTGTTCCAAAATCTATCAATTTCAATAATATATATGTATTAAAAGTAACTCAGAATTAAAGCATTATAAATCAAATAATCACAATGTAGTTTTAGTTCATACACGCTGTTCAAACCATTCGAAAAATTCTTCCTCGTGTTTTGCCTCTATATTCTCTTCGCATTTCATCTTAAGTTTATCCATGTGATCATTGTATATATGTGCAAAAGAAAATAATATTTTTAGCGCAAAAGTTATAATTAAACGACATTTGACTATAATTTCTCAAAGCATGCAACAACATACCTGAGATAGCAATCAATCTCTCGGCAATTACTTAACACGTACCAACGAACTTTAGCCAACTCTCTATCAATTAAATCGTAACCCGTTTGTGTATCCAAGGGTCGTACATTCTGGGAAAACACTGATAGCTCACGAGGAGGCAGAGCCTCAAGATTAGCATTTCACTCTTGACGATTAAATCGTGTCTCAACACCATGAAGATATAGAGAGCAAAACGTTAACCATTCATCGTGTATATAGGCCTCTGCTATTGAACCCTCAGTTCTAGCTTTATTCCCAACAGTGCGCTTTAAACGACCCAAATATCTTTCAACTGGATACATCCAACGGAACTGCACCGGACCACCCAATAATGCCTCCCGAGGTAAGTGTATTGCTAAATGGACCATGACATCAAAAAATGATAGTGAAAAAATCTGCTCAAATTTACAAAGTATGGTAGCAATATCTTCTTCCATCTTCTGCAACATATCTCGATTTACTACTCGAACGTATAAATATTTAAAAAACATACATAGTTCAGTAATGGCGACACGTACATTAGATGTCAGTTTCCCACGAATTCCCACCGGTAATAACTTCTGCAAAAGAACGTGGCTGTCATGACTTTTCAATCCACTAATTTTTCAATCAATAGGACTCACGCATCTACCGATATTTGAGGCATAACCATCTGGCAACTTCACACCTTGCAACCATTTGCAGAAATCCATCCTCTCCTCCCTGGTCATCGTAAAACATGCATGTGGCATGATCACCCTATTGCCGTCCACTCGCAAATGTAGATTATGTTTAAATCCCATTCTCTCAAGTTCTTTCCTTGTCTTGATCGTGTCCTTTGTCTTTTTATTAATGCTCATCAATGTACCCAGTATATTATCACATATATTCTTCTCTATGTGCATTACATCCAAACTATGTCGCAACATGCAGGACAACCAATATGGCAAGTCAAAAAAAAATATTACGCTTTGTCCAATTCAATTCTGTTTCACCTCTTTTTCTTTTATTCTTACCCCGGCCTTTGCCAAAATTGTTCGCTCTAATATGTTTCAGTTGTTCCACTATCCCTTCTCCATATAACTCATTTGGTGCAATTATGTCCTCTACTCTCCCATCAAACTTAGCACATTCGCTTCTTCATGCATGATTTGGTAGTAGATAACGTCGATGACCCATGAAGCACAACTTTTGAGAATATGTTAACCACTCACTAGCAGTTTTTTTATTACACGTCAGACACGCTAACTTCCCTTTAGTACTCCAATCGGAAAGATTTCCATATGCCGGAAAGTCATTTATGGTCCACAATACTGCAGCATGCATCTGAAAAGTTGTCGACGTGGATGCATCATACGTTCTGACGCCTGTTTCCCATAACTCTTTCAACTCTTCAATCAACGGCTGCATGAATATATCAATGTCATTACCAGGTGATCCCGGGCCGGGAATAAGTAACGTTAACAAAAAGTATGGTGCCTTCATGCATCTCCATGGCGGAAGATTGTACGAAATCAACACTACGGGCCAAGTGCTATAACTTGTACTCATATTCCCAAAAGGATTGAATCTATCGGTAGTGAGTCCCAAACGCACGTTCCGAGCCTCTATCCCAAACTCTGGGTATTGATCATCGAAAGCTTTCCATGCAAGTGAGTCAGCTGGGTGCCTCATGTATGCGTCATTCTTAACTCTTTTCTCCTCGTGCTACCTCATATCAACAACTATTTTTTTACACATATATAGTCTTTGCAACCTAGGTCTCGAGGGAAAATATCGCAACACCTTAACAGGCACATTTTTCTTGGCCTTTCACCTCGACTCTCCGCATACATGACGTGCTTCTTTTCTTTCGTTCTCCTTCCAGAACAAAACACAATCATTCTTGCATGCATGTATTGACTTGTACTCAAACCCTAATCCCTTTCTCAACTGTTTCGCTTCATAAAAGTTCTTTGACAATGCAGACCCATCGGGAAGCACCTCGTTAAATAAGTCCAATACCATGTTTATTGCTTTCGTCGACATCCCACACAATGACTTAATATGAAGCAACCGCACAATAAACGACATTTTGGAATGTTTTGTGCAACCTGGATAAAGCTCGCGTTTTGCATCTTCCCACATTGCAGCAAAGTTTTCAGAATCACTCCCTCGACCACTTGAGCCATTGTCGTCTACGTCATCCATAAACATCCCAGCTCCAATGTCACCCAACATCTCCTCCATCTCATCTCGCTCATAATCATCATCCATGTCTCCCAAATAATTTGGATGACCGAACAATCCATCTGCTGACTGTGCATACGGCTCACCATGCAATACCCATCGGGTATACCCCAGATCCATACCGTTCACAAATATATGACTTTCAACTTCAGTCAATCCTATCGCACATAAATTTTTACACCCTCGACATGGACACTTAATGCAACCACGACTATCAGCAGAGCCTCGAGCAAAATCAATGAAGGTTCTTACTCCACGCGCATAGGCTGCCTAATCCGTTCCAAATCTATCGCCTAGACGCATCCAACTTTTGTCCATTTCTAAAAAGTTCTATCTATTAGTAACACTTAATGTACATTGAAAATTCACATGCATGTAATGCTCCAATTGCCACTGCTAATTTTTATCAAGGTAGTTGGTCCTATCCCATTCGAGATTATATTATCCATATTGCACAAATTCCGTCACTCTACTACTGTTCACATCAGTAGAAATTTCGGCAGCACCTCCTCATAGTTCTCCAAGTATACATGTTCATTAAGAGGGATTGTAACCCTACGAACAGTATACCCGAAGAACGGTAGAGGAAGACACCAAAACTTCATATTACACGTGTTCAGTAGGAGTAACAAGAATGTGCAATACAGATGATATAATCTCAAACTGTCCACACTGGATAATTCAGGAATTAGTGCACACCTAAATGTACACTAATTCCTGAACGAGTCTAAGGTTATTTATGCAATGTCACACATATTCATTCAAAAACCACATGAATCTTATATATACTAAAATTGTTAGAATTAGTAATGTTAAAAACATTCGGAAGTTTTATATTATTGAACTAGATAGAGATTTACAGAATATGTTGGTGCACCTACCGACATACGTACACAACGAGGGGAAATGATCTTGAAGAAATGTCTAAATTTTAGTCTAATTACTTAACTGTCACAAACTTTCTGGCCTTTACAACTCTCAAGGCCAGAGAGATTTTGAGAGTCAAGCAATTTGACAGACATTTCTTCGAGATCATTTTCCCTCGTTATATAATATTAACGAGTTATTTATCTATTATCATTTTCCCTTGTATTTATTTATTATACTTAGTGTTATCTCTTTAAGTTGTTATAAGTCCAATATTATAACTAATTAGACTTATTTATTTATCTTATACAAAATTTATGAGCTTATTTATAATACTTAGTGTATTATACCTCTAAGTTCAACAAATAAAATCTCAACATAACAAAATATTTCTAAACATATTTATTCATCAATAACAATATTCACAACATTTAAAATCCTCACAACATTCCAACAACAATATAAATAAACATTTCACAATATTATTTCCATATTTCAAAAACACAATTATTTCCACATTTCAACAACACAATTATTTCCACAACAAAATTTTCTAAACCTCACAATATTCCAACAACAGCATTCATAAACATTTGTATTCATCAATAAACACAATAAACTCACAAAAATCCATTATAATTATACTTAATAAACATATAATAATCACATGCATCTCATATATATCTATATCCCTCTAAGTATCTAAACCTCACAATATTCTCACAACAATATATTATACATATTAATTCATCAACAAACACCATAAACTCACAATATATTCACAAAAATTCATAAACAATAATATTTCTAATTAATCTATAACATAATATTTTCACAATATTACCACAATTTCACAATATTCTCACCACAAAATTCATAAACATAATAACTAAAGTTTAGAAATATACCTAGCACTTTTTAATATCCTCTTAGAAAATATAAGTTTTGAAGTTGCCAAAATAACCAATCCTTCAAAAAAAAAAAAAAAAAAAAACTAATTTGTTAGAGACATATACATATTTATAAAAACAAAAATAACAAGAGAAATAGTCTAAATTAGAAATAATGGAAGAAATTAATGTTTTTCCTTACCAAAACACTTTCAAAATCTTCATCCTCTTTCACTCTATCCCTCTCTCACACAACTCTCTCTCACACTTGTTGTAATTGGCCTCTCACTCTCACTCTAACCCTCTATCTCACTGAAGCCCTCTCTCAACACTCTCTCCTCTCTATTTCGCGCACGGGAAAGTAGAAATGATTTCGGCTTCCCTCCCGTTCGGAACTTCATGTAAAAACATTTCATTTCAATTAACATTCGAACGACTCATTTAAACGTTCGAATGTTACTTCCTACCAGTTAAACTTTCAATATTTTCGTTCGAACGTTTAAATGAAACATTCAAACGTTAAAGCTCACCACATAAAACGATAATCGAGCGGCAAAATTCCCGCCAACCATTTCTTAACGTTCAAACGTAAATAAAGTAATGTCCGAACGATACAATTGAGCGGGAAATTTCCCACCAAAAATTTAGAACGTTCGAACGTAACTAACTAACGTTAGAACGATAAAAATTCAAAAAATTAAGTTAATTTTTGTTTTTTTTAATGTTATATCATATAATATAGTTACTATATATATACTATATTTAAAACATATTATAGTTACTATAATATAATATATTATAGTTACTAATATAGTCTACTTAAAACATATAAATAGTTACTATTATATATTAATTTTATTAATATATTATAGTTATTATATATATACTATATTTAAAACATATAAATAGTTACTATTATATATTAATGTTATTAATATATTATAGTTACTATATATGTTTTAAAACATATTATAGTTACTATAATATAATATATTATATTTACTAATATAGTCTATTTAAAACATATGAGTAGTTACTGTTATATATTAATGTTATTAATATATTATAGTTATTATATACATACTATATTTAAAACATATAAATAGTTACTATTATATATTAATGTTATTAATATATTGTAGTTATTATATATATACTATATTTAAAACATATAAATAGTTACTATTATATATTAATGTTATTAATATATTGTAGTTACTATATATATATATACTATATTTAAAACATATTATAGTTACTATAATATAATATATTATAGTTACTAATATAGTCTATTTAAAACATATGAGTAGTTACTATTATATATTAATGTTTTTAATATATTATGGTTATTATATATATAATATATTTAAAACATATAAATAGTTACTATTATATATTAATGTTATTAATATATTATAGTTACTATATATATACTATATTTAAAACATATAAATAGTTACTACTACATATTAATGTTATATAATATTTATTAACATTCCAACGCTTCATTCCACGTTGGAACGTTAATACAGATAACGTTCGAATGTTATAATTTATTAACGTTCCAACGTATTTGAAATGTTCGAACGTTAATAAACATAACGTTCCAACGTATTTGAAACGTCCAAACGTTAATAAATATAACGTTCGAACGTTAACTGTATAGAAATCCAAAACCAAACGCCCGAAACTCATTTCTCCGTTTTCCTCCGTTTCGACGCCAGACTCCTCCGTCACCGCCGCCGTCAAACACCGCCACAACCATAACTAAAAGGTACGCATCTCTATTTTATCTAAAAGTAGATATTTTATTCATCGATTTGGATCGATTTGTATTAAAACCGAAACCCGTGGTGGCCGGATTTTCAACTCGATTTTCCGGCCAACACGGGTTACCATTGGCTAAAAGGTCACTGTAGAAATGTTCCTTGAAGTGTATACTTCATTTCTACGGTAACCTTTCGGTATTTAGCCCAGTAGAAATAGGATTTAAAGCTTTCAAGAATGGCTGAGTTGACTCAGCCATTCCGTCTCGTAACGTTCAAACGTTACACCAATACGTTCGAACGTATGCCGTTTCAATTTCCTAACGGTTGGCCTTCCACGTTCGGACGTATATTTTATACGTCCAGACGTTACTACATTTACGTTCAATAGTGTAATTGAACGTTCGGACGTAAGTTTTTTAATTTTTTAAATATTTTTAACAATTTAAAGTCCGAACGTATATTTATAACGTTTGAACGTATAACATTTAAATTTATGATACGTTCTATGTTCGGACGTTTAGTTAAACGTCCGAACGTTATATCTTTACGTTCGAACGTTAGTAATATTCATCCGGTCGTTTCATTGTAAGGTTCGGACATATATTTTCTATGTTCGAACGTTAATGCAAATCAGTTTAATATTAAGATAAGTATGCATCAATAGTACTCACAATTTTGTTTCATTTTCTATTTTCAGAAGATGGCTCATCCTTTGCATTCAAGGAAACGAGGGAGGGAATGAGCTACTCAAGACACTGCTCGGATAGGGTCTCGTACTGTTATGGTCGAGCGAGAGGCCCTGATCAACGTTCGACGAGCTCACCTGAGAGCAGACCAACCTGAGAGATGTCTTCCTCAGTAGAGGCTGGGGAAATATCTGCACATTGAGGGGTAAGGCATATCCCTCTATGGTTCAGGAGTTATACATGGAGATGTGCTCCATGCCTCAGCACACATCCTCTCACACCGTGACTGTACGCGGTGTGACATTTGAGTTTTCAGCTGATGTCATCGCCGACCACCTCGGGATTCGTCGAGGAGTTCAGACATTGACTGAGGCAGATGTAGGCACTTCTGCATCATCTACTGGCCCACTTGATGCATCATCAGCCAGAGATGCAGACCAGTCAGAGCCGAGGGTGCTGAGCCTTAGGCTACGGATGATGACCGAGACGAGGATTTCTACATCCTCACAGGGAGAGACCGCATGCAGCTTGAGAGGCCGAACTCCTTCTACCAAAATCATTTGCTACCATTCTTCTACATGTTGCATCTTATAGTTGTAACAAACGTGGATCCTGTGGCACATAAGACCACATTTAGTCGGACTCGGGCACAGTTTTTAATACGGGTGGCACGTGGAGATGCCATAGATTTGCCCCTCCTCATCTTTTACAGGATCCGTTATGAGGCGAGCATCGTCTCCACGGACAACCTCCTATACGGTGTCCTGCTCAGCCGACTACTACTTGCTCGGGGAGTGCCAACCCAGCCTTTAGAGCTGGCCAAAGATCAGATGAGCCCTCTTGACATGACCACTCAACGACGTAGCATTGGACAGGCGAGGGGACGTCGGCCACCCCCTGTAGCGGATCTAGTTCCTCCGACGCAACCCCAGCCTAGTGTGGGGAGTAGTGTTCAGCAGTTGACCAGTACATCTACGGGAGATGTGCGGCCTGCTTGGGTTGATGCAGTGATCTCACAGCTGACTGCGCATATCGATCGTTCGATCGATGAACGGCTTGTGCCTCTAGAGGCATCTGTCGCCGAGATGTCACACTGTGTACATATCCTCAACGACAAGGTTGATACCTTGACTGAGGAGGTATGGGCCTCTATGACTTTCCCGGACGGCGATATTATCTGAGTGTTGTTTATATTCAGTTATCATATTTTATGTATTTTGTTTTTAATATTTGTAAGGAACAATATTATTTAATATATCTATGGTTTTTTAATTACAATTCTCAATCTTCTTTAATGTTATATTTTTCAACTTCAATACTAAATCACTGCACTTCAAACATAAATATATATTTAAATATGTATATATAAATATATACATATTTATATATATAAACATAAGTTTATATATATATAAACATAAATATTTAAAATATATATAAATATATAATTATATTTTGCAAATTGTGTATATATAAATGTATACAAGTCAATTTTTTAGACTTGTATCCAAATTATGCAATATAAAAACCACATAAATTTAAAATTAGAACATATTTAATTTAAATTTATAAGTAACTTTTGGACGTTAATTACTAAGGTTCGAACATTCGCGCCAAAAAATTTCACTTTCGCACGTACGTAGCCACACGTCAGAACGTATTTGTGACGTTCGAACGTAATTTTCTCATTCATTGGAACATAAAAAAAATCTCATCCGTCTTTAGTGACGGTTTTCAAAAACTGTCACAGAAAATACTTTTTAGTGACGGTTTAGGGATTGTCACAAATTCCTAACTGTCATTAAAAACCAAATGTGTTGTAGTGTGCCTATGATGCATGCTGTAGGGATGGTGGTAGAGTCCCGCCTGTGATTCCAGCCTATAGTGTTCGATAAATGATTATGTTGTTGGTTTATGATTTAATGGTTACAAGCACCATTTTCGGGGAAAATGGTTGGTTTATGTTTGGGACATTTTCTGGAAAGATTGCGGATATTATTCATGGCGTGTTTTAGGTCAAATGGGATTTTTGGCATGCGTTGAAAAATAATCATTTTCAAGAAAAATGAGGTTTTTGGGTTACATTCGTCTTTCGTCATGTGCACACATGTTTGTTGGTTGCATAAATGCATTTTTATCTCTTGGGTTGCTTGGTTGATTACTTGCTAAGATTCATAATCTCATGGTATTCGATACGTTGCGATACTGCTTTATGGTACTGTAGATTTTGATGTAAATGAGAACGAAGAGCCTTAGGATTCTACTCCACCGGAGAAGCGATTTGGGATCACTTGCTCGTGCATTGGGATTTGTCTCCCACTTTTTGGTTATGTATTTGGTTTGTATTATATTTATATTGGATAACTGTATAACTTTTTAAAGGCAATTTATTTTGGATATCTGTATTTGAAATTTCTGGTACTTAGTTGGCTAACTTTTAATTAACCACTACAACTTTTGTTGTGCACTTTTTGCATGTTGCACACACTTGAGTACTTATCGTTGGGATGCATGACCCGTGTTGTCATCATCTCGACGTCATGATTCCCGCATTTCCGTACGTTAATATTGTCTGATGATCACACCAGTGGCTCTGGAGATTTAACTTAGCTTGATTCCTATGTTAGTACCTTTAACCGCACATGCACCGATGACTACATTCTCCTGGGCTAAAGTTTTCCAAGATGTAAAAAATCAAATCATAAATCATTGCTAGGTAATAAGTTATTTAGAAAAAATTAAGATTAACTTATTACTGAATTTACAATTAGTTTGTATTTGGACTAATCGTTTGTAATTTTTTCAAGAATGAGTTTAAACTTAATTTTGGCTGGCTAGAGGATTGACTTACAGTTGATGAGCTGATGTCCAATGCATTTCAGAGGTACAAATGTAGATGCCATGCACACTATCAGAAATTCAGTAGTGCGACAGAGGCGTCCAAATCCATACCAAGACATGCCACCAAACGAATGGGATAAGCTTTATAATATGTTTGAAGATCCCACGTATTAAGTAATTTCACTGCTATCTTTCTTTATGGTCTATGTTAGATGCATTAAATAAATATAGTAATAATATTGTTTCTTTTTTTGTAGCAACTGAGTACTGTCAACAAAGTAAATAGAGCAAATTTAATGATACACCATCATACGAGTTCTAGATATTTACATCGATTATAAAAAAATTTGGAAACGTTATACTAGTCTCCGTTAAATATTAACATATCAAAATTTGGGATTGAAATTATTATATAGATTTTCCTTTTGCAGGAAGAAGATAGTCTTGTTACTGACTATAATCTAACTCAATTGTATGCTACATCACATACCAATCGTGATGGTGTTTAGACCAGTCGCGAAGCAGAATCAACATTATGTAAGTTTAGTTTTTTTTATTTGTATTGTCTAATAATATTTTTGTTATTTATACGATCTCTAATGATTTTTTCTATAGGACAAGATGGTATCACTTCGAAAAAATACTACGACTCCATCTGATAAATCATTTATGAATGATGTTGATCTTTTCTAAGGTTTTGGACCATGTTTTGGAAATTTGAGAGGCTTAGGATGTTGCGTGAAGCCTTCCACAACATCATCCCTTCTCAAGTCAGATCAAATAAAAACTCTCAAAAATTGGAGAAAGCAATGCTCGAGATCGAACATTTGAGGTCCACGCAACGAGAGTTGCAGACTCAATTAGATCAGGTAGCGGATATAGAGGCGAAATTAAAACAAAACCTGCTGAAGAAGCTGAAGATTCAATCCTAGAAAATGTTAGAACAGTCGCAATTAATGATGTCCCATATTATAAACAACTAATCAAAAACCGTTTGAATAAACTGAGAACCGTCAATCCTGTTCGAATATATTAATTGTCTATTTGAACAGACCTCATGTTTAAACATTCAAACAAATAATAATTTGTTCGAATAGATTTTTCATCTTTCGAATGTACCATACAACATTTGAACAAAAATATCGAAGCCGTTCGAACAAATGTTTTCAATCCGAACGTTTAACAATGGTGTTCGATCAGATTCTGTTTGTTCGAACATAAATAAACTGCTCGAACACTTGCTCCATTCTAACATGATCAAATAAATTCACGTTGTTCAAATCAAATTTCGATGATGTCCGAACAAATTCTCAACCTTATGAACAATACTTGTGCCATTCGTACGTGTTTTCAGGATGAAAACATTTCGTCCCCAAAAAATTCTTGTTCAACATTGTTCCGTCCATCATTTCATCCAGATTTCATCCCAAAAAGTATTTTTGGAGACAAAAAATAAATTTCATCTTCAAAAACTTTTTGAGACGGACCTTTTGGGATGAAATAGAGATGAAATTTTTTCATCTCTAAAAATGCATTCTGCTCTAGTGAATTGGATCATCAGGCACCACATCATCACAAAAATCTTTATTGCTCTATAAATCTCTAAAAATTCCAGCTAAATCAATAGTATCAATTATAATTTTGTCTAATTATGATCTAAATAGCTCAATTAAATCCAAAGAGTTTCGGTTCTTTTAAGGATCATAAGGTGACATAACTA
>QEOT01005895.1:0-10275 GCA_003123785.1 Pterocarya stenoptera
ACTTCAATTTGATTAAGACCATGATTATGAACAAAGGTTGTGGATAATATTTTAAAATAGGAAAAATAAAGAGAGTGGGCCGGGGGAGAATACTAATAATATTATGTCCATTTGTGCATAAAAGGGGGAGAGATATTCCACGATTACTGTTGAATTTGAACTAACATTTACATTTTCCGTTGACCCAAAGTCTACAACTTCGAGAAGTTTGGGAATTGACTGGTGGTAAGTCGTGACCCAAAAAATAAACCACTATACCCTAACAAAAATATCAAATTATTATACATTCAATTAGCGTGGAATATAAAATGCTTCATCATTTCATTTTTTAATCTAATATTTTATTTCTACGAATTAAAATATGGCATGTTTTACACATTCTTTAAAAAATGGTAAAAGAAATATTGAAGATCCGAGCGTGGCAAAATTATATAAAAGCCTGTCTCGTAAGAATGCTGAATATTATATAGGTATGAGCTAAGCATGCACGTTTTACTTGCAGCTAGTCTTAGCAAGGCTTGGGGAACTTGGTTGATTGTTCATGTTTCATGCTGCATAACTTTAATTAATTTGCTTTCTTCGCTCTTATTTGATTGCACATGATTACTTAGAAATTTCCGATATTCAAAACCTTGAGTAGGACCGTTTGGCATCTGTCAAAGTCCTTGAAAGCTTGAAACCCATATTGAAGATGAAGTTATAATTACCGATTTGAAATCAATGAGAAACCCTAGCTAGTTGTCAATGCCTTGTGGAATATAGTTTCCTTGAAACTTCACTTTCATTTCTGCTAAACTTAGCATTATTAGTCATGATCGATCATGTGATTCTAGTGGTTGGTTGTGTTTAGAGATTTTTTTCATATTTGTTGTTGATTTGTTCAATCAAGCAAGGTTATGAATGGAAGAACAAAAGTGATCTCTTTCCATGACAATATTTAAAGAGAGAAGTGTTAGGTATACATACAAATCTTATACAAACAAATTTACACGTTGATGTGAGTCATGACTTAATGTCAAAAGAAAAACAGTTTTACAATAGGGCAGTGATACCCTTACCACGCTATACTACCGATCTACTACTGATTTATTTGTTTATTTTTTTGCCTCTGCAGGTCAGACTTCATAAGCCCATTTCGTCTGCTCAATGCTATGATCACACTCTGATTTTGCCAAAGATTTGACCGAAGCTCAGATCAAGGTGTCAGCTTCTAACAAAAAAAATATATATATATATAATTCCTTTATATCAACATCCAAAAGAAAATTGTAGCCCACGAGTTTACTTTATCATTTTCACCGTTCATCTATTTAATTTTAATTTTAAT
This sequence comes from Pterocarya stenoptera, assembly GCA_003123785.1. Classification (NCBI taxonomy): domain Eukaryota; kingdom Viridiplantae; phylum Streptophyta; class Magnoliopsida; order Fagales; family Juglandaceae; genus Pterocarya; species Pterocarya stenoptera. The sequence continues at coordinate 1,328 of QEOT01005895.1, forward strand.
TAATTAATTTTTTATTTAATAATTAAAGAAATAAGTTTTAATGTATTAATATATTTTGTTTTAAAAAATATTTTAAAAAAATATAAAATTTATACTAATAAACATGTCCAGTCGTATATTAGAAATGTGAAATTTATATTAGAAAAAAGATAATTCTATTCCTCTTGCTACCGCTTGCATTTTTTTGATTTTTTTTTATTTACTTCAAGATTAAAGAAATATTTTTTAATTATGTTGTAAAATTATTTATTTAAAATATATATTTAAAAATGTTAAAAAAAATATATGTAAAAAAAATTTTAAAATAATTAACGAGAACCAATAAGAATTATAGTGTCGCCCTAAATTTTAAAAAAATAACACTCCCATCGTTAATTTTTACAGCACGATATTATTATTGGAATTTTTTAATTTTATTTTTACTTAAATAATATTTTAATTTTTTTAAAATATTTAAAAGTGTAAAAAAGATATGTAAAGAAAAAAAAAAAAAGAGACCAATTATACTTAATCTGGACGTAGCACAAAAAGGAGAAGAAAGAAGAAGAAAAGAGAGAGAGAGGAATTTAAGCGCATTTATTTATGTCAAATCTTACCAAAAAAAAAAAAATGTGTGGTCAGAATTGAAAAAACTGACAGCAAATTTGAAGCGAGCGTGCAGCACTTTTGAGGCAAAATAATTTAAAAAAATAAACCGGTAGTAAACCGGTAGTGCAGCGTAGTAAGAGTATCATTTTCCTTTACAAATAACGGGTCACATTATAAGTCACGTCATTATGTAACTTCTTTGTATAAAATTTATGTGTAAACTAAATATTTATTAGTAATTACTTCCACCATTAGTGTTCGAGATTAGCATTATTAGAGTATTACTTGATCCATATTTCGAAAATACGATTGAGTGGACTTTGGGATTACTAGAAAAGAAAAGGAAAAAAAGGAAAAAAATGAACAATTTATAAGTTAAATCTGCCATATCATGTATATTATTTCTATCTATTGATTAATGAAAAAATTGACACAACTTCTTACTATTCATACAATCTCTACACATCACATTTTTTTAATTTTTATTATTTTTTTATTTTATCAAATATTTAATATATGAATAATGAATAGAAGAATTGAATTAGTTTAAAAAAATTTTAAAAAAAATTAAAAAATATATTAAAAAATTTAAAATTTAAAATTAATGTGATGCGTGAAGGTTAGAAAATTTGTATAGCAATTGCTTTTGATAAATATGACTTTACTATGCATCTGGTGGATTGGGTTTCTTCATTATAAACGCATAACGAAAATGGACCACATGGATGTTGGGCTAAGGGCTTTGACTTAGCTAGGCCTGCAAGCCGATTGACATATCTCTTGTAATTCCCACGTCTAACATGACCCGTGTCAAACCCAACTGGAATAAGTACATACAGCCTTCATTTATCGGCAAGCTACAGCTAAAGCAAGTAGCGATGGAATAAGCAGACCTAAATTTGACCTAAACTTCTGGTGGGCTTGTTTAGTCGACACCTGACCCGGATGGCTGTCCTATTTCTAAATTTTGAGTAAAACTTGTTTTGACTATAGTCAAAATTTTTAGAGAGATTAATTGATGTTGGATTAGCCATCTTAAACTTAATTGAGTGGATCTTTACACGGCTTCTTTTGAGCCTAGCTCTATTTCTTCTTGCGAGTTCATAATTGACTAATAACCGCCGCCTCCATCCGTAAGCCTCTCAATATCTAATGGGATGCCATTGCCTCCATTAGGTCCACCTACTTTGGACTATTTTCCAAATGTTTAGGATAGGTTTGGAAGGTAGGATGAGAATTTTATGTTTTGTTTTAGAATTTAAAATATTATTTTTTAATTTTAAAATTTGAAAAAGTTGAATTGAGATTTGAAAAAAGTGTATTGGGATTTGAAAAAGTTGAATTGTTTATTATATTTTTTATAAAAATTTAAAAAATGTGTAATGATGAGTTGAGATGAGATGAGAATTTTTGAAAATTTTCAGCCTCCAAACCTAACCTTAGTCCATGTTAACTTCTAAAAACCTATGCCTGGAAAAACTATCCCAACTTCGTCCTCCTACTCATTCTTTCTTGAGCCCATATTCGTATGGCCCACTTTTATAGATAGGCCTCATTTGAAAATTATCTTATCTCGTCTCATTTCATTTATTTATTGAACATCACTCAAACATAAGCATATTTTAATTTCAAAATTTTAACCATATTAAAAAAAATTCAAGTTTTTAACTTTTTAATCTAATCATTATAAATTTCTCAAATTTCCAAACAGAACACAAAAAACAATTCAACATTTTCAAATTTAAAAACAAAAATAATATTAACAAATTATATTATAACAATATTTTAACTTAAAAATAGTTTTATTCAATTTTTTCCCTCATTTATTAAAACTTAATAAAATATTTTATTATTATTTACAAATCATTTTATTAGTATTTACAAATTTATCATATCATCTTATTCTTCAATCAAGATTTTGATTGTAAGATTGTACAAATAATTTATCTTTCTTTTTCATCTCATTCTCCGATCAAGGCTTGAATATAAGATTGTATAAATAATTTATCTTTTTTTTTTTTTTTTTTTAATCTCAATGTTGGCCCATCAAATAGCTCCAACTTTCAAGTAAAGTAAACGAGAGATTAAAACAAAAATGGTGTTAGTAATAATAAATTCTTATTAAAGAATTGTTCAATACAAGATAAAAGGTTTTGCGTGCATCCCGTGTAAATACCTCGAATCATCTCATGTGAGTATCATTATTCTTCTTAATATGTTTCTTAAAAATATTCTTTTCAAATTCTAAACCTCAAGTAAAACTTTGTATTTCTATTTATCAATTTGTATCTTTCAATCCAAGATTAAGGAGCCTTTGGAAATTGAGATGAGACAAGAAATTTTCAAAACTTATCATAATTTTATTATCAAACATCATTTAAACACAAAACAATTTTCAATTTCAAATATTTAATTTTTACAAATTTTAAAATAAAATATAAAAATTAATATAACTTTTACAAATTTTAAAATAAAAATAATATTAAAAACTTATATTAAAACAATTTTTTAATTTTATAATATCTATATTTAAGTTTCTCTCTCATTTTTAAAAATTCAATAAAACATCCCATCTCAAGATATTTTACTTCTATTCGTAAAATTATAAAATATTATTACAACAAGTGGGCGCTCTCTGTCGTAGACATCCGGGAATTTGAGAGATGACTTGACTCATTAAACTACTTAATAATTCAGTTACATTATGTTTGGAAAACAAATTTTCTTTAAAATTTTCATCTTCATCTCATCTCATCTTTACACTTTTTCAAATCCCCATACAAAATATAATAAATAATTCAACTTTTTCAAATCCCAATATAACTTTTTCAAATTCTAATTTAATTTTTTCAAATCTCAAAACTAAAAAATAATATTTTAAACTTTAAAATAAAACATAAAATTCTCATCTCATCCTCCAAACATAATCTAAGAGATTTGGATATTGAATTGAAATGAGATAAAAATTTAAATAAAAAATTATTATATTATTATTATTTTTTTAAATTTAAAAAATTAAATTATTTATTATATTTTATGTGAAGATTTTAAAAAATTATATTAATTAAACGTGATGAAATAAAGGTATTTGTTTTTAGTGTTCGGGGAAGCTGGAATTTGTGGCGATGTGAGATCAAAGATAAGATATGAATTTGTTGAATTTCCGGGGTTTTGAGGTTGGGTTTTGCGCCTCATGTTTTTACGAACATCTGGTTTTGGACAACGCACCGACCGATCCTTGTTAAAATAATCTCCCATTTATTAATAACAAAAAGAGACAAACAAAAGAAAATAAATATTAATTAATAAATATATTTAAAAGAGCAAAATAAAGAAAGAAAAGCACTCCACCGCTGCCTTTAAAGTAATTTAATTTTTTAAAATAATATCTCCACGCATACCGTGTTTCATGACTATGACAGTTCTGTCGTTATTGGTACTGTATTAAGAGCTTTTTTAAAAATAAAAATAAAGTGAAAAAAATACAAAAAAAGTTTTATAATATGTAATAAATGTGAAGAAATTATAAGTTAGTTGTCAACCTATTATTTATGTGATAGAAAAATTAATATAGAAAAATATATATATAATTAATCCACTTTATATGTAAATAGCTCTCTGACTTTATATTAAAATTGTGATTTTGTAAGCTTAAGTTGTGTATTTTAATCTGCATTAGTATGAATTTATATAATTGGGTTTACTTTTTAGTTGTAGCGCAAAGTGCAAGACAAGGCACAGACCAATAAAAGAAAATCCTCAAAATTTGTGAACCGTGCTTTCACGTACATGCAAGATAGCTTTAAGTAATACTAATAACAAACATTGTTTACTTTTGCTGTTCACTTTTTTATAGTTAATTTGCCTTTTGAGTATACTCATTTAATAATGGTTAGAGTCTTCCCTACACAAACTTGCAATTAAATTCTGTTATGATGTTGATGTGATTTCAGATGATTTGAATTAATTTATAAATAATAATATTTTATAAATTTTATTGAAATGTGTTTAAATATAAATAAATAGAGATATTTGTTTGAATATATGAAATATTGTCCTCAACTCTCTCTCTCTCTCTCTCTCAAGTATTGGTTAGTTTTTTTTTCTTTTTTAAATATTTTAGTCATAAAAGAATAGCATAAAAGTAAATTATAAAGTCACGTGTCGTGATATAGTAAGTTAAACTATAAAGTTATTCTTTATCGTAAAGTGAAACCAACGGATGATTAGATGAAGTCACATCTCTTTGTGCGTTTATGTGCTTTTATGTAATTTTCTTATTTTTAATTTTTTTTTTCCAAGTCAGATTGGTAATGGACATTAAAAACAATAACATCTTTTGAAACAGATATGAATAAATATGATTAAATAATAGAAATGTGAGCTAATACCAACTTTTTAGAGAAAAGGGTTAAGATTATTTAATAAAATATATTATCCTTATGTAAATATTGATCTAAGTCATGAATAAAAGTAATGATAATCGCGATTAAAGGCATCAAAGTATGTACGTCCACTACAACTTTCTGCGCCATCATCTCTCTCTCGACATGATGAGTTATACACATTAACTTAAAACACGTGACATTCACGCACCCTTTTCTCATGAGTCCCATCTGATCTCAGCTATCAACATTACACCTATTTTTCACTCTAATGTCTGCACTTGCATGGGTTCGTTGGCGCCCCCGGCCATAACCATCTTTGTATCCTGTTTATTTATCGACCAATAGAACCTACTTGCACGGAAAAAGATGCGTTGAGAGTCCTAAAGAAGGGCAGAGAGTCGACAGAAACTGGGGCATATATATATATATTTATATGTATATGATATAGACATTTAATTACATTTTTAAGGTACATTGATCTAATTTCATGTCTATTTTTTAATTTGTTTGGTGTTATGATTGGTTACAATAAACTAGGAAACAAAGTTCCTGTTGCTGGCATTGGGGTACAGATCAAAAGACAGCAAAAAAGTTAAAAGCATGAGTCGGTAACAAGTTGTTATGATTAATATTAAGGTCATTTTATTATGCTAGGATAAATCATAGTTAATGTGATGGTATATTAACCATCCAATTCTATCGAAAATGAATATTACTTCCTATCCTCTTCATGTATGCATGCAGGGATAAACTAGATTAAAATGTATGCTGCTTTCTACGTTAATCTTGGGCTATAAGGAAATTAGGTAATAATGAAGGAAAGGTGAGGGAAAGGTAATAAGGAAGGAAAGCATTAATGTTCTTTTTTACAATTTCTAGTAATTGATTAAGGTCCGTTTGGATAATAAAAGTGTTTCATCTCATCTCATCATTATATTTTTTTTTAATTTTCAAACAAAATATAATAAGCAATTCAATTTTTTCAATTCTTAAAATAATAATAATATTAAAAAATAATATTATAAGAATATTTTATTCAACTTTTATTTCAATTCATCCCATTTAGAGCATTAGTATTGGATTGGCCATCTTATTCTTCAAATTTTGACTAATACATAGCTTTTTCATTTTTAGCTAATCTTTCATAACTTGAAATTTACATTAGATTAGTCATCACACTCTCTATAATAATAATAAATTATTATTATTTTTTTATATTTTATAATTAATTTTATTTTTTAATTACTTGTTTATTTTATTTTCATAATCTTTAATAATTTCCAACAATCATATTCATTTTCATTTTCACAATCCAACAATCTATAATATAATAATCTCATATGTATATAGATGGTAAAATCTCATATATAAATAAAAATCTGATATCTATAATATAATAATCTCAAAAAATACTTTTAGATTTGTTATAATTTTTTTCATATTTAAAAAGAAGAACGAATATACTGTAGTTTATATTTTGGATGAAAACAATTTACCTAATTATTTAATGTGGAGTAAATATAGATGATATTTGCTAAATTTAAAGATGAAAAGATATTTGGTTAATACTAATGCTTTTAACTCACTATCCAAAGGATATCTAAAACTTAAGATATAAATTATGATTGGTAATATATTGCTTCATGACGTTGTGAATTTTGAAAATGAGGGGTGTTGTGCAGACGAACACTCATAACTACAGTAAAATCATTGTAGTTACATTGCTATAGTGGCATTGATTTCATCGTATCAGTACACACGGGCATCCGTGCGCCTAACATTTTCTCTTGAAAAGAGCTCTACAGGGCATAAACAGTAAAAAAAAATTGTATTGTCCTGTGCAAATTCCATGTAGCAGTGTCGTGTTCCCAACCAATATTTCCATTTTGAAAAATACAAGGTTGTCTTTTCCACGCGCGGACACACACAAGTGAGGACGGCGGCTGCATGCAATTACTTATTGAGAAATAATTTCTAAAAATCTTAAATAAATAAGTTATATATAAGTTTTTATAAAAAATAAACCTCACATAAATGAATTGAAAAAAAAAATTTATTTTTTATTAGAAAAATTTTAGATAAAAGTCTCACATTCTCCACATTACTTAAAAATATATGATTTTACTTTTTTACCCTCATACATCATATTTCATAATATCTGTGTAGCACGTCCATTTTTATTAATGTGATCTATTTTTTTACAAAAGACTTATAGATAACTTATCTATTTGAGATTTGTACATAACATTACTCTTATTTATATAATTTAATTTTAATGGACAGTCAACGTGAGACTTAAATACATATCAATACATGAAGACGTACATATATATAGATCTAGTCCATGACTTAATTAACCCAAATTCAATGAATTGTGATAGAGTCGACTACTTATATGCTCAATTTTGTTGGAGTGTTTGCACGAATAGGGCATCCAGCGATTCTCAAATTCAGGCCAACAGATTTATAGTAATACCAGAGCTTTTGCTATCCCAAAAACACTACTGTCACAAGACTACAAAAACATACATATAGTGAACTTGAACAGTATTGTATAGGTGACCATAATGACTTTGTCTCTCTGCCAAAGCAACAAAAACATGAGCCAAATTAATTCTCGTTGGGCTCTTTGTATTTGGACGGGAATCGGGAGAAACAAGATATTATTCCCATGTCTTCCCGAAAGCTAATTAATATATAGCAGTTACACGAACTTTTTTTTCAAAGCTCTGTTCTGATCACCAACTTCAAGGCAAAGGCACACAGACAACCTAGTTCGAAACTTATTCGACATGTAAACTATTATCATGTTTGCATAGATAGGTGTACAACATAAAGTAGTGATCATGAGAAAAACAAACCACAAATACAGTTGTATTCTCGAGTTTCTTGGTTTTATTCATTTTTTTTTTCTTTCAAAGGTGATCTATAAAGATGGACTTTTTGTGGAAAGGGGTTTAGGTTAGTATGTGTGGTTTATTCTTTTTCTTTTTTTTTTCCTTATATTTTCTTTTTTAGCTTCTTTTTCTTAAAAGAAATTCCCTTTCTGCATGAACATGCAGCATGCACTGCCTTTTTTTAATAATAATAATTATTATTATTAAAAATTTGTTGGCATCTGCCTTGTGTTGATACAACAGTTTGATCTCATTGGCTTCATACTGAAAGTAGAACTATGTCATATTATATTAATGGTCGATTAATCGAATAGAAAACAAATACATGAAGATAAAATATTATATGGAGGCAGTCCTACTCAGTTACTGATTTAAAACACTTCCACTCAGCCCTTTATTATCACCAAAGATAGTAATACTATGCAAACTTCTTGGCTAAGAAAAATAGTGCATCTAAGCGTAATCATGGGGTAAAGCTTCATAAGTGAAAATCTTGAGTTGCTGCATTATATATTTATGCCAGTACTGTCAGGGATCTTTTTAATTTCAAGCTATTGCTCGCTTTAGTGCCCATTAAAATTATATGTTTTCCAATATCATGGGTCAATTATCCGATTATATCACTCTATCGATCATACACGATAGACTCTAAAAATTTATGATATATATATATATACACACACACACACACTTCCCACCCCCAACATAAACCATCACAAAACAGGTAGTGGTTAGGGGTGTGAAATATTGTAGGTTCCCTTTTCAACTATTAATTAAGTTCTTCAAGTTTTTCATATAATATTACATGGCTGCTTATATGTCGCAAGAGAAATAATATATACAATCTCTAATGCTCAAAGTCTCGTACAAGTCATTTATAAAAAGTGGATCACACCATAAAAAAAGATGAAAAATTCAGTTTTTCTTAATGGAGTCTATTTTTATAAAAGACTTATATATTTAAGATTTTTACCTAACATTACTTGATACGTAATGCATGTGCACGTTGGATAAACCCCTAACATGATATAATTACAGACACAGATCAGTACATGACTAGCTAATTATGCGTTTG
>QEOT01005895.1:27832-39040 GCA_003123785.1 Pterocarya stenoptera
AGGACCTAATTTTGAGATAAATATGGGCTGGTCTTTTTTCTTAGTCTGGTTTCATTTTGGTCATGAGTTGGACAAAACATTAATTCAGGAAGAGCCTGGAGGCCTCTGTGTTGCTCCAATTCCCAAGCTAGCTAGGCTGATTCTTAAAGCTGAGATCCGATATTGCGCGCTTGTCTTGTTTCAAAGCACCATGCATGTAAGGGATGGAGAATCATTGTTCTTAAGCACTGTATTTGGCACCTGGCCTGAGGGATCCTTGGTACTTAGAGCCGTAATACATCCACGGATGATGTAGCACGAGAACCGTCCCGATATGAACAAAATGTTCTTTTATTTTATTTTATTTTATTTTTTCATTCATTTTATTTTATATATTTTTAAACATTTAAAAAAAATCACAACATCACTAAAAAATGTCTCTTTAGTCACTAAATAAAAAAGAAAAAAGAAAAACAATTGTGGGGACCCAATCAACCGGATCCAACATTCGGTCACTCTAACATTCTTGTGAAGTGTGGCATGCAACCTGCTCTAGCTGGCTGAGGTTGTTGAAATCTAGAAGATCAAATGCTGGAAATCATTCTGGTTCATGAGCATCGATCATAAGGTTAGATTACAAATGTCCAATGTGAAATACATGTTCACAATAAAATACAAGTTGAATACAATATTATATGCATCCCAATGCATTTAATGCTACCTGTAAAGGTTTTAGACATTAATATATATTTATATCTCTTTCAAGCTGTGTTCCAAATTGGACAAAAGATTGACTAAGGATGATCTTTACATATATATTACTCAAGTGGTTACATCTATTACGGGGTAACCGGACCTGGTGGCTAACACTTGGATTGTTTCTATTGAGTGGCCGAATTCAACGTTTACAAAAATTTTACGCTCGACGGTACTTTACAAGATTGTCATGCATGTGCTTTTCATTAAAAGTGAAAGAGTACCGTGACGTGTATTCTTAATAATGTGGATAATATTATGTTGTATATATACATGGAAACATTTTATCTTTTTTTTTTTAATTAAAATTAAAATTTTAAATTTTATAATTTTCAGCAAGTACGATTTTATTATGTGAGTAAAAGTTATAAGTATAAATAACTTTTTTTTATTTTTTAAATGAAAGTGAAAATGATTAAGTTTAAAAAAAAAGTTTGCACATGGACAAATCTTAATTAGAACAAAGCGATCAAAATTCTCCAGAGACTCGAAATAATAAAATCAATATCCGTGCGTGTCACTCTCGTCAGCACAGATCTATGTGAAGTGCACGGAAGTCGAAAGCAACTGGAACGCACCGCACATGCTTAGTTGCTTCCTCTACCCTTTAATTTAGTTAATAAACCCATCGGCCATCTCTTAAAGTACTATGCGCAAGAAAACAAACAGCACAGAGAGAGAGAGAGAGAGAGCGCAAACCCCCGCTAAACTTGGTGTGCGCTCTTTCTAGTTTCTAAATATAGCTTTGAGCTCAGGCTGTGCCCCGCCGGATGAGAGCCCCTCGTCCTCCTCCTATGGATCACACACAGATTCCTCACATTCACTAAGCAAACCACTTCTGACGTAGATCCATCTCCCAGATATTCCTACCCCATACATTCTGTTAGTGTTGGATTTATACAGACTCGTATGTCTCGAGCTCCGAACTACGAGTTCCAGGAATGGTGGAACAAGCAGAGAGACAAGGACCTGGAGCTCCTTCCCCAACCTTCCTCTGACAATCCTCTTAATTCCACTTCTTTTCTTTCTGTCCAGATCAGCTCCGATCCGACGGTCGACAAGGGCCGAGCTCGTAGCGCTCGCCAGCTTTCCTGGCTCTGCCTCTTGAGGTTCCAGCATATCGCCGCCTCCATCGCCTCCCTCACCACCGCATTCCTTTCCCTTATCCGTGCTGCCAACCGTCGGATCTCCTCACCGGACTCCGCCGCCGACTCGTCCTCCTCGCGTCTCTACCGCGCGATCAAGGCGTTCTTGGTCGTGGTTCTGCTCTTGTTGTCCATCGAACTCGTCGCTTACTTCAAAGGATGGCATTTCAGGCCGCCCTCCGTGGCGTCCGCCACCGAGGTGTTGGGAATGGTCGGGTTCGTGTACGCCAATTGGCTGGACATTCGCGCCAATTACTTGGCTCCGCCGCTGCAGAGCTTAACCAATGTATGCATCGTGCTGTTTCTGATTCAGTCGGTGGACCGCATCGCCTTGATTCTCGGATGTTTCTGGATCAAATTCCGGAGATTGAAGCCCGTGGCACTGATGGAATATGCCGCTGATGCGGAGAATGCAAATGCCGATTATTATCCGATGGTATTGGTGCAAATCCCAATGTGCAATGAGAGGGAGGTAAGAACATGTAGGTCCCAAATCCCTTTTAACACTGTTTTTGTAAATTGAACTTAAATTATTGTATTGTTGCACTTGAATTCCATAGTTAAGCTACACGTTGGATACTGATACTTCTGTTGACTTGATAAGTTGTTCATCAACGCGTCACTGGTAAGCGACAAGTCGCTCATATATATTTGGTGCTAGTTGTTTTGAGCTTGTTAAAAATGTTTGATAGATTGGCGGTTGTTTTCTCTTGATATTGAAGTGACTTCTCTTTGGGCATTACTTGAATTTGTTGAACACTTTGTGTTAGATGAGTTTTCAATTCAAGTTGAAGTTCTGATACGGTCTGGTCTGTGAATTTGTGTTTCCGTGGGCAATTAGGAGTGTAGTTTTAGCATACCTCAATGTTTAATGTTGGTTTCTCTTCAGTATGACCTTTTTCTTAGTTGAAAATATTATTTACCAATTGTAGTAGTAGTGCAATAGTCGTGGTAATATGAAAGCTTGTTGCCTATTCATCTTCACTATGGAATTCTCTGCCTGATGTCGTGTCTTCTAGGATGTTGTATAGCAGTTTGTGTAATTATTTGCAGTTACTGGGAATTAACATTAGGTTGTGATGCATATGGGAATTGAGAACTGTAGTTGCTAGTTAGACAGACATCCATATTGCTGCCTGGTAGTTGGTTGCTTATATTTAGTTTTGCAGTGCTCCTTCAGCATCTTTTTGGACATGACGTGCTTAATCACTCATTATTAAATCTTGCATGCTTGTATGTTGTTTTGTTTTCTTTCCCTTTTTCTCAGTAGTTGTTAACACCTACTGTGCTGTGCTGTGTTTGGGTGCCAAACAGGTTTACCAACAATCTATTGCAGCAGTTTGTATCCAGGACTGGCCAAAGGAGAGAATGCTTGTACAGGTTTTAGATGATTCTGATGACTTAGATGTGCAACTCCTTATCAAGGCAGAAGTACAGAAATGGCAACAAAGGGGTGTTCGCATATTATATAGACATCGTCTGATTCGCACTGGCTATAAGGCCGGGAATCTCAAATCTGCAATGAGCTGTGATTATGTAAAAGATTATGAGTTTGTGGCGATCTTTGATGCAGATTTTCAACCAGGACCCGACTTCTTGAAGAAAACCATTCCTTATTTTAAGGTAATCTTGCAATCATTATCTTCTCTATTAAGGACTCTATTCGATTCAGCATGCTTAAAAGCTTATGTTGATTGAAAGCACTCTTAGTAGAAAAGAACTTGTTTAGATTGCCAGCTTATATATTTGTTTACATCTCCAATGCATATGTTTTACATGTGCACATTTAAGCACAAACAAATTCAAGTAGTATTTATTAATTTATTTATGAGTTACACCTATCTTCGGTGACTTCACTTGTCCTTTTTTTCTTATGAGGGGAATAAGTACCATTTAAATGAGAGAAAAATCATCTGCTTCTCGCATGACAACCAATAATCTTGTAGTTCTATGAAGGTATTCATATAGCCACTTCCTGCAGCTATTTCTAGCTTAGTGTATCAGCAACCTGGTTATGCCCCTTGGGCTAGTATCCAAGCTTCATATTCTTGTAGCAACTCCCGATATCTTTCTTGCTCAGAACTTGTGTTTTTCCTTTCCTCAAACCCACGACCTTGATAATTTATGGACTTTGTTGGTGCTTTTGTTTTAATAAAGAAAAAAATGTTTTGATTTTTCTGCAGACATAGGTGATGTACAAATTTTTTATTATCTGACTACAAATTTTTGTGTACTTTTTTTGTGAAGGGGAATGATGATCTGGCATTGGTCCAGACAAGGTGGTCGTTTGTGAACAAGGATGAGAACTTGCTTACAAGATTGCAGAACATAAACTTATCATTTCACTTTGAGGTTGAACAACAGGTCAATGGCATGTTTATAAACTTCTTTGGGTTTAATGGAACTGCTGGTGTTTGGAGAATTAAAGCTCTTGAAGAATGTGGTGGCTGGTTGGAACGAACAACTGTTGAGGACATGGACATTGCTGTTCGCGCTCATCTTTGTGGTTGGAAATTCATATATCTGAATGATGTTAAGGTGTGACGAATTGCCATGCACAAAGAATTTTACACTTCGTGAGATGATCAATAAACTTACTCCTACTTTTGCAGTGCCTTTGTGAGCTCCCAGAATCCTATGAGGCTTATAAGAAACAGCAACATCGATGGCATTCAGGTCCAATGCAGCTGTTCCGTTTGTGCTTTGTTGACATACTCCGCTCAAAGGTATGGAAGTTTCATCTGTTTATGATGTAATTTGCATTATATCACATATAGCAGTTATCTGAAAGAATTGAATATGATGAAAGTGTACCAACCTTGATTATCCGTAAATTCAGAAGGTATTAAATTCAATCTTAAGGTATTGAGGAAACAAAGGATTATGTGATTGACTAATTGTAGCTCTCTCCTGTAACAAACTAGGAAAGTTCCATTTAGACTTTCAAACATAAAGATGAACCGATGAACAAACAAAATGATTCCAGTATCCTTCTAACTCAAATTAAGTTGCTTATTTCATCATTGCGTGGCTTTGATTTTGGAAATGAAGTACATCAGCTTCCAGTTTGTTATGTCTCATGTTAATGTTAGTTGCTTTCACATTCCAGGTGAGTTTGGCCAAGAAAGCCAATTTGATATTTCTTTTCTTCCTCCTACGGAAGCTTATCCTGCCATTTTATTCATTCACCCTCTTCTGCATCATTCTTCCCATGACCATGTTCATGCCAGAAGCTCATCTACCAGCTTGGGTTGTTTGTTATGTTCCCGGAATCATGTCTATCTTAAACATCCTTCCTGCACCACGGTCATTCCCATTTATAGTTCCTTACCTGCTTTTTGAGAACACAATGTCCGTGACCAAGTTTAATGCCATGATATCTGGATTGTTTCGGTTTGGTAGTTCTTATGAGTGGATAGTCACAAAGAAATTGGGAAGATCATCAGAGACAGACCTAGTTGCCTTTGAGAAGGAATCTGATCCACTAATGGAAAATATCAGTCTTCCCAGGTCGTCCTCAGATTCAGGCCTGGAAGAGCTGAACAAACTGGAGATGTCAAAGAAAACTGGGAAAAGTAGAAGAAACCGTTTGTATAGGAAGGAACTGGCACTCGCATTCATTTTGCTAACTGCCTCAGTGAGAAGCTTGTTGTCTGCCCAAGGAATTCATTTCTATTTTCTATTATTCCAAGGATTCAGTTTCTTAGTTGTTGGTCTGGATCTGATAGGCGAACAGGTGAGTTGACCTTTAGGGTATTTTTTTTTTAGCAATCTTGGAAAATGATTTCCCAGGATTTGAACTGGGGATTCAGTTCACCCTTAGTGGAGCCGATGTGCCAACCAAGCGGTAGCAGTTCATACCTGCTATCTGGGGTTTTGCAGATACGAATTGAAGTGATTTCGTGATGCTTGGCACATATTTGTAGTCTTCACATTTATCATTTGTGTAAAGGGATATTGTATCATTGTTGTTGCCTTTGTGGCATTCCTCAAAATATAGTTGTACTAGGGTTTTAAAGGGATATGACCCTCAAAAATAGTGCAGGGGCAAGAATTCTTAATTCCAACCTGTTTGGAATGGCTACCGTGTTAAGTCAGGAATTGTTAAGGGTATTACATTCTTTATGTTGTTATCGTCGGATTGTGTAAGATGAGATATATTTTAATCATATTTCGTTGGAATGAAATCAATGTTTCTCGAACTTGTGGTATGCTCTATTTCAGTTTGTCCAGATCGGATTACATCTTTAGGAAATTATTCGTTTGGTACGATTAGTCGACGGTAGGAAAAGAATTGGCCTTGAACGCTTTAACTTTTAGAAAAAACCTATGGCCCAATACATCTATATACCCCCTAATTTTGAATTTTTGATGTAGATAAATGCTAGAGAAGATTCACAAAAGTATATAATTTTAATAAAAATAATTTTACAATCTAACATAATTACATATTATATCAAATTACGTCGTGCTAGGTAAAGCCAAAACAGCTTCATTCTTGCATTTCACGACTAGTTTCCTTTTTTTAACATATTAATTTCCTGCTTATATTCTGTTTTTTTCCTTCGTACAGATGTAGAACAATATATCTCCACGAAAACAGAAAATTATAAGTACAATAACTTCTTAAAAAAAACCGTAATTTAACTTCAATTTGGAAAGTATAAGCTTTGGGATTTTATTTTATTTTATTTTTGGTGGGGATATCACACTCGTATGAATATTGCCCCTTTCAAGCATCTACTTCCAATTAGTTGCTTCATGACAAAATGTCCACCCAACCAGCCAGACAGCCATGTTGGAACGACGTCGAGTAGACAACCACCAACCTCATTAAAACTACCTTCTATTTTAATTTGGGTTTCAGGGGTACGTAATATAGACACCACAGCATTCCCCTGCCTGGTTTTTAACAAAGATATGACCTCTTCATATTAAATTATGAGAACATCAATACCATCATAGTGGAAACACCAGTTCATTTCAAATTTCTTCTTTGATAGCCAGTTCTGAAATAAGATTTTTATGTCAATAATCACCAGCAGAGAAAATCCATTTGAAATTCTCAAAATGCCAATAGCAAGAAGTCCCCATACTAAAGAAAACAAAGGGCACCAGGACCCTGAAAAGGTTCATGTTCATAATTTACTCTTTCTCGTCACATATGGAAGTTAGAGGTGCATGTTCAGCCCGCTCATGCATTGCTGTCTATATTCATAGGCTCAGTTTCCTTAGCTTCTGTTTTCTGCATATCAAAACCAAGGCAGGTTTAAGCATCACGGCGGCTAAATTATAAAATATACTCATCACAGCCAGTCACAATAATGGTAGGATTCACTTACTTTTGTTTCATGAGACCCCAACTTATTCAGCTTCGCGAACATGTTGCCATAAAACTTTGCCTCTCTTTTATTATATTCTTTCATCTTCTCCTTCAAGGTCTTGTACTCTAGCTTCACATCCCTGTTTCAGCATATAACAAAAGCAACATATTAATGGGATGAAAATAATTTTGTACTGTTTTTATGCTCTTGTGTGTATCTGAGTCTATAGCAATCAGGTGCCCCATTGCATAAAAATTATGAATGAGACCTGGAGTAATTTTTCCATTTTCAGGAATAAAGACTAAAAGTCTATATAAAGTATCAGGAGATAGAACATACCTATTATCAGGGTCAATTTCAAGAGCTTTCTTGATATCCAACTCGGCCAAATCCAGGTCAGCCAGTCGAATATACGCCTGAGCCCTTCTGTAGAGAGCCTTAACATTTCTGCTCTCCAGTTCTAACACCTACACATTCACAACCAATTAAGTTATAAAGGTATACAGCCTAAATGACAACCGCAAAGCCAAAGACCTCAAACTAAGGCTAGTAACCTTGGTGCACAATTTTTCAGCTTCCTTGTATTCTTTTAACTTCAACTTGCAAGCCGCATTGTTCAGATTGCAGGCAACCTTCACTGCCTTGGCCTGTTTTTTCTCCTCCTCACCAAAGGAAGAATCATACTCGATATTCTTGACAGCCTATTCACACGAAAGATTGTTCAAGTCAAAGACAAACACACCCCACAACCCTTTTGACATTTTCCACGTTCTATTTACCTTACTCTTTTTTTTTGGGGTCAAGATAATTTCATTACTAAATAAAAGAAAAATGCATCAGGAGGAATGTTTTCTATTTCCTTTTTGTTACCTTCTCATATCTCTTGGAAGCCTTTGCAAATTTACCAGCCTTGAACAGTACATTTCCTTCTTCCTTCTTTCTACCAGCAGCTTCAATTTTTTCTTGTGTGTTCATATCCCATGATTCCTTCTCCTGAAAGAAGCCATTAATAAAAATAAAAATAAAAAATCAGCTCAACACCCACATATTTTGATAAAACTTTATCCCGAAGAGTTACCATATCCATACAATAAATTCAAGCCCAGACTCTGAACTAACCTTGACAAAAGATACCAGCTCAACCTCATAGTAAACAATAGAGTTGGGAGGAACCACGGCCAATTCCTGCTGAGACTGAGAGGATCCAAATGCATATTCTGGTGCAACAGTCAACAAGGCTATTTCACCCTTCTTCATTGTCATCACAGCTCTATCAAGCCCTTCAATAACTTGCTCTGCCCGACAAGTCCAGTCCACTATTTAGTCCATACATAGCAGAAGTGAACAAAGTCCAACTAAGGGTTCAGTATTTACCATCATCTGTCTTGAACTCAAACAGCTCTTCTCCATCATCATAGCCTTTCTTCAAAAATACTGTACCATCTTGCAATTTACCAATCAATTTCACTGCAAGATGAAAAATAATGGAACCTGTCAGGACTAGGCGTACAACTTTGAGTAAAGATTCAAATTAACTTTTGAAAAATCTGACACTTACCGTTCACAACAGCTCCATCATTTGGACGCTCATATCCCTCTCCTTCCTTCAAAATTTTCTTAATAACCTTCTTGTCCTCGGTAATTTCTGATACAGTCTTCCATGATACCAACTCTAGAGTTATCTGCAGTGTTGCATTTGGTGGTACTGCACCTTCACCACCAGAAGCTGGCTTTCCCTTCTCACCAAATGCATCTGAAACCAACAGCCAACAAAATTAGAAAATCGCACTCGAATAATTGGCTTCAACAGGACATCTTCAAGAAGACAACTTACATTGTGGCTTCACTGTGAGAAGCACCTTTTCCCCCTTTTTCATTGTTTTAACAGCCTTAGACAATGCAGGGCAGAAATGACCTGGTCATAGGAGGGAATTGAGTTAGGTAAACCCATCATGTACCTCAGAGTGGCATTATTTAATAAAAATAGGAGAACACACCCTCTTGGACAGTGAATTCGTGTCCATCTGACTTTGCAATGAGTGTTCCATCCTCAAGAAGAGCTTCATACTTAACTGCATTAATAAAAAGAGGGTATTAAGGGGTTATCAGGTACAATTATGTTATTAAAACAGCACGACAATGCAAATAATCATTATATAGGACACATAAAAAGCTAGAAAAGTATTAACATACCAAACACTTCATCAAGGTCCTTCGGATTCTCCCATTTCTCTCCTTCTGTGAGAATTTTCTTAAATATCCCACCGTCCTTACATACGTCCTTGACACTAGTCCAAGACAGCAATTCAACATCGAATTGCAAGGTTGCATTAGGAGGAATGGTGGGAGGAGAACCAGGCTCGCCATAAGCTAGCTCGGGAGGAATTGTGAAAATGGCATTTTCACCTTTCTTCATGGTTTTGATACCTTGGTCCCATCCTTTAATAACTTCTCCTGCAACCACACAAACAAGCATGTCAGACAAATAGTGCTTCACCTAAATCTTCGTAGGCAACAAAGTAAGCTGTAAATTCAAACTAAAAGCTTGTTTGAAATAATTTTCCTAAAAGTGAAAAGAAACAAATCAAGATAAGAAAAGGACGCTGATCCCGGAATTTTCAATCACAAAATAGTACTGTTAGGAACAAAATATTACGCAGAACCTGTATGTTTCAGCCCAGCCTACGTAAAACCAAAATCAACTAGTATAACAAACATCGAGGTTCTGTACACCTCTACTTCATACAATCCTACCAGCATTCACCACATCGTTTCCGAAACTCATAAAACCAACTCTTCTAGACAAGATTTTTTGTTGGGCAAACGAGTCCCAAAACTTTACCGATCTTGTGCAAGTATATTGGGGTCGTTATTAGCAATTGTTATTCATGCTCATTTTCGGATTTCGATACTGCACATCCATGTGGGATTCATTCATCAACCGTTGCTTACAAGTTAATACATCAGCAACTTGCATGAATAATCCAGAAATAGACATCGAAAGATCTTTATTGATGCAATGTTTTGACCCCTTATGGTCGATCAACTTTCAAAGCGCATGAATCAGAATCCATAACCTGTGTAAAAAGAATAACTAAAAATCTCCTGCAACATGAGTCACTCCTTGTGCCTGCCCGGTTGAGGAAACTCAAGTTTACAAACAACCCAACTCAGACAGCTTAGAAAACCTCAAGACCTAAAGCAAGCCTTGCCCACTTTTTCAACATCTCGGGATTCCTAGGACTGTAGGACATATCATCAAAATGCCACCAGAAATGCCCCTTCAAGCTTCCAAACACATTGAAAATCCCTCAAAGAAAAATGCGGTTCTTATAGTTCTTAGATAAGTAACAATTTGAAACAGACATTGAGATAATACAGTTCCCGATTGGGTGCCTTGACACTTATCGTTCTTTAAATAAAATATACTAATTTAAGTCATTTAGCTCGACAGAGGTTTCCTACTTCATCGATAACCACAATGTCGCATAAAGCAGACCAAATCAAGTCATTATAAGCAAACCTCCAAATAACATCGAAAATTCAACAAAAATGGCTCACCTTGTCCGAGAGTGAACTTGAACGGCGTCCCCCTATCGCGGCTCGAATCGAACTTAGTGCCATCAAGCAGAGTTCCAGTATAATGCACTGCACAACAATAAATAAAAAATGAGATATAACAAAATTTTTAAAAAAGAAATCAATAAGAAAGAAGGAAAGAGAGTAAAAGAAAGAGAAGAGTACCTTCGACCTCGTCGCCGCTATCGGGAGTTTCCCAGGCCTGACCTTCCTTGAGAAGCTTCTTCTTCAAGCCCTGCGTGCCGATCTCCTTCTCCTCACCGACCTTGAGAACGTGACTGTCTTCGGGGAGATCGAGGTCATCGTTGATCATATCTTCGGCGGGGGGCATGTCGAAATCCTCATCCATCACTCTACCCTGTCGAAGAAGGAACAGAAAATAATCGAATACGAGAGAGAAAGAGAGAGAGAGAGAGAGAGGGGGG
>QEOT01005895.1:39511-66137 GCA_003123785.1 Pterocarya stenoptera
GGGGGGGGGGGGGGGGGGCTTAAGTTAGAGTGCGAGAGAATTCTAGAGAGTGAGAGAGAATGCGAGTTGAGGAGGCTGGAAGAAAAGGAGATGCTGGGGATTTTATGGCGTGGAAACTAGGGGAAGGTGGGGGAGGTGTGTTGAACAGATCGTTCTAGAGTGTTCGAAAAAGGGTTTAAGCTTAAGTGAGTGTGAGCAATGGATCATTGGATGAAGGGCCAGGATGGTTCCAGAGAGTGTGGGTGCGAGAGATATAGATCAAATTATTATTATTATTTAATAATAAATAATAAGAGAAATGATAGGTCTACCGAGCATTGCACCATAGGTGCATTTTTTTTATTTTTTTAAAATGTTAAAAAATGTATTGAATAATGAATTGGTTGTTTTTTGTATTTTTTTTAAATATTAAGAAAAATATTTCTTAATGCTTAAGGAAATCAAATTTAAAAAAAAAAAAAAAAAAAAGATAACTGCTAAGGCTGTTGAGCTGTTAGGGTGTCCACTAGTATATTTAATTTTTTTTTTCTTTTCATCATTTTTTTAATATCTTTGATCCTTAAGAAAAAAATATATATAATTTTATTAACAGTTATTTTCTTAATTATTAAGTATAAAAAAATAATCAAAAAATAATTTTGAATTATAAGTTTGAAAAACTACACTAATATTAAAAAAAAAAAAAACAATAGAGCATTCTATGAATATATTAGGGGTTAAAATCGATGTCTTCGATGCAATTTTTGGGCAAATCTGACGCTGATCGACATTCGAAAAACTTAGGAAGCAACCAATCGTAACCAGTCGATAAGGAGGAGGAAACCGATGGAGGCGATTCTCTGGTAGTTCTCGGTCGGTGTCAGTTCCCCTATCGGCGAGGTTCTACTGAGAGAGAGAGAGTTGCAGAGATTGGGAAATGGAAAACGGTTGGGAAGAAGAAGACCCCATACTGAAACGATGCCGTTTCAGACATTTTTTTTCCCTTATGTCCTAAATAAAACGACGCCGTTTTATTTAATACAAACGGCGTCGTTTCAATTATCTATCGTATACTTATAGGGATAAAATGACGTTGTTGTTATTATATCGGTTGGTTCAGCGGTCCAACCCAACTTCAAATCGGGACCGAACCGCTAAACGTCGGTTTCTGTAATATTCCACCACATGTCGGCCAGTTCTCCATCGGTTCCTGATGCGGTTTGCCAATTCGCGTCGACGGCGGCCAGTTGAATTGGTTTTTGTACAACCTTAGGATATACCATCGATCTTCATATAATAATCCAATAATAATAATTTTGTATTTTAGCCTCGATTCGCGTGACGAAAGCTCGGGAGGGGTACAGAATGCAGTAACTGCTGACTGGGGGGTTTTCTTTTGCGTGTAATGTGAACGTAGAACTCTCTTTCATGTCAATTTTTTTTGCCATTTTTTTAAAAAAATAATATCTTGAATCTCATACTACATTGGTAAACACGAGTCTTATAAGGTGTTTTTAAGGGAAAAGCTCAAACAGGGTCAGGTGAGATACTCATTTTCACACCTGTCAATAGAATTTCAACATCTATAAGGTGTATTTGTCTTACAATAAACCACACCTTATTGAATCAATTTACTTTTTAGTCCTCTCCTTTTTCGTTTCTCCTCTCCCTGATTCTCCCTCTTCTATTTTCCTCTCCCTGACTCTCCCTCTCCCCTTTTGATTCTCAATTGACCTGTCTACATTGCTAAGGTTTCAAAGAGCATTTTCGTCGATACGCTTTCAAGATCTCCTTGACCGATTGCAGGCAAATGGCCAATTTGAAATTGTTCTAGTGCATGGATTTAGGGGTGGTGTTTTCTCATGGAGGCATGTGATAGGGGTGCTTGCTCGACAGGTGAGAGTCAAGTAGATCTACTCATTTCCTTTTGCTCTAAGATGGGGTTTTCATTTGTAGTTCTTGTTGGTCTCGATGATGGAGGCCTACTTGCTTTAAAGGTTGCACAAAGAGTCCAAACATCAATGAATTCTTTCAATGTTGTGATTCAAGGTGTGGTATTGCTAAGTGTTAACTTGAAAAGAGAGGTGGTTTCGTTTTAAGGTTTGCAATGGGGGTTTCGAAATCATAATTTTCTCATTTACCAAACATCATTTATCTAATCTTAGAGAGTTACAAATCATTTTGAATCAAAAGCTCATTATTTCTCACATTTTCTAAGCAACAAAACAAAAATTACCAAGTCAAAAACCCCGTTTATCTAACTTTAAATTCTTCAAGCGATGGAAGATACAAATCTTGGAGGCCAATTTGGGGGTTTCAAATGGATGGTGGGAGACAGGGAAGGAGGCCGACGGGAGTGAGGGGAGGATGAGAGAGAAGAGAAAATTGCAAAAGAGAAGAGTGAGATCTCGAGGGCACAGTTTCAGGATTTAAAAAGTTGTGATATGCTACATGAGTGTTTTTTCTCAATATTACTGAAATTCATACGTGGCAGGCTTTTAGTCGCTGGTGTAAAACAAAACTTGACACCCTACCAATCCCTAGCGCCTCCCTATTTTTAAATAGCGAAGCACACAAGTATAAAGGGTGCCCCTTACTCTTTTAGAAAGAGAAGTTATGATTTCTCTTTAGAAAAGCCAAATCCCTTTGATAGCTCTCGTCGGAGAGGAGGGTGAGAGCCACAACTCCACCTTCTCCATTTCCTTATCGTTTTCCTCTTCCTTTTCGCAACCTATGTGTGAATATACTTTCATAGTAGTGTTTTTTTTCTCTCTCTTCCACCAGTTTGGTTTTTCTTAGATCTACTGCACTCCAACCACCATCAATCAATACACACCCCACCATGCTACTCTACAGCCGCAAATCTACTGGAATAATGCGGAACCGTGCAAAAAATGTCAGTGCATGGCCCTTACGTGTGGCTTGTTTTTGCACGTGCGCTTCACGCACCGCCGTACCCTAACAACTCCACCGACTACATGAGCTGTACCAACAGGTTCCCCACCTTTCGATCTTTTGGATCAGCCCTACCTCACTTCCAAACCATTGACGTGTGGTCTGCAAGCGTCATTATTGGTGCACAGAAAGATTGTTGCTCTGCCGTAGATCTATCATTTTGATGCCAGGATTCCTATTATGTTATCGCTTTTCCTAGCTGATGATCTTGAAAAAGGGATTACGAATCTCTACAAAAATATCTCAAGACAACTAACTGTTGTGCACTCACTTACACCGCTTTTAGTGGTGACTTACCAATAAATCGTCTTTTAAGACGAAGCCCTCTTTGTAGGGCATGGGTGTCCTATAACCCATTTTATTTTTCTTTTTTTCACTACTTTTACATTGTGGTTATTGTACTGGGGTATTTGTTAGAGAATCCCACCGCCTCATCAATCATCACATATCATCCTGTTTAATATCAAATGAAATTTGCTTGCTTAGAAAAAAAAAAACCTTTTAAATTATTTTATTATTTTTATTATTATTTACAATTTATTTCACTACTATTATATTTTAAAACATTCTTAACATCCATAAAACAAAAGCCCTTGATCGGCCTTATTCCGGCTTTATTGCTATGTTGGAATGAATAATGCTACTATGCCGTCTCATTTTAACTACTCATGTATTTATTTATTTTTTAATTTAATTTATTTTATTTACTAATTAAGGAAGTGACTATTATTGTATTAGTGTATTTTTTATTTTTTAAAAATATTAAAAAATATAAATTAAAATAAATAAATAAATAAAAAATAAAATTTATACTAGTAAGCACGGGTCAAACTGGACTGCAGACTACCATATTGGAATACCTTTCCTTTCCTTTACGCCGAAACACCAAGAAGCCATTGCCATGCAAACAGTTGTTGGCAACATGCCAATTTTTCATTAAAATAATATCACGAAATCACATCGAAAACCAGTCGGATCTATTTCTAATAAACTATTAATCAAATTCTTTATCACAATTAGATTTTGGCAGTGTTGAATCAGCAAAGCACCACTGGGAATTGAGTTTAAAGTTTTTTCCAAACTAGAGTCATCTACTTGAATTGAATGAACCCTAAATTCTAATATTTTAGATGTTCCTCTTACTTAATTTCATGTTTTCATTCTATTTTGCTATCATAACATAAGGGTTAGAAGAATATCACCCTCTCATGAGTGATGTCCCAGGCTTTATAGTTTCCATAATTCCCACCCTCTTATGAAAAAAGAAAACAAAAGAAAAAAAGATATAGACCTGATCTAGATGGCAAAAAATAAATCCAAAGCCACTTTTCCAGTATCCACTTCTCATAAGGGTAAGCAGAGGAGGTCACCACTGACTATGAAGCCTGCTTGTAGATAGATCCCAACAATCGTTAATGTCAAGACCTTATGCTTCCAGGCAAATTTCTTAATGCTTGGTGACCATTTTGGCCAGACAATGCTCACATTTGAAACATGAATAATTCTAATTTATGGTCTAAGAATCCAGCCAATTATATGATAAAAATGAAAAGGCTTGCCTAGATATATCTCTAATCAAGATACAGAGACAAGCGTCCCATTTAAAAGTTTCAAAGCCGATTGTTCTCTATGGTCTGAAAGCAAAAACGTTGTTTTGGATCACCAAATTAAGATACCAGGGGAATTTAAGAGTACAGATTGAAAAAAAATTAAGATTCAGGACAGAAACCATTCCTCCAACTACAGTTCGGCATCTTTTGTTTTTCCTTCACTTGATGTTTTCCCATTCACTGCGACAAGCTCCGTTTCAAATATTAGCGTTGCACCACCTGTATTTTCCAAACAAAATGCATATCAAATTTAAACTAACAAATAATGCATGGTACTTACAGTTGTGTGTAGGAGACACGCGACTTTTAAGAGTTCAACTTTTCATGTTCACATCTTATGTTATCTAATGCAGTATATACCAGATGGTAAGATAAAGGATGTTTTTACATTACTACAAATTTCAACCATTAATCGGGTGGAATACATTTGAAAGCAAATCATCGTTTTTTGTTGTATCCAAAAACTTGAAGGTGCGGATCTTAAAAACCCAGCTGGACCAGTTGAGGGTCACAGACATTAACCAAACCCAAGAAATCCATGTTCAATTAGATTTAACCACATATATATATATAATCTAACGGATAACCCAGTTTGAGAATCATGTGATACAATCCTATCCAAGGCGTGATACTATGGGTGATGCTTAAGTTTATCTTATCTTTTCCCATTTATTTTCTCGTTTTTTTAACCCGAGGTGCACATGTGGGAAATTCCTTGCTAAGGGTCTGTGCAGTCCCGGGGTTAGTTGGGACGCTATTCCCAGACACTTGGAGCCAATAAAAAAGAATATATATTTTCTCCTTCGAATTTTCCAGCAATTTCCTATCAAATTTAGTCAAGACTAGATAGGAATTTTCACCTTCTCTTTCCCTAGAATCCTATGCTTTAAAATCCTAAAATAACACAAGTCAAATAGCCCCCAAACAATCACAAAAGGCCAAAACACTCGTCCTGGATTACTGTTCAGAGCCTAGGAACATCCACCCTAATATTTCGGTTTATTTCAGGGAAAAGAATTCACTGTAGCCCAAGTTATCCCAAGACCCTACAAATCTCTGCTGCTACATACCCTAGCTAGCCTACAGGTCCTTAAATTTGGCTGCCTACAATAAAATCCAACGGGTTCTACATATTTAGTTTCTCAAATCTTAATACAAAAATACTAGTAACTTGATGGAAATTCACTGCATACATTTTCCTGTGGTAGTAAGTCCAGTACTTGGTTACCAATAAAAAAAAAGTGGTTACCAATAAAAAAAAAGGTTCAGTACTTGGTGCTTGGTCCTTTTAAAGAAAAACCTTTTACAATTCAAACTCAACCTACTCAATTCACACAGATCACGAAATCAAATTCAAATGCCAAGATCTTTTCACCATAAACATTCCAATTAAAATTCATCAATGAAAGCGGCAGGGCAGGTCTGTATTCAATGCCTATGCTTGAGGAGTGAGCAGCCAGTGAAAATGTTACCTGGGATGGTTGGTGGAGAACCTTGGTCCCCATAACCAAGTTTTGAAGGTATTTTCAATTTCCGCTTCTCACCAATACACGCTCCAAGCAATCCTTGGTCCCACCCTAAAAAACAGAAAAAGGAAATTTCAGGCATTAATACTTTATGCAAAGTTACCCATAAACCAATCTTCACTATCATATAACATTAAGATTAAACAAAAAGGCAGGCTCCCTTTATAAACAAAGGTTTGCTTCTGATTGTGAACCACTGTAATTGAAAGATGATTGAAGCTTAAGCCACATGTATGAGTCAAGTAAAGTGCATAATCCTCAGTATCTATGCTCGACATAAATATGAAGCAACTGCCAAAAATTCTCTCACTGCAGAACGAACACTTTGTACACACTCTAATATTATGCTCAACTGTTTTCTTATGATAGCTACAGATGACTCTTTTTTTTTCATAGGTACCTACAGATGACTCTTTTAAAAAAAGAAAAGTTCCATGGCCAGTACTATTCACAGATTCATAGCTGTACTTGCAAATATTAAACAAACTCAAAGGGTCATGGTTTCATGTCATTATAGTGGAATCATCTATATTCAAAGGCTCTCCACATGAACTATATTCTTAATTTTGTCTGTTTCAACAAGTAAACAGGATTTTAACACCAGTCATCTTCTATTCATTCACCAAAAACCTAACAATTTGCAAGCCAAAAGGGCCACCGCACACCTTTTATTACTTGACCCGTTCCAAGCTCAAACTCAATTGGAGAGTCTCTTTCGAAACTAGAGTCAAAAACAGTTCCATCTGTGAGTGTTCCCTGCAAATATAATTGGCAAGTCGTAAGTATAATGCAGGTTTCAAAGTTATAACTGAACCATAGAGCAATTTTGAAAAAAACCCAGCTAATTGTTGACCTTTCAATAAGTAAGGACAAAGCTTAGTATATGTAAACGTAGAAGCATATACATATGTGAGTGTACAAGAAGTAAACAAATAAATGTTTCTCATTATATTCAAGGACAACAAATAAAATTCATTCTATTCACCAGAGAAATCTACTGAAAGTAAACCTCAGTTGCTCAACTCCACCAGTTCATGGGACAATTAACTGACTCAAGTCCCAACAAGCAACTAATTTGACCTCTCACAAATAAAAGTTTTGCATAGCAGAATCAATGTACCACCTTCAAAGGATGTGGCCATTAGAAGTCAGCGCCTTGATAAACAAAATATGCTACAAATTGTATAAATTTAAACTTTGTGATGTGATGTGTTGATACACATGAAAATTATCAATTCTAGAAGTAAGTCGCCTATAATGCATTCAATAACCAGCTAAACCTGCAAGCAAACTTACCCGATAGTGTACTTTGATTCTATCGCCTTTGCGAGCTTGAATGTCACAAGAATCTGGCTTGTGCTGCAAAAACATATCGCATCCAATTATTAAGGAAGAATATTAAAGCACTGAAATACAGTAAACAAAACCGGGTTAATATCAGGCACTTCATTGGATGGTAATGTGAGCACGAGATAAAGCAAACCTTTAAATGACCCTATAAAAAAAGGACTGCTTTTGAAAAAAGAGCCATTTTGTATAAGCAAACTATGTGAGTTAAACAAACTATTAGAGGTCCATGGTTATCAATCAATTTTCACTAAAAATGTATTTAGAAAGAAGAGGAGGCAATCTTGTTAAAAGAGCCCACAGCTCAATTATCCCAACTTGAGAATTTATCTCTAACTGCTAAAAGCAATTCACCAAATGGCAACACCATAATCACCGCTTTGTTTTACTATATGTCTCCGTGATTTCCATGCTAAAAGAGACAACTAAAGACATCAAAGATCCTACGATATTCAGAAACATACCAATTCAACCTCCTTAATAATATTATTTCGCCTACAAATTTCTTCATACTTGCACATCATACAAAATCACCGAAAATAAGCAACTTTACACAACACACGTTTTATCTCTCTTTTTCTTCCTTCTTTTGAAGTTTTCAGATCCGCCACCCGATGCAACACTATAAATCATTCCCGGTTATAACATCAATTACAAAGAAATAGATAATCGAATTAAAAAAAAAGAAAATTTACCTTCACACCGATCTGTAATTCAGTCACATCTTTCGACTTCGCAGAAACTGAAGAATATAAAGCAAACGAACCCATCAGTCAAGATCACACGGAATCACAAACACAAGCCACTTTTTTTCGGTATAACCCGAATACGAATAATCAGATCCAGTACATTCGATAAGCAACGCATAGAAAAACTAATCATAAAAGGACAATCGCATGATACCTAAAGTGGAAATGAGCAACAATAAGAAAATTGGGGAGGCCTTCAACGCACAGCTCAAACTCATCTCGGGCATTCTGTCTCTCTATCTCTCTCTCTGGTTTTACAGCTTGCGCTCGCTCCGTCTCGTTGCCGGGTTTATATAGGTCATTCGTCCAGTAAAATTAGGGGACCGTTTCTTCGGTATGCAATGCTGCTGCATATTTGAGTTTTTGAGAAATTTTATCCTCGAAGATTATTTATTATAATAAATTTATAAATTAATTATTTAATATCACGTTATAAGATGTTGAAAATATTAAAAGAGATGATAATTAAAAATTTTCTAGAATTTTTTACCATCCATACACATCAAAACCTACTCCATCTACGCGGGTCCTCATATCTGATTTTTGTAGTTGATAAGAGACAAGTATATTACTTTTACACTCAGTTATAGATTTCGAAAGCTATCGTAGTTGGTCTAAATTGTAATCTATCATTTTTTACATTTATTTTACTATTTTCTTTTTTGATTTCCTTATTGTTAATTAAAAAAAAAAGTTCATCTTTGAGACTTTTGTCTATAGAGGTTAAGTCCTCTCACTCTATGAATGGTGAGGTTAAATTTCTGTTTAGGCAGAGAATGTTATCTCTTAGACTTTTGTTTATAGAGAGTATTAGTAGTAGTGAAGACCAGACTAATCATAAAAGAAAATAGTATACTGATGAAGCTCCAAATTCATTATTTTGGTTTATGATGTCATGTTTGATATGAAGATATTTCAGAATATATTTGGTCATAAATGTTAGTTTCTTGATAAATGAATAATGATAATTTAAAAAAAAAAAAATACCTACTTCATAATCATCTCATTAAAGTACTAGATTTTTTTTATTGGTACTTGAGTTGTTAAATCTAATTTGGACATCTTTAAGGATTTTACTCTTAGAAAGAGAAAATTAATAATGATAAAATTCGGATGCTTAATATGAGCTTGAGAATATAATACAACATCATTTATAATGAGACAAGAAAAACATTTTTCATAAGGTGTGTATATTGCGATTACACCTAGCCAATATTATTAGCAAACTCTTTAGTATTATTTGTTAAAAATTATACTCAAGAGTCCTATACCACACACATTTTAAAGAAAAATAAATAAAAAGATAAAAAATAAAAATCTATATCAACAGGTGCGTAGTGTAAAATCACGGAGTATAAGAACTCATTATTTATATAATTCAATTTCACTTGATAAAGAATCAACTTTGGATTAAATATTCTCTCAATTTCATCAAAATTCACATATTTAGTATATAAGACTGAACTAAATCCATAAATTATAATTTTTACATATAATTTGTGAATCTTGAAGGATGGGGATGATTTTCCCCATCTAATTAACCACTTGTATATCTATTTCTTAAGCAATATATATGAGAATTACTTCGGTTCCCAAAATAAAAATCAGAAATAAATAAATAAAAAAAAGGGAGAGAAATAATAATAATTATTATTATAATCAGGTCCACCCAACTTCGCTTGTTGGGCTTTTTTTTGGAGTTCTGGCTTAACAAGACGATCTTTTATTCTCTGCGTCTCCGCCTCTGTTGGTGTTACAGTGACAATGCCTTCAACCTTGCATCGCCTACTCGTCTCCACTCTCCGCAACTCCAACCTCCTCTCTCCTCCATTTCCGCCGCCTCTCACCTCAACGCCCGTCCTCCTCTCACTTTGCCTCCGCTTCTTCTCCTCCTCACCCGGCCAAACCCAAGCTCAAACCTCCCAAATCCCAACTCCTCCGCCCCAAATCCCCAACCCCAAAACCAAAACCCCGTTGGAAAAGCAGTTTGAGACTTGGGTCCAGAAGCTCAAACCGGGGTTCAATCCCTCTGACGTCGAGTACGCCCTTTGGTCCCAATCCGATCCCGACCTCGCCCTCGACATCTTCAGATGGACCGCTCTGCAGCGTGGCTACAAACACAACCATGTTACCTACTTTACCATGATAAAGATCCTCATCGTGGGCAAGCGCTACCGCCAAGCCGAGACAATCGTCGAAGAGGTACTCGCCGGCGCTTGTGATATTAGCGTGCCTCTTTACAACTCTATTATTAAGTTCTGTTGCGCTCGAAGATCTCTGTTCAATCTCGCCTTCGATGTTTATAAAAAAATGTATAATTCAGAGAATTGTAAACCCACGCTCGAGACTTATTCATTGTTGTTCAATTCATTGCTTAGAAGGTTCAACAAGTTGAATGTTTGTTATGTGTATTTGCATTCGGTCCGGTCGTTGGCAAGGCAAATGAAGGCTTTGGGTGTGATACCGGACACGTTCGTGTTGAATATGATTATAAAGGCATATTCAAAGTGCCTAGAAGTTGATGAGGCGATTCGGGTTTTTCGTGAAATGGGGCTGTATGGATGTGAGCCGAATGCATATACGTATGGGTATATAGCGAAGGGTTTGTGTGAGAAGGGAATGGTGGTTAAGGGTTATGACTTCTATAAGGAAATGAGGGAAAAGGGTTTGGTTCCGAGTAGCAGTACGTATATGATTGTGATTTGCAGTCTTGCGTTGGAACGGAGGTTTGAGGACGCGATTGATGCCGTCTTTGATATGTTCAGCAATTCGATGTCTCCTGATTTGTTGACATACAAAACATTGTTGGAGGGAATGTGTCGGGAAGGGAGGGGCAACGACGCCTTTGAACTGCTCGATGAATTGAGGAAGAGGGATCCTTCGATGAATGAGAAGCATTACAAGGCTTTGCTTAATGGATTGCATTTTCTAAGTCGAGACTAGACTCTATATTCAGTCTTCTAAGAATTGAGTTCAAGACTTCAGCTGATACTACATCAGGAGCAAAGCAAGCATCTAGAAACAGTTAAACCTGATGTGAAATATCTAATTCTATCCCTGGAAATTGCTAGATGTCTGACTGATAAAACGGTACCAGAATTGCCCTGAAGATGCGTTTGCATTTTCTTCTGGATGGGTGTATTTTTTTGTGACATTCTGGAATCTTTAAGAGAGGAGAGCAGTGTTGTTGTGCCGGCGGTTCTAACGTTATATTTTGTGTTGACTTGGGTTTTGGCCAGATTTTACTTTATTGAAATACTCCAGCATCTGGTTAATATTAGAGCAAAGAAGAAAGTTTTATCTTGTCTGGGTGAATTGGAAACATCTGATGTTCTGTGCTAGGAGGGTGTTAATTTTACCCAGAACTCAAGCATTTGTACTTATATGATACAAATGGAAATGTTTGCCTATGAATATGGAAATGTATAAATAATAAAAATGATTTTTCTGGAGTAAGATGACTTTTTTTATTGGAGTTTTTACTCTACTCAAATCAAGAAGAAAATACATTGTCTCACTTTTCTCATCAAAACACGAAGAAATCTTTATAGACTTTCTTACAGATGATGATGATGAGAAGGTTGGAGAATAAAGGTAAAATACATACAAGGCAGGCAGTAACTGTCACATAGCAGGCTTTTATTCAAACTCTCTAAAGAAAGGGAATAGCATGCATCCTCTCAATTTAGAAGTCCCTTAAATTTTACAGCTCTCCATCCCATAGCTCTTCAATGGACTTGTAGGGTCCACGAGCAGAAACAAGTTCCTCCTTGAGCATCATCTTGTGCTGCTTGATTTGACCAATCTTGTTAGAGTCATCCTCTGATAGCGCCCAGTCAAATATCTGCAGATTCTCCTTCAACCTCGCCTTGTTGTAGCTCTTCACAATTGGAGCTACCCCTTGCTCATAAACCCATCTAAGACAAACCTGCCATGAAGTAGGTATCTTAAGAGTTAGCTCAACATATATATATATATATGATATATGTGTGTATATTACATATGCAGACACACAATACAGATATGGGTTAAAGTTATATTATGGTCCCTGAATGATCGGAAGTCTAGATGTAACCTCAACCAAAAAACTGAGTGAAATTATGTCCGTGGCACATGGTTTTTGAACTCTGTTGGAAATTGGAATCCTTTATATTTTCCTCTTATATGATGATTTTTTTTCCCAAAATGCTCATATTTTGTCCAAAAACAATTGAAGCTTGGGCCTTTGCAGTCTTCAAAGTTACATGATACAACCTGAGCAACAGTCTTCCCTCGAGTTTTCGCAATCTCCTTGAGCGTTTCATTCTCCATGACATGGTTCGTGCCCCAACTACTTCCACTTGCTCCCAAAGGAGAGAAAGCAGTCACTATAATGCCATTTGGCTTGCAAAACTCTATTAGCTTCTTTTGTTGCCAAACTGGGCTCATCTCCACCTGTACAAATAATCATTTTTGTGAGTATTATTCTTTGTACATCGCACTTGCTCGTCCACATGCACAGACACAGACAATAAATATAATGTTCGTGACCTGATTCACTGAAGGAGGAATAGTGGCCGTGGAGAGCAAGTTTTCAAGCTTCTTGCAGGAGAAGTTGCTGACTCCTATGGATTTTGTGAGGCCAAGCCTCTGGCACTCCTCCATGGCTGCCCACACAGACCCGAAGTCCATCGGCATCAGGTCCTGTTCATCAAAAGGGAATACCGACTTCCCAGGTGTCACACTGATGGGCCAGTGGATCAGATAGAGGTCTAGGTATTCCAACTGAAGTGAAGAGCCCTGCACCCATTTGGTCACTCAAAACATGATTGGCTTGAACAACCATTTGATGAATTTATTTTCTTTGTCTGTTCCTGGGAGTTAATATAAAAGATAATGATTCTATTACAACTTTTTTTTTTTTAATTACTCGATTGATTTTTTTTCATTTGTTCTTTAAATCTGGATTGAAAATATGAAGAAATGAATTTATTGTATAATCTAAAAGTAAATAAATTCAATCAATTAACACGATTATGTAATTTAAATAAAAATAAATTTAATTTTATAAAAATTGACATTTTTTTATTTTTTAATCAATTTTTAATTAAATTACAGGTTGATATTTCTAGATTATGCAATAAGTTTCATGTTCTAGATTTTTAATCCTATTCAAATAATAAAAAATATATATATATAAATAATAATAAATGATGCGTAAAACTATCATTGTCCAAATTAGATAAATTGTCTAGTAGGCACCTCCAGTCTCTTTTGGTCATGCAAATCATGTAAGAATATTAAAAGGAAAATACTCGAGGTGTAAATAGATTATATAAAAATAATCTCATCAATATGATTTGATAAATTTGTTAAATTATAAAATTATTTTTATTATAAAATAAATTTATCATATTATATAAAATTATGTTAAAAAATAAAATTACCAATAAAATAATCAGTCTGACCGGATTGATTTCTGTAGAGCTGGAACAAGAAGATCAGCATGAGCATCAGAAGGCCACAGCTTGGAAGTAATGAAAAGCTCGTCCCGAGAGCTAACAAGGCCGAGTCTAAGAGCTTCTGCAATAGCTTCTCCAAGAGCCTGCTCCGATCCATACGCGGAAGCCGTGTCAAAGTGCCTATAACCGAGCTTGATCGCCTCCAGGACGGCCGATATCAAGGTGGCGCCATCCTTGGAGTCTGCCGCAGTGCCGAAGCCAATCACGGGCATGGCCTTGCGGCCGGTGGAAGAGTTCAGCACCACCTCCGGGATTCCAGTCGCTGCATTTGCTGTGGCAGTGTCCATAATTGCTTAGTGAATAAGGTGAACCCTAGTGTTAGCTTAAATGGGGAGCGTTTTGGACGTGGATAAATATGATATTTTATAAAAATATATTTTTATTTTTATTTAATTATTATTTATTTTAAATAAAATATTTGTATCATTATTTTTTTTTATTAATACTACATAAAATTTTTATTTAGAGACTGTATTGTAACTTTAATTAATTTTATCTTTAAAATTTTTTATAATTATAATAATATTTTTATCAAAATAATATTTTTTTCTATTTAATCAAAGATTTATACATGCAATTTTTAAATAAAGATTATAAATAAAATTTCATGCTTTCCATGTTTTTATTTCTAACGACTTTTTAAACTGTGGGGGCTATTATTACACGATCTTTCACTTTTCTGCCTTTTATTTTGTCATGCCTAAACTTATTTATTTTTGAGTTTTATTATGAGTAGTTCGGTACCGATAAAAAAGTACCGATAGATAGCTCTACCGATAAGGACAATATTTTCTTCTTTTTATTTTCACATATTTTTTAAAGATTTTTTTAAAAATTAATTCACTAATAAACAATTTAAATTATATATAAAAAAAAAAAAAAACTAAGTATCGGTCAATTTCGGTCCAATTCATCGTCTTCCACATTTTCCATTATTTTTTCCCTTGTTCACTTTTGGCTCATTGGCCACGATTTCTGAAAGCTTTTTATCTTGATTTTAAAATCTAAAGCGGTAGAGACACAGACGTGAATGCATTTTACACCGAATGGAAAATGCTTGTTTGCTCATTCATTTTATCAATTCGGTTTGATCGCTTATATATTTAATGTTTTTATTTAATAATTAAAAATTAATTTTTACTATATTAATATATTTTTTATTTTTTAAAATATTTAAATATATTAAAAATATATAAAATAAAATAAAAATACTTTTATATTAAACGGCACATCCAACGATAAAAATTGGATAAACCTGAATGGCAGCCTATCACAACTCTTTTAGAATACAGTTCTTCTATATTCAGGCCATACGCCTGCGCACCCCGTTGATGTGTGTCAAAGGTTGTTTTATATTTTACAAAAAACACAAAATAACATAAACAAGAAGATTACGAGTCTCCTTTTCACCGTCAGATCTGTCTTTGCCATCTTCGAAAAAGTCATTCTTTCCTTCATAGTCATTTTCGAAAAAGCCATTCTCCCGTAAATCCACCTTACCGTTCGTCGTCTCCCATTTTTGTGGGTGTCTCATGTCTCTCTCTCATTTCTCAAATCTAACTGCCCCTTTGGCGAACCACGTGAACTCCGTCAGTAAATATAATAATTTCAATTTGTTTGAAGCAAATAAGATTGAGAGAGGCTCAATCAAACTTCATACCACTAGACAATGTCCCACTCATGTCTTGAAAAGATCTTATATCAGCTCCTGGCGATGGGCTTGAGCACGAACAAACTGCCATCTTAAATCAGCTCGAATATAAATAATGAGTTGAGATGAAAGTTAAAAATTGAATAAAATATTATTAAAATATTTTTTAAATATGATTATTATTTTAAAATTTAAAAAAATTAAATTTATTATATTTTATATAAAATTTATAATAATAAGATAATATGAGGTGAATTCAATCCAAACTGAGCTCGGCGTTCTCAAGAAAAATAAAGCAAGTTTCAAGGAACAAGATTAACCAACCATTCTCAACTGAAGACAAATCCACTAGTATTTTTTTTTTCTATTTCTTAATTTAAAAGAAGCAAATGAAATGTGTAGCATGTTTTTAATTATTACACCAACAAACGCATTGGCCGCCACTAGTCTACCACAATCCTTTGTGCAACATGCTTTACACGTGATTTTGCAGCCACTCTTTCAAGCGCAATTGGATGACTCGCGGCTGCCCATTGTCGTGATAAGTATAATTTTTAAGATTGTGTTTGGATGTTGAAGTAATTTTGAATAATTTGAATTGACTTGTAAATAATAATATTTTATGGTTACATTTTTCAAATAGAGTACAATTGAAAATGAATTTTCTCTTGTATTTCATTGTAGTGCAGAATGTTTATATACACGATGGAAATAATAAAAAAGAATGGGAGAGGCTAGGGATTGGACTGATGAATTATGGACTTGAGCTGTGCTATGGATCAGCCACTGTTTACGGTTGATCCGTAGCACACGTTATGTATCCCCTTTTTTTTTTTGGGGTGCAAAACGCACCAGACCTTCTGGCTTCTCTCTCTCTCTCTCTCTCTCTCTCTCTCTTTCTCTTCGACTCTCTCTCTTATCTCTCATTGTCTCTCTCTCCTTGACTCTCTCTCTCTCTCATTGTCTCTCTCTCTCTCTCGTCGACTCTCTCTCATCCCTCATCGACTCTCTCTCTCTCTTTCACATCTCTGCTCTTTTTCTCATCATCTCCCTCTCTCTCTCTCATCAGTTTTCTCTCTCATCTTGGTCTCTCTCTCTTAATCTGGTAGTATTTTAAAATTAGGGAGATGTGTGGTTGGGATCCTGCCACGTAGGGTGTACAAAAGGATGATCCTAAATAGTGGGGCTGATTCCAATATTTTTCCTATGGACTTTTACACCATCTAATTAAATTTTGACCCATAAGTATTTCAAGAGAACAATAATACAACTACAAATATGGAAATAAATCTCCTTTCCCTTTTTCCCCCTCTCTCTTTCCTCTTGTTGCTCTCTCTCTCTCTCTTCTTTCTAGTGCTCTCTCTCTCCTTGCTTTGCCATTGCTGAGGATTTTTTTTTTCTCTTATTGCTGCGAGCATAACACAACAGTGCAAATTCTTAGTTTTTTTCTCTTATTGTTGGGGAGCATAACATATATAGAAGTGCGAATTTTTGTTTTTTTTTTTCTCTTCTTGCTAGGAGTAGAACATAACAACTTTATATATAGCTTCTTCGAGGAAGAAAAATAAGATGGTTAATTCCGTGACGATGAGTCTTGGCATTTATTGGTGCTTCAATCTTTTTGGGTTTTTGTTGTCTATCCATAAACATTTACAAATTCATAAAGAAAAGCACAAAAATTTGGATGCATATGCCAAAATTCAGTCGCCATAGGAAAAAATAGAGAAAGAGAGAGGAGAAAGGGGGAGAAAGAGAGAGAACCGGGGGGGGGGGGGGAAGGGGGGGGGGGAGAAAAAGAAAGGGGGATTTGCATGGGAGGGGGTCTATTGTTCTTCTCTTAAAATGCTCATGTGTAAAATTAATTTTGATTGGAGGGTGTAAAATTCCTTTATTCACCTATTCCTATTTGAAGTTAATCTCAAAAGGAATATAAGTTTGTTACATATCACAATAGAGAATAACAGTATAGTGCTTTTACGATTTTATTCTATAATGCATGTCTGCTATTTGTATGTTGCTCTGCTTATGTGTGACTAAAGGTATAGCAGAGTTATATAGTCTAATACGCCCCCTCGAGTCCAATGGTGTGTCTACAACATTGAGACTCAATCTAAATCGAAGGAACTTGTCAGCTATAAGAGGCTTTGTAAGCACATCAACAATTTGATCTTTAGAACTGATAAAGGAGACTCTAAGAGTGTTGGTAGTCACTTTATCTCGAACAAAGTGATAATAGATGCCCATGTGCTTTGTTCTTGAATGATACACTGGATTGACTGAAAGATAGGTAGCTTTAAAGTTGTCACACCACAAGATTGGAGCTTGAGATAATGAGATACCAAGTTCACGGATGACAGTTTACAACCAAATAAGCTTAGTGGCAAATGAAGCAATGGGTTTGTATTCTATTTCGGTGGATGATCTAGCCATAGTTTGTTGTTTCTTGGAGCTCTATGAGATGATGTGTTTTTCCAAAAATATGCAAAATCCACCTGTTAATCTATGGTCGTTTGGAGAGTAAGGCTAAACTTTGATGCAAAAAACAAGCCATGATTGATGGTGGCTTTTAAATACCATAGAATACGTTTGACTGCACTCCAGTGAAGAAGTTTTGGTGAGTGCATGAATAGGACTCGTATGAGGGTCCTAGGCCATTCAGCAGATAAGTAACAAATTATTTATCAGATGGAGGGTTACTAGTGGCAGTGAGTAAATCAGCAAGTAGGCGTACCTTCCCAAAGTAATATGAGATTGTTTGATCTCCTTGTGAGAGATTTGTGAGCTGAAAATGAACTTGAAACTCTTTGGCTTGGGAATAAGAGGAAAACATAGAGGAAAGTGAAGTCCATAGTTCTTGAGCTATAGTAGGTGAGAGTACATGTCCTAAGATGGATTCTAAAAGGGAGGAAAAGAGAATACTCAAAGACAAGTTGGTCGGTACATCGCTAATAGAGGAAGGCTGGATTTGTTTTCAGGATAGCATCAGAACCATCAAGAAGAAGTTCGGAAGGGCAAGGAGATGAGCCATCAACGAAGGAAAAGAGATCCTAACCACGCAGGTATGTAGATGTTTGGTAGACAGCTTTGTAGTGACAATATGTGAGAAGGACGAGGTAATAGAGGAGGGTGGAGGAGGAGGAGGGGGAGAAAAAGGTGCAGCCATGGATTAGAGTGACTGTTAGTTGATCAGCTCTGATACCATGTTTGATAGAGTACAATTGAAAAGGAATTCTTCTCTTGTATTTCATTGTAGTGCAATATGTATAGATACATGATGGAAATAATAATAATCAATATAAGTTTGTTACATATCACAGTAGAGAATGCATGTCTGCTGTTTGTGTGTCGGAATGTTCATTTGGGCCGGGTTTTTTTCTTGACCCGGTCCGAAACCTAGGAAACCAGATTCTGGTTCATGACCCAGGTTTTCTAGCCTGGAACAAACTTGGGCCGGAACTCGGGGTGCAAAACTTGAATACACCTGGTACCCTTTTATATAATATATATATATATATCAAGATGGTATGCACATTCGCTCTTCCATTAAAATGGATGATACCAACACTTTCAAATGTAAACGCACCTATTTTTTTAAGGTAAGTCTTGTAGTCAAAAGACATGAACTTTATCCCAAATTAGAAGAGAGCTAAGACTACTTTTGTTCGGTTCATTGCATTTGTCAGGGATTGGTATGCCCAATCTTTTTAATGCTCTGTTTTTATGTTTAGGATTCTTTCAACTATATTTCTATAATTAATTAGGTGTGGATTTTGAATGCCATCTTTCAATGATATGGACATAACCATGGAAAGCTATTAGTCCAGGGGGTAATGTCCCAAGTTGCCATAAACTCAGGTCCAACTTCAAGTTCCGCATAAAGGTAAAAACAGAATAAAATGAGGGATCCTTAAACATTATTTGTATTGTTCTTCTTTAAACCAAGGCAGTGTATGATGGAGTCATGGAGATATACCTGTTCAAGCGAATAATGATATGAAAGGCTAATGTTTGTTTTCCTCCATGATTCTAGATCAAAGATGTTCATGCCAAGCTAATGCACATTTGAAACTGTTTGATATCAAAACATTCAAATTAAAAAATAAAATGAAAAAAATCGGGTACTGGACCATAAACCTGGGTTCCGAGTATATAACCCAGGTTCATCCGGGCTCCGGCCCAAGTTTGAAACCGGGTTCTAATCCGGGTATACCCAGATTCTCGGGCCAGAACCTGGATGAACAGTCATATTTGTGTGTTGCTCTTCTTATGTGTGACTAAAGGTATAGTAGAGTTTAGTGTAATACCATTGGGATGTGTTTAAATGTAAATAAGTTGAGATATGTGTTTAAATGTATGAAGTAGGTTGTGATGAGTTTGACTTTTTTATGAGAAGTTGAAAAAGTAGTGAGTTTCATGAATGATTGATTTGATCTTAGTTAAAGTATGCTTGGTAAACAAACACAACCACTACGTTAAATTGTAAAATTATTTTTATTTTAGAGTGAATTTAATGTATCATATAAAATCATGTTAGTTTGTAAACTTATTTTTATGAAATCTTTTTATGATTATAACACCTCTCTTTTAATTTTAAGTATGATTGTTGAGAAGGCACCCCTCACTAATTAGGTGTATTTGAAGCAACAGTCATATATCCTCGAGAAAGGAGGGTACCTCTCTTTGTGATCATCATGATGAATTAATAGACAACCTAATAAAATAAATTAAAAAGAAAAAGTAATGTCTTAAATGAGGTTTAACCATGGGTGTGCAGGTTTTAATCAAATTTGTCAAGACCATCTTCCAGTTCTATTCTTGAGATTCCACTTCTTCGGTGATGATAAGTCGTCTTTTGTTCAGAAAAGGAGACTTCACAAGAGCATTGGCTACCAGTTTAAAGTGGGAAAATCAAAGGGAGGGTGAGCTAAAGAAGAGAATGAAGAGGCCGCTCGATATTATTTCACCAAGTTTGATCTATCAAAGAAGAAAGAACAATAATATTTACAGTCATAGAGTGCACAAGTACTGTGTAAAATGAGTAAATATAATATCCACATGAAAAAAATTAAATTTTTAATAATAGACCCTACTATTTTCCAAAAAAAAATATGCGACATTTGCACAACACATGACTGTATCTAACATTACACATAAAGAATATTTCTCTTTTAGGTATCGTTTCATAATTTTAGGTTGCTTCATAGGAGTGATGATGCTCTGAATTTAGATATTCTTTTATGGAAAATGCTAAGATGCCTACTAAATGTGCCCACTAGTACATGAGTTTTTTTCTTCAAATATTTTTTAAACATCCTTAACCATTAAGAAAAAAATAAAAAATATATAAATTCACTAATAGTCACTTACTTAACCATCAAGAAAAAATAAAATAAAAATAAAAATATATGAGTGGACATATTTAATAGTCATACTATCATTTTTGTTCTTTTATTGCATCACCATTTATCAATTTCAAATTCAAAAATTTAACCTCAGTATTCACCTGGTCCCAAGAAATATTGATATAGATATTTTTTTTAAATTTAAAGGAATTTAAGGATGTTTTGATCATATAATTGAAATATAAATAGCCAGCACTTGAACTTAAATCAGATTGGCAGACCATGCATAACTCTGGACAGGGCAGCCATTCTAGCAAGTAACCGATCACCTATTAAAACAGCCTCCAAAAGCCATTATGGATGAAGATTCTGAGTTTGAAGTTTAAACTAATCATGTTTTGGTGCAATTTAAGAGGTGCAGAATTCTCTTCATAACATATCACACGTTGTATTTCCTAGATCTTGGCCAAACTTCAAAATATGATTAGACTGCTGTTTTAGATGAGCAACAGAGGAAGATACTTTATTTTTGGGCAAGTATCTGGGGAGAAGACTCAGAACGACATTCATGATAATGCCACACATTTTCAGGCTAGTAAAATATGCCAGCCCTAATCCTGTTAAATCTGTCAAACACTTCAACATCAAGGAGAGGATCAACCAAATTTGATAATCCATCCAACGCCAGGTTAACCTTCAGAAAGCAAACCTCTGGCTTACTACAAAGTACATAACAGACCATGAATTTTTGTGCCAGCGTTCACTTAAATTCCCCGGAAAGTTGTGAACAAAAACTTGAGTCTCGACTCATTGCCAAGTGAACAATAAAAACAGAGAATCCCCAAAGCATTCAATTTATCTGTATAGAAATTGGAAGCAAACCTTCCAATTATTCAAAGAAACTCAAGAAACAAACTCAAAACTCCTGTTATGCACGCGCAAGAATGCATAAAAAACAGATTCATGGACACTTGCGGTATTCATTCAAAATTAAACACTTAACAAATTCAGAGATTGAGAGGTAAAGGAATAGACATCAAGCTATCAACTAAAGATTAAAAATTAGAAGAATGCTAGACAGAAGCCTTCCCCACTTAACACACCCCACCTCAGCAACATTTAAATTGTCTATTTTACCCTGATTTCAAACAGATGACCTTTCTCTCACAGAAATCCTTCAGCGTTCCTCCTTTCTCCGTCAGCGTTCTAGTGAGCACCGAGGTCGAAGATTGCTCAGCCTTCAGTCAGAAATCCAAGCCACTGAATTCCAATAAACCCTTCCAGTATTTTCTCCTTCCATTTTCTCCTTCAGTTGGCAAGGTCGAAGAGGTCCCTTCCATTTTCCCTTCAAGGTTCCAGCATGCAGTTAGGGTTTTCATATTTTCTCCTTTCATTTTCATCTGTGACTTGTGCTATATGATTTATGCTACTGTTTTCTCTCTGGTTCCCTTCCATTTTCTCCTTTAAGGTTCGTATTTGCTCTGTTCTGACACCAAATCAAGAACTAGAAGCTTGAGAGGTTGAGAAAGGGCTGTAGATCCGACTCAGGAAGTTCAAATCTCATTTAAAGTTCTCCAAGCCACCCACCCAATCCACAACACCTCAGATTCAGATTGAAATGATGCAAATCACACAATAGATACAAATACAGAGCGGATGCAAAACTTATTCTTGCAAGAAAAATTGATTTGGGTATTCCTTCTAAGAACAAACAGTTGCAACCATCTTGAACCTCTCTAATCAATACCACTTGTCTCTGTCAGTCTAAAGAGAATCGCAACTCCAGTTCAATGGGCAAAACCCTGAAGAATAAGTAAGAAGAAGAAAAACTAACAAGAAGAAAGGACCAGAAATTATATGCTATAACTTCTGTTCGTTTTTTATTAATAAAAATTAGTCCACATCACCTCCACGTTAGGGGTGTGGGGAGTGTGCAAAAATAATAAAGAACTTCTTTGTAGCAAAACCCTAAAAATTAAAATCAAAATGGCCAAAAATGGCATCAGTTTGAAAATTTTCAACTCAATGTCACTTCACCCACTGAGAGATATAGAGTGTGAGAGTGATTTCAGAGAGATTTGGTATTAGAAAGAGTGTTTAGTCGAATTATAGATCAAAATAAGGGCTTCAGCAAGGTCAGTAGAACAATCAGAGAACTTTGAAGACCAATATGATATGAGGTTCTACATCATATTCAGACAAATAAAATCTCATCATTTTGCTTTGCTGTCTTGCCAGAACAGCTTGTCCCTAGAAACCATGAATGAAGAAATCACAAACATAGCTTCATAGAGGCCAATGGAGATACACGAACATCATACATGAAATGTAAGAATCGGCATATGCAAATTATTTTTATAAAATTGAATTTATTTTTAATTATATTATATTATTACGTTCGTTGATTCAATCTATTTTCTTCTAGTGTATGCAAGGTCATGTTTTAGGATTTTTAATCTAGATTCAAAGAGCAAAAAAAAAANTTAATACATTGAGTATAAGCCACCGTTTGTGCATTTATTTTGGAAGTTATTCATTTTTAGGATTGACTACTCGCTGCCGCTGTTCTGAGAATAAGAAACTCCCAAATCTTGAGTTTGAACCTGCTTTCTGCACAACTGTTTGATATTTGTGTTGCTTGCATTATGGGGCCCTCGATTCTTAGTTTTTTCATGCAGAGTGATGGTCTGTCTGCTATCAATATGATTTCTTTTTACATGGTCTCTGAGGATAAGATGTTCTGGCAGGAAAGCATAGCAAAATGATGAGTTTTTCATGTCTGAACATGATGTAGAATCCTTATCAGATTGGTCTTCAAAGTTCTCTGATTGCTCTGCTGACCTGCCTCAAGCCCTTCCTACTTAATTCATCTAGCGAATCTTTATAATATCTTGTTTACTTAATTAACTGAATCAACAAAGCAAATTCGTGTATGGCGATTCTTACATTTCATGTATGATGTTCGTGTATCTCCATGGCTATGAAGCTATCTATGTGATTTCTTCATTCATAGTTTCTAGGGATAAGCTGTTCTGGCAAGAGAGCAAAGCAAAATGATGAGATTTTTTGTCTGAATATGATGTAGAACCTCATATCATATTGGTCTTCAAA
The DNA here is from genome assembly GCA_003123785.1 of Pterocarya stenoptera. Classification (NCBI taxonomy): domain Eukaryota; kingdom Viridiplantae; phylum Streptophyta; class Magnoliopsida; order Fagales; family Juglandaceae; genus Pterocarya; species Pterocarya stenoptera. Next base: position 63,283 of record QEOT01005895.1, read on the forward strand.
GTTCTCTGATTGTTTTACTGACCCTGCTGAAGCACTTATTTTGGTCTATAATTCGACCGAACACTTTCTCTCTAAGCCCTTAAGAGCATTCCCATCCCATTCCCCATAAAATTTCCTAATTTAGCTAAAAACCACATTCTATAAAATTTTTTTCTAAATTTTACTTATCTTTCAAAAACCTCCTACATCTCATTCCCTATCATTTCTCTATTCTATTAAAATAATATTTCTCTATTATTTCTTTATTACTTTTTTCTCTCACTTCTATTAAAATATAATTTTAAAAATATTATCATACCTGCAAAAAAATAATTTAAATTTTTGTTTAAAATATTCACTAGAGTAATAGTTCAAAATATAATTATTATATTTTGAACTATTACTCTAGTGAATATTTTAAACAAAAATTTAAATTATTTTTTTGCAGGTATGATAATATTTTTAAAATTATATTTTAATAGAAGTGAGAGAAAAAAGTAATAAAGAAATAATAGAGAAATATTATTTTAATAGAATAGAGAAATGATAGGGAATGAGATGTAGGAGGTTTTTGAAAGATAAGTAAAATTTAGAAAAAAATTTTATAGAATGTGGTTTTTAGCTAAATTAGGAAATTTTATGGGGAATGGGATGGGAATGCTCTTAAGGGCTTGGAGAGAAAGTGTTCGGTCGAATTATAGACCAAAATAAGTGCTTCAGCAGGGTCAGTAAAACAATCAGAGAACTTTGAAGACCAATATGATATGAGGTTCTACATCATATTCAGACAAAAAATCTCATCATTTTGCTTTGCTCTCTTGCCAGAACAGCTTATCCCTAGAAACTATGAATGAAGAAATCACATAGATAGCTTCATAGCCATGGAGATACACGAACATCATACATGAAATGTAAGAATCGCCATACACGAATTTGCTTTGTTGATTCAGTTAATTAAGTAAACAAGATATTATAAAGATTCGCTAGATGAATTAAGTAGGAAGGGCTTGAGGCAGGTCAGCAGAGCAATCAGAGAACTTTGAAGACCAATCTGATAAGGATTCTACATCATGTTCAGACATGAAAAACTCATCATTTTGCTATGCTTTCCTGCCAGAACATCTTATCCTCAGAGACCATGTAAAAAGAAATCATATTGATAGCAGACAGACCATCACTCTGCATGAAAAAACTAAGAATCGAGGGCCCCATAATGCAAGCAACACAAATATCAAACAGTTGTGCAGAAAGCAGGTTCAAACTCAAGATTTGGGAGTTTCTTATTCTCAGAACAGCGGCAGCGAGTAGTCAATCCTAAAAATGAATAACTTCCAAAATAAATGCACAAACGGTGGCTTATACTCAATGTATTAATTCCATTATTTGTGGCATTAACAGAGTAGTACAAGGAGTTTTTCCTTCATCGCACAGCGTTAATACGGTTACTGCCACTCTCAATATAGCACCCTATAAAACCATTTTCTCGATGTTTCCTTGCCGCTAGACTTGAAGAAGCAAGGGGCTATCTGGTGCATAACTACCGTATAATATATCCATTTTTTTCAAACAAAATCAAGAAGAAAGTAGAAGAAAAAAAACAAGGAAAATTAACCGAATTAGCAGGATGAGACGAGATACCAATCAGCAGTCGTACTACGTTTTAAGGGTTTCTCTTGCGATTTCTTCCGTTCTTTCTGGAACTTTATCCTTGACGGCTAAGATGATTTAAGCTTATCACTGGCATTTTTATAGGGCGTTGGGGTTTTGATTTCGGTTTAGGGTTTTGAGGAGTGATACACACAACACATTACACAATATAATTTACAACAATGTTATAAAATGAGGGCATTTTTATAAAATGATGTTACTTTTATAAGATGTTTTACAAAAATACCCTTCATTTAAAACATAATTGTGTAAAGTGTTGTAAAAAATATTGTTTGTTGATCATTTTCCTTAGGGTTTTATAACAGAAATTTGCTACTCGTCCTCTCTATACAGCACACCATATATATATTTTTTTAATTTGATTATTTTTAAATTTATTAAATTTTTTATTCATCATCTATATACTATATATTTAATAATAAATAAATAAATAAATATGATATGTTGTGTACAGGTAATTAATATAATTTATTTGATAATTTTCGGTCTATTTTAGCCTTCAGGATTAGGAAGCCAACTAATTCATGGGAAAATAAGCATTAAAGTTTAAATACTAAAAATATAAAAAAAAAATTAAAAATAAGAAATAGTTTTAATAGCTTAGTATCATTTACAAACCTATATTTTAAACAAAGCAAAATAAGGACCAAATAAAAATAAAGATATTTAAAAATAAGATATAAAAATAAAAATAAAAAAGTCAGGGCTTTTCTTGTATAGTACACCTGTACAAATAATTTCCCAGAATTTAACGCTCCCACAACAATTCGAAGAATGAAATTGGAGTCCCATTGTGTGGATACTGCGTTGACAAGAAAAAAGTTATACATGAAAGGCTTGTGTGTTCTACTTAGTCCCGTTTGAATTATGAGATAAGATGAGGTGAGTTGAGATAATTTATAAATAATAATAAAATTTATAAATTAATTTAAAATTACTTTTAAAAATTTTGTATATTTAGATTGAAAGTGAGATAAGATGGTTTTAAATTGTTAAAGATGAGATAAATGTGGGTCTCATAAATAATTACATAGTATTTATAATGATTTTGTTTTATTTATAAATATATTTATTTGTTAGAAAAGCTGAAGGCATGAGCTGTATTTTTGTCGTGTTGTTGATTTGAAAGAAAAGCTAAACGTTTTTTTCCTTTTCTGTTGACCGAAAAGCTACTATTTTAAAATTTATTGTCTTGCAAAGGCATCAAA
>QEOT01005896.1:15176-28524 GCA_003123785.1 Pterocarya stenoptera
GGCACTTTTTAGAACCATCCCGGTAACCAAATGATTAATCATGTTAAAAATAAAAAGTTTGGATTTTCATATTTTGTCCCATAGTCCTTGGTTTTATCCATCTCTACTTAATTTGAGTTTCTAATTTTCACTATTCATTATTAAAGTCTTACCAATCTTGTAATTAGATGCTTTCGTCAATCTTTATAAGTATTTACAACGAAGATTACATGTGTGGGGCAATAAGAAATTGACTTGTGTAACAAGTCTTACGTCAACCTTTCTCAACAATTTTGAGATTGATGAATTTTTAACTCTCCAATCTTTTCATTCTTGTAATATTTGGACAATATCATCAATTATTTAATTATCTGATTATTCTTGTTTTATTTACGGTTTCTCCTTATTAATTATGTTGACATTGGAGGTATTTAATCGCAAAATTCGTCAAACATTAAACATTTGGGAAAGGGAGCGAACAGCAAATGAAAACAAGAGAAAAAGTAAAACCTAATACTTAAACAAAAGAAAACGTGTTAAAATCTCCAAATAAAAAACAACAGAACAATAAAAAATNTTGGGAAAGGGAGCGAACAGCAAATGAAAACAAGAGAAAAAGTAAAACCTAATACTTAAACAAAAGAAAACGTGTTAAAATCTCCAAATAAAAAACAACAGAACAAAAAAAAAAAAAAGCGGAATGATGTAGTACCTGCATCAGGAGCCGTTGTTGAGAACACAATTGACTTTGAAGAAAAGCAAATCGACGGTGTGTGGTGCACAAACAACTCCTCATAACCCTAAAAAAAAAAAAAAGTCTCCTTTCTAGACGATGCTTCCTTCAGCCCTTCTTGCAGCGGGGAAACTGTGCGGAACCAAGTCCTCTTCCTTCTTTTTGACATTTCGGAATTCCTCTCCCTCTCCCTATATATACCCTTTCCAGTTGCCACTTCCTCCTCCACTCTCAACCTTCCTCAAAGTACAGAATTCAAAACCTTCTCTGATCTCGTTCTCTTTGTCTCTCTCCAAAAAGCTCTTTCTTTATCTGTCTCAACACACATCTTCTTGTGCTTTTGGAAGTCGCATATATAGAAATATATATATAGGATATAGCTTTATCCATGGCGACCTCATGCGAAGAAGTTTCTTCGGCTCTGAAACTCATCAAGCTTCACTTGCTTGGCGAGGTCTCTCCTGTTGGGACCTTGTCTAATAATTTTGAGATTGATGTCTTGGGTTCTGAATCTCGTTCTCAATCCGACTCTCTATGTTCCCAAGCTTCCAGTTCCGACTCTACCATGGAATTTGCCAACTTTTTCAGCTCCAACAACCCCTTCGACTTTACGTTCCACCAGGGTCCAAGTGATTTCTTCGAATTCGAAGCGAAACCACACATTTTCGATCTCACGACGCCTAAATCCCACGATTCAACCTCACAAACCAGCAATGATTTCTTTCAATTGGAAGCCAAACCACAAATCATTGAAGTCGTGGCCCCGAATACCCGAACTTCGACCTCATATTCCCAGTCGAATAGCAATTGTTCCGAAATCGAATCGAGACCGCAAATGAATCGTCCGAAACCCTCGCTGACGATCTCGCTCCCCAGCAAAGGAACGACCGAGTGGATCCAATTCGGACAACCTACTCGCCAATCGGATCCGTCGCTGGCAGTTCAGGAAAATGCGAGTTTGGAAGCGAAAAGGCACTACAGAGGCGTGCGACAGAGGCCGTGGGGAAAGTACGCCGCCGAAATCCGAGACCCTAACCGGCGCGGCTCGCGCGTGTGGCTGGGGACCTTCGACACGGCCATAGAAGCGGCCAAGGCTTACGACCGAGCCGCTTTCAGGCTCCGCGGCTCGAAAGCAATCCTCAACTTCCCACTGGAGGCTGGGAAGTCCGAGACAGCCCCTGCTACCAGAGAGAGAAAACGACGTCGTGAGGAGGAGGAGGAGGAGAAGAAAGAGGTGGTGGTCGTGAAGAAGGAGAGGTGCAACGAGACATCGGACACGGGCACAAGTTATTTGAGGGAAATACCGTTGACGCCGTCGAGTTGGACGGCGGTTTGGGACAGTGAACTTCAGGGTGTTTTTAACATTCCGCCACTATCACCGTTATCTCCTCATCCACAGTTAGGATATCCACAGCTTATGGTCGTATGAGTCAGCATTTGAACCCCGCCATTGGCAACCGCTTCCTTTTCTCTTTGTGTGCGTTCGTTTTGTGAATGTATATTACGTATTTTTTCTTCTTTTTTTGGTTTGAAAATGAGAAGCTTTACTTGATAAATCATATTAAGCATGAAATCTCGTCTCGAATAATCAATATTAATTAATGTGTTGATATAAAACGAGAAAAAACGATCCAGATCCTTTGAATTAATTGGCAACGTTTTAATTTTTTATTAAGAGAATCAAATATCGAATTCTCCCTTACCTCCCTTACTCATAAATAAATAAATAAATAAATAAAAACGTAGACTTGTCACCGGAATTTATAACATGTGTCTCATTTCCATTATCTAGATTTGAAAAGAGAGAAATATAGTGTGTACGTAATTAATTAATATGATATTTACTAAATATTGAATATTATTTTGTACAATAGTTATACAGATAACAATAAATTTGTAGCTCCCATGAATTTAGAGGGTCTCATATACAGCAATTAATTGGGATTTTAATTTCATATATATATATTTATATATATACTACCAAGTCTACCATTTACTTGGCTTGGAGGAGATTTATAATGCACCAAAGTTTTTCTCCCCCGACCTTTTCATTGTTAGCTGCTAACTGGTTGTCACGTCCATACAGATCCATGCATGCTGTATCCCAATCATTCATCTTACTTAATGACACAGAAAATGTCAATCTAAAAACCATTATTCAAAGTCTAAAATATTGTGTGGCGAGGCCAATTCATATAGAGGAATGTTAAAGTCATAAATAAATTATATAAAAGTAATTTATTATGGTTTGATATGATCCGTTAAATCTATTTTACAGTAAAAATAATCTTACAATTTAATAAATCATATTAGTTTATGAAATTATTTTTGTTTATATATATACACGTAAGTAGGCCTATGATCTTTGGAAATTTCATAATTCATACAACTTAGTAAACAAGAGAGAACCTAATTGATGTTCACAGCCTCTCTAAAATTCTCAAATATTGAAAGAACAAAAACTTATTTGAAAATATCTTAAATATTGTCAACTTTAATCACACGTGGCAGTCACGTATTGGTGAATGCAGTCATGATATTCTAAATTTTTAGCTTAACCTAACCATGATCACCCGCATTATTATCGTAGGTCTAAAGTCTCAACTTTCAACAACACGAAGGGCAACGTGAAGCCACTTGTCCGGCAGAAAACTGTCATGCATGCACTGTCCATATATGCAATTAAAGGCAATGGGACAGGGGTGTTTGAATTTCTCTCTTTTTTGTTTGGTTTTGTATGTTTTGATTTGGTCAACGTCGACTCTTAAGATAACTTGACGTAAAGGAAGAAAAAGGTTCACAAAAGAAGCATGGAGAAGGCCGGGTAGGAACATAATTAAAAAGGTGATGTCCGTCTTGATTTGGATATATATATATATATATATCCAAATCAATATGATTTAATTTAATAAAAATACTACAAGAAAAATAAACACAATTCATATATATAATCGTACTTTATAATAAAAATAATTTTACAATTTAATAGACTATATTAAATCACGTCAATTTATAAATTTATTTGACGGGATATCTCCCGAACTAAATCATTTTATATCTTTCATTAATGTAACAATCAAATTGAGAGAGAGATCCATGCATCGATCACGTCTCCCAACTTGTTAATGAGAACACAAATGAAAAGCATATATGCATGTGTGCAGCATGCAGCACCCTATATATATTCGTCGATGGTGGCAATTAGTATTAATTAAGATATTGTCGATCAAGAACGGTAATTGCGGCAGACGTGATGGAGGGTTTGGTGGTGATAATTGTTATTTGTTGTTTTCAACGATTCCGTTCAGGCCGGCTTTAAGATTCTTGATTTATATATATATCTACAGCTTTATTACAATATTATACGACCAATTCTACTTACAATCATGGGATGATAATTGCGTAATTCTCCCGTATTTTTTAAATGAAAATTTTATACGTTATATTATTATTTTATTATATAATAAAATGTGACATATTTATTATTTATTATTTAATAGTGATTAAATATGTCACATCTTATCTAACAGGATGAAAATAAAATGATAATATAGTATATAATATATATTATCCCGCTTTAAAATTAGTAAATTATTTTTATATGTATATCGGATATATCTATTTTTTTTTATTTTTAAAAAAAGTGAATAAAACTTATAAACTCTAAAATTGTGCAAATTTTATTTTTATTATTATTATTTCATAATGATTGAGCTGCAAATTAAATTGCAAATCGGAGCCATATATGGTAAACAATTTTGTACAAGTAATCATATATATTAATGGAAAAGACCGGAGTTGCTACTTCATTAAGACAAGCTAGGCACCAAAAGTCCAATATATATATATATATATATATATATATATATATATTTATATATGCAAAGAGATCCGTTTGAATCTCAAAGTCTCTTATTTTAATCTTCCACACGATCAGATTAGATATATAGCTATCCCTTAACACTAAAATAGATATGATCTACACTGCCTAATTAACCTGGAGATCCAATATATTAATTAATTAAAAACTCCAGCTAGCTAACTCTCCTTTCAAATATAGAATACAATAATTAAATAAATTATATTTTTTATATTTTAGATAAAAGAATAATCAATTTAATATATATGGAGTATATTTCGAATGATTTAGATCGTGACACACTACAAGAAAAAAGGCCTTTATCAGCGCTCAAAATCGTCGAAAATACTACTGAATCTCGCTGGTATTGATCTCAATCGGCGATTTTAAAATCGCCGGATTTTCGACGATTTTAAAATGACGATTCTGAGAATTTTTGGCTATAATAATTATCGTTGCAATATATCATTTTTCCGGCGATTTTTACTCACCGCAAAAGTGACCTCTTTAATTAAAATTTATCTAGAATTTAAGTAGATTTAATATTAATGATATAAAATCAGAAGAGATATAGTTGTTACATAAAAGAAAAATACTTATCCACAATTGTTACAAAGTTGTGGTTATTATTAAGGCCTCGTTTAAAATATTTCAACTCATCTCATCATTACAATTTTCTTAAATTCTCATAATAAATGTAATAAACAATTTAATTTTTTTAAATTTTAAAATAAAAATATTATTAAAAAATATTATTTTAATATTATTTTATTCAACTTTCAACTTTCATTTAAAACAATCTCATATCATCTCACTATCCAAACAAGACCTTAATTGTGACTACTTATTTAATGATCAATTCATATCAAAACAAGTCAATTATCATCACAAATTATCAAGTTTATCCGAAATAACCCACTATAAATACTCAAATTTTTATTTTTTAATGAATGCATGGCGTAAAAATAATACCTATATATTCTTCAAGTAACTAGAAGCTCTAAAATAGGCAAGTCAAAGTTATACCTTTCCAATATATATATATATATATATATATAGTGAAATGTTTTTGTTTTGATTACTTTGTTTGACCTGAGCAAATAGTCATGAGTCAATCAGGGGAGTTGAAGAAACATTAACGTTGTGGCGTAAATGGGTATAAAGCGTCTGCTCCAACGCGAATATGGGTATTTTCTTATGACTTCTATTTAATTAATATTAATATATTTTTCAACTTTGATGACTTCAAAAGTAAGAAGATTTCCTGCGGATGTTAGGGCTTTTGAGTTTTGACCAAGCTGCCGCTTGACACATTATTTGTAATTGTAATGTAAAGACTACTCAATTATTGATGAGGAGTAATGTGTACAATTTGTCAAAAATCAGCACGTGAATGAGACTCTGTCTTGTCTCTACAACTTGCAAAAAACCAATTTCAAATTTCACAAAAAAGTGATGGATAATCCAACAACTGCGGCCATTTTTTCAAACCAAAATAAAGGCTCTCGAGCTACTTGCACACTTGCAGTTGAATAGATCTTTCTTCAAAGGTTTTGACGGTCTCCTTACTCATAAATAATAAGGATGTTTTTTTTTATCTTTTCTTTTTATGATTTTTTCGTGAGCCCTAAATTATAAGGCCAGACTTCAAGAAGGCACTGAGCAACTATAAGGATTCGGATAAAATGAGTTGAGATGTTTTGTTGAAAGTTGAATAAAATATTATTATCAGTTTAGCTTGAATATGCCATCAAATTTTATCACTTTCTAAAAATTATCCATAATAAATATATAAATATATATATCCCATTAATTGTACTAGTATTTGTAAGAGGGATGAGCATGAGGACCATGCAATAACTTGAAAAGTCATGAGCCAGAATAATTTTATTAATGATAATTGAACGAAACCGACGACACGAGACTAGTCCACCATAGAACAAACTGAAGATAAACATATATAATAATATATATATTATAAAGTCAATTAGCTTCCATATATCCATTGTTGAAAGTCAATGGTATTTTCATGTGATCTTGATACTTCAATAACAACCACATGCATGGAATAAACATAATATTAATTCTGACTTGTATTTTTTGAAAGTTGCAATTAGAGAAATTTCAAGTCTTCTGAATAGTACGTAGTACTAATTTTGACAAAGAAATTAGATCATCAAAATCATGTTGAGCCCCAATACACGCTAGCTAGCTGTAGCCAGAAAAAGAGGTGCTGGCTAGTGGCTACTAATGAGAGAGAGTAATGACACGAATCAGCCACTGTTCACGACTGATCCGTATCACACCTAACGTGTCCGTGCATTTTCTTCCTTTTTTTTTTTTAAATGCAAAACACCCCAGACCATCTACTCCTCTCTCTCTCTCATCTGCAGACGACTCTCTCTTCGCCTGGTCTCTCTCTCATCTCGTCTCTCTCTCTCTCATCGCCGGGTCTCTCTCACTCATCTCATCTCTCTCTCTCATCGAGGCACTCTCTCTCATCGAGGCACTCTCGCTCGCTCTCTCATCACCACGTCTCTCTCTCTCTTATCTCGTCTCTCTCTCTCTCTCTCTCTCATCGTTGGGCTCTCTCTCTCCTCGACGCTCGCAGCGCCGCGTACTGGTTCTCGCCAAGCAACCCATTCGGCCTCTCTCCCCCACTGTCGGTCACCCAGCAGCGGCACCGACCACCTCACCAGCTCCCCTTCAGACCGGCGACCCTCTAGCCACCTTCGAGCCTCCACGCGCAGCCACCTCTCCACTCCCGAAATGGGTCTCACACGGATTTAGTGGAGAAATGCCGCTGCCCGTCGCCATAAGCCAGCCCAGCCACCACCATCGAGCCCCACGTCCTCCCAGCAACCCGTCCTACCTCTCCATCGCAACTCAGATCAGCCCAACCCGAAATGGGTCTCCCCCTCTCTCAGCAACCACACCACCACCGAGCCTCTGTTGGATTTCGAATTCGGGGCTTCATGGGACTTGCAATTTCTCAATTTGTTTAGGGACAAAATTGTCAATTTAGTTAGCCACGTAATGTGTGTGCCAGCTGCTGCGTGAACAGGGGCGGATGCTAATATTAATCCAATGAGAAGGAGTAGAAGAGTAAACTCGAATGCATAGCAGTCTAACAGGAAAATGCAGATAGCAGACGAGAAAGTTGTTATTCTTTATTCAGAACGGTTATAGATACTGAAAGATTATACCAAATAAATTTATAAACTAACCTGATTACATAAAATTTGTTAGATTTACTTTATAATAAAAGTAACTTTACAATCTGACGTACCACATTAAGCTATATCAATTTGTAGGTTTACTTTTATGTAATCACTTTATAGCTAAAATATTTTCATTCTTTATTTTGAAGGAAAATGTGAGATTTCATTTATTTTGAAAGATTTTCGGATGACTTGTAACAATTTAAGAGGATGTTTGGAAATAATTTATATTTCATCTTATCTCATCTCATTTTCAAACATCATTTAAAAACAAACACTTTTAAATTAATAATTACAAATTTTCAAAATTTTAAAACAAAAAATAATTCAACTTTTTCAAATTTCAAGATAAAAATTATATTAAAAAATTATATTCTAATAATATTTTAGCTTTATAATTTTTTTTATTCAAAATTTTCTCTCTTTCTTTCTTAAAACTCAATAAATACTTAACTCAAACTATCTCACTATTATTCATAAACTATCTTAATTCTATTTATAAAATTTTTATGAAGCTGTCTCTATTTATAAAATTTATACTTAACTCAAACTGTCTCTCTTAAAAATTTTTCTTTTTAATAAAACAAAAATATAAGACTGGATTATACAGGGAAAAAAAAATTATGTCTCACCTTCCGCATGAAGCTCATCCCCTTTTTAATCTACCCGTGTTCAGCCACACTGGAAGCGCTTAGCCAGCACGAGCCCACAAACAACTGGACTATGGGCCGCCTAATCCAAGCCCACGTTTCTCCTGGGCACGGTTTGGGATTAGCCGTTTGGTTGGCAAGAGCACAAGGCTCAAAAGTAGGAACTCCAAATATGCAATCACTAATTGGATATTGCAGGGGTTTGCATGGTGTAGTCTCAACTTATCACACATGTAAGGGTGTAACGGGTCCAATTCAATCTAGTTTTTTTAACATAACAGATTTTTTTTTTTTAATAAACATAATTTTTATGACAAATTTACATTTTATTAAAATTAGAAGTACCGGTTTAAGAAAGTAACCAGTACGTAATCGATTTTAAAAAATACAAAATCGATGCATACCGATTCAGTTACACCCCTACCCACCGGTTCTATCAAGCTCAACCGGTTTTTCATTTTTATTTCAACCCTAACAACATGTCATGACATTAAAATTAGTCGTGTAAGCATTAACTTTTAATGATATGACATCTATAGGTTGGGAGTGCCACGTGTCCATACTCAAAGACTACCTAATAATTACTTGTCCCATAAAGAGCTCTCCCACCAACAATGCTATTATTTATCATTGATTTAATCATTTTTTATAGCATTAATTAAGGTGACATATTTTTAAATAACTTTATAAGCCAAATAATTAAATAAAAAATTACTTAAAATGTGCAATAAAAAAGATTGACAACAAAGTTAATCAAGGAGAACGATATTTCGCTTCGGTTACTCTATCACTTTCTATTGTGGGCCTGGGGTTGGCACATTCTATGTTGATCACGTATGGCCCTATACCTTCTAACATGGAAGATTTTTGCTATCCCAAAGCCCAATTATCACACATCTAATCTAATTAACAAATCTAGTTTACTTTTTTGGCTTCTTGTCGCAAAATGAAACATCCATACATGCATGATTGAATGGTGGGGGTCGTTGCCCATAATGGAACATGCCGTGGCCCAAGGTGATCTGTCATGGGCCCATGGCTTGAGTTATATTCTAATGAGCTCATCACCTTAGTTTTGGCTCATCTAGCTTGCTTACATGGTTCGAGCCCTATCTAGATGTCCCTTACTCTAAGATTACCTTTGGTTGGTGGGGTCATCTTAAATGATCTATAAATAGTATTAAAAAAGTAATAAAAAAGTAATAATAAAATATTAAATATTAGTAAATAATAATAAAAAATAATGATAAAATATTAAATAGTCGTCTACCCAAATACAACCTTAACTACTCATGGTTAGAGCCTTATCTCAGCGAGAATTTTGGTCCATTTAGGCCTCGTTTGGAATATTTGATCAAATGAAAAATCTGTGAATGATATTGAAATGATTTGTGAATAATATAGAAATTGTTTGAGTTAAAATGTATTATTGGGTTTTGGAAAATAAGAAAATAAGTTGAATAACAAAATTATAAATTTAAAATATTGTTATAATANTTTATAAGTAAATGAGTTTTACAATATCTAAATTGGAATATAAGGGTAGACATATAATAGTAATGCCACCTAGTGCGAAGCACTGACCACACGCATATGCAACGCATTGACGCTTTTGACGCACTTAACACTTACGCATAGTTGCAAGTGACATAATTATTTTAATCCAAACAAAATGACATGTTTTTTCATCTTTTTTTTTTTTTTTTACAGTTATTATTAACTGTCAATGATAGTTATTTCACACATCTCTAATAGAAACTGTTTCATTTTAATTCAAATGAAATAACATGACTGATGCTATTACATCTGTTCATTCTAAGAGTAGTGTTCAGAATTTGCAATCTGCACACTATACAAATAGTGTTGTTTACTGAGGACAAATTTGCGAGATTCTATTTTGCAAAACTCAATTTCACGAGTGTGAGACAATATTTTTCTAAAAGACAAATTAACAATCGCCTTATTATTTTGTCGTTTTCAATCTCTGTTGACTATTCATTTTCCAACAACTTGGAGGGAAATAATATACATTTTTCGATTATTTATTGTATAATCAAGTCAAATACAAGGTTGATGATCTTTTACTTTTCACGCAAACATAAATGAAATAATTAGCCTATCAAGTAACTTGATATTAAATATACCTTAATTTAGATAGAAGTGACTATACTTTATATGGAACATATAATACCAATCGTGGTGTTTACCACATAAGAAGAATTTTGTGCAAAATAGTTGATCTACAAGTTTATAAAAAATATCACATCAGATAAAATTTAAATATATATGTAATAAATAGCATAATTCATAAATAAATATATAGACATTTTCATTTGAAATGCAGATAAATCAATTTTTAAATAATTTCAATGATATATTTACAATCATGTTACGATTCTTCTATAATTATATTTTAATGGAACGATAATTAAGAAAGATTTAAAAATATGAAAAAATTATTAATTATTATCCAACTAAGGAAGACAAACCATAAAATATTTTATCCTAAAACATTATAAATGAAAGAAAAATGTTTCAATCATAAATTTTTCTTTATAAAAATAAATTTACAGAGGAAATAATTTAATATAATAAATTAAATTATAAAATTATTTTTATTATAATATAAATTTAATATATTATATAAAATTATTTCAATTTATAAATTTATTTTTAACATCACATGTGATATTAGGTGAAGTGATAAGCATTTCGCTCTTGCCTTGGCCAGACATTCGAAACTCACGTGTTTAATAATACTGTCCACGAAATTTCAGTTTTTTTTTTTTTTAAAAGGAAAATAATAAATTTAAGTACTTTTGGAAATGGAAGAGCATTTTCCCTACGCGCGCTGAACAAAGCATGCCACAAACGCTCCAGCTTTAAAAAAAAAATTATTTAGCAAAACAATTATTTATTAATATATGAATTATTCTATCCACTAACTTATATTAGTAAGCCTACAAACCACGATATCCGTTATTAATAATAAAGGATGATAAATGGGATCTTAAGGTATTTAAGGATGGAGAAATTTTAATTATAATATTAATTAATTTTTTGAAATATATGTTTAAATGTATTTTCTTACTTTACTTGAATTGTCATAAATAATATCAGAGTCAATTTCAACTTAGAGTGTGAAATTTGAATTGTGTCAATTAAAACACAATAATTTAATCATATCGTCATAAATTTAAAAGAAAGATTATAAAATCCCAAATTGAATAGAAAAAATGCCGAGCGAGATCTCATATTGTTCGAGAAAAATGTTTTTACTCTTAAAGTGGTGAATGAGATCAATAATTTCCTAAAAGATACAAGTTCTTACCTTTTATAATAATTCAATATACTTGAATTATAATCTTGATTAATTCTTTTGTAATATAATTTTTATTTGTTTTTGGATTGTTACATAATTCATGGAAGGAAGATGCCGAAATTGTTACTAAAGTAGAGTACATAAGGATGCTTCAACCAATTTATATAGAAAATAAAAAAAGAAAATATTACCTTTCCTCTAATTAAGAAGAACAATAACCATTACACCCATTTTTATAACTCTTTTTTATAATTATATAGAAGTATCCGTCAGTAACACCCTCTAGAGCCATAACCAAATACCACCTTCTACTTAACTGTGGTTACCTTTCAATTATGTTAATGGGCGGCCGCGGATTATAAAAGCAAATCGATTTGGGTTAATTTTCTAGGATAAGGTTAATTTGAAATAATATGAATTACCATAAAAATTGAAAGTTGAATAAAATATTTTTTTTAATAATAATATTATTTTGAAATTTAAAAAAGTTAAATTTTTATATTTTTTTGTAAAAATTTAAAAAATTGTAATGATGAGATGTGATGAGATGAAATACGATCTCGTTTATTTTTACAGATGAGATAAGATAAATTAAGATTAAAGTTAAAAGTTGAATAAAATATTATTAGAATATATTTTTTAATATTATTTTTGTTTAAGAATTAAAAAAGTTAAATTATTTATTTTATTTTATATGAAAATTTAAAACATTTATAATGATGAGATGAGATGAGTTGTGAATACATGCATTATTGTGAAATGATAAGTACTACGGACATAAATATATTTTATAAAAATAAATTCATAAATTAACGTGTAGATTTATGTGATATATTAGATATACTTTACGATAAAATTAACTTTTCAATCTAACATAATATATTAAACTATATTAATTTATAAATTTATAAAATCTTTGGAAGGGTAGAGATATTTCTCCTAGAGAATATCATGACCAATTTTCTAGATTCCGCATGAATATTCAAAGTTTGAGCCAGCCTTTCCACAATGCTAGCTGACTTGACCTTGTTCTGGTTTTGGTCGGCATTGCAGAGCTCACACCCTTACAGCGCGTGGGACTGAAACCTCACGTCAAACACTTTCCTTCCTCAGTTCCTCTGTTCACTTCCTCCGTCACTTCCTCGCATTTCCATTTTGTTAATATGATTTTCTGTTCTTTATTTAGTTTTTCCAGTTCATTCCCTCGTTTTCTTCATTTTAACTACGAGTGAATTGGAAATAAATTTTTCTATTCATCTGTATTTTGTTCCTTTGCATGTTTGTCAGTATCAAACACCACCCATTTCACACCACGAATTAAGCTGCATCCCCACTACATTAATCTTAGATATTTGGATAAGATATGGGTGTAATAATGGCTTTGTTGATTTGTCTCTTCGTGGGTTTGTGCTAAATTATATTAGTTCATCATGTTTTTCCTTGTCCTCCCCCATTGTATTTTCCAGTCTTTCACTTCATCATTCCTGCTTAGTTCCCTCCGAATGACGATGATTTCCAAGTTCTTGTTTGTTCTCGAGTGCTACGTGTTGTGGGAGTCTTTATTTTATTAGTTTTTTTTTTTAA
>QEOT01005896.1:49249-94495 GCA_003123785.1 Pterocarya stenoptera
TACGGAAATCGAAGTTTCTGAGAGAGATCATCACCATATTTAGCAAAAGAGTAGTCGATCGGAAAAAGAGGAGGAGGCGGAGACGATGGAGGTGGGATAAGAGATAACAAAAGGTCGATGACGGATGAATTATTTTGGGAGAGAGAGGTTTTAGATCGAAGAAACCCTAACCTAACCCCAGGATTTTGCTTGGATGATAGAATGGCATGAGTTCTACTCCTCCACCTTTTGCTCAACAAACACTGAAACAGAGAGAAAAAGACTGGGAAAGAGATGGAGAGAACGACGTATGAGGAATTGGTATGAACGGAGATTAAAAGTGACGAGACGGTGAGGAAAAAAAGCGTGAAAGTCAAAGGCACGCAGAGTTAAGTAATGATAAGGATTACCAACAAAATCAATGACCATGTCGGCTCACTGTCTGAAAGACCAATCCCAACCGTTAAATCTAGAGGATCAATGGTTGAGATATATTCAGATGATCAAGAAATTTATCAAGCCAATTTTTTCAAAAGCAAAATTCATATTTAATTTTGTTATGAATATGAATTTATGAAAGATTGAATGGGATTGATGGGTCATAAATTTTTTTATTTTTTTATTTTTTAATTGGCGTTTCGTTCGATTTTTTGAATTTTTCCACGACTTGACAGCCTTGATCGAATATATATATAGCGCTTTGCTTGAAGTGATTTGGTGCACCAAATCGTGTATTAATTATTTTTTTATTAGAAAAAAAATTTTTTTTTTAAAATTTAAGAAAAGAAGAATGTTCTTTGTCTTAAAAATTATTTTTATCTTTAATTCATATCGTTTTATTAAACGAATATATTACATATTAATATTGATGCGCAGTTTAGTACACAAACTCACTTACAAGAAGATTTTTTCATATATATATATATATATTTTCCCATAATGAATTTCTTTTTCCGACAAAACGTTTATATCGTGATTGGTTGGCAGATAAGTTATCCCATTTATGCAGAATACAGAATTGATTCATAACCGACAACCAATTCATGTCATTGTTATTTGTTGGGAATCCTTTTCAATTGTCTATCTGAATAGGCTAATTTCTAAATTAGTGCGGTTATCTAATATGTTAAAATTGTAAAGTCATTTTTACTCTAAAATAGATTTATCTAATTATATAAAATTTGATCAGTTTATAATTTTATTTTATAAAATCTCTTTATGATTATAATACTTCTTTATTTACAATGATATGATTGTAAAATTTATTAATAATTTAGATCGGCCGAACTATTCGAATAGCATTAATAAGATAATAATAAATAAAAAGATGACGAGTAGCATTAAATCCTCCACCATTGATAGATAGGTACGTACCAAGAGCTCAAAATGTTTTGATTAAAAGCTCGTCCCATTTGGATACAGATATATTTTCAACCCATCTCATCATTACAATTTTATCAAATTTTCATACGAAATATAATAAACAATTAAGTTTTTTCAAATCTCAAAACAATAATAATTTAAAAAATAATATTCTAACAATATTTTATTCAACTCATCTAAAACCATCTCATCTCATCTCATTGTCCAAACGAGCCCTTAGAAGATGTTTTCTCATTTCAACCTCAAGCATAGGTGTTTGTTCAGAATATCATATAAATAATAAAATCCATTTATTCCTCTTGGAATAAGTTTTCGTCTATCTTTTTCCCTTTTTATTTTAGGAATGAAAAAGTCCAATCTCATGTTTTAAACATCATCAAGCAACGTGCACCCCTGCCCAATCTATCTATTCTTCCTATCTTTCTCATCTTACTGGTTTTCCCCATAGATGGACCTAGAGTTAAAGTGGATATTTGAAATGCTTGTAAGAGTCTCTTTGCCCACTACAGTTCCCAACAGGAACTCCTTAGGTTATCATCGTATGAACAATTGCAGACCATCTTTCATAACAATCCCTCATTGGCTATATTAATGAACAAGGACCATAATCTCTCTCTGATTTTCATTTTTTCTCTATGCATTGTACTGTCCATCTATATGAATGGTTTTGTTAGAAGAGCCCTTGCTTTTCTTTTCAAAAGCAAGCACCTATTCAATGCTTTTATGCCCTAAACAACTTGTCTCTTTTTCAGTTCTTGTGAATTCATCTCTCTCAAATCTTCTTAAACCCTCTTTAAGCTTTT
Organism: Pterocarya stenoptera; assembly: GCA_003123785.1. Taxonomy (NCBI): domain Eukaryota; kingdom Viridiplantae; phylum Streptophyta; class Magnoliopsida; order Fagales; family Juglandaceae; genus Pterocarya; species Pterocarya stenoptera. Next base: position 51,415 of record QEOT01005896.1, read on the forward strand.
CATCTCAAGCTCGCCATCAAGCCGAGTCATCGAAAATTTGTTAGAAATCAACCAAATCCCCATTGTAATATACACTTCATATCACCAAATCTATACAAGGATCGGAAAAGATAAACGTTCTTCATTTTAAATTTTGTCATTTTTATTCACACTTGATAGGCGGTATATTTTAAGTGATTGATATATAAATGCCAACATGATAGTTAGATGACTAGCACTATTAATTAGAAAATTTAAAGCCGCCTTAGCAAATAGCACATAACTTAGTTATAATAGTAAAAGACTCAAAATTAAAGCGTGGGAATCAGATCCATTTTTCCTAGTGTTTTCTAAGTACTTTTGGGCCACAGATGGTGAGAAAAGGAGGATGCATGCCTCATCAACCTACTCAATCTGACGAGGATTATCCTCTTAATTTGCCTTTTATTCTAATTCTCCACGGCCTCAAGCAACCTTTTACAGATTACACGTATGATCTTGAGACCCCCAACATGCATCTTTGGCCGGTTTAAGATATGTTCAAATCCTAAGAGATTAATGGACGTACAAGCCATGACTCAACAAAGGCACTGGATGGCATGGATGATTCTCTAGAATCCCTTTATCTTCTACACTAGTTTGGTACTCCTCTACATAATCTTCGTCTCTTTATGATGCAAAGTACAGTCTGATAGCTGCTGGACCTTATCATTATCTTCCCAGGCCAGAAACACAATATCTAACCAGAGCTATGCCTACGTGCCAACTTTTACGTAGGATCGAAGTCAGTCTGCAACAGCGAGTACTGATAATTTAACATGATATGAGAGCGGAGGTCTTTTTAGTTTAAATCCAAACTCTACCTATTGAGTCATTTCAACCGACATTTTATCTGTTTTAGCATATGTTCGTCCCTGTAAAAAAGAGAGAATAAGATTATGCGAACTAAATTGAGTAGCATCTGTCAAGTGCAAAGGTACAGAATTTCTCAGAAAGCAAAATATATACCTTGCCTCTGGTCGCAGACCATTGGCATAATCCCAAGTCTGCATGCATCCATTTTAACAAAGATTACAATAAGCAAAATATATTCCTTTTTGTCAACATAGTTTTGGGTCAGTTTTTAATTTATTTTTATATTTTTTTGTGGTCTGCCAACAATGCTTGATGCAGAAATCACCAGAGAGATCGAACCCTTCCCTGATCTTTTCAAATGAAAATAAATTAAGTACATCCATGTGATCTTCAGTGCTTGGCCTTTGAGAGAAGAATAGAGAAGTGACATAAAGAAAGGCATTTTGGCATTCCCTCCTCCAAAGTTGCAAACAAGCATATATAATTTTTTAATCTTTTTGAGTTTTTATGACCTCCAGAAGAAAAAAGCTAGCGTAGGCAGTCCAAAAGAAGAATCCTGACCACATCCACGCAACCCAATTGCCCTTTACATTCACCCTACTCCCCAAGAGGTCCCAATTTTGATTCCCCAATATTTCCACTGCTAACACCTTTCAGCTTTGCATTTCCCTTACATACAGGGTGAAAAATTCCATCTCTTACAAACAGCCAAACTCACTCACCACCACACTGCTGACCCTTTTTGTATTGTTTTGTACAATACCTCTGCACATATATATGTACATATCTATATATTAGAGCAAAACTTGCCACAAAACAAATGCTAGGTAAAAGCTCGAAATAGACAAGTCTCATACAAATCATTTATAAAAAAGTTAGTCTTATTAATAAAGAATAGTTTTTTTTATACTTTTTTAAGGTGGGGTCTACTTTTTTACAAGGGCTTGCATGGAACTTGTCTATTTGGAGCTTGTATAAATCATTTCTCAACAGGAAAATAATGCACTACAGATATGATGATGCCAAATCAATGCATCTGATCTGTTTGCCCTAAATGGCAGGACCATATGGATGGCACCAAATTACAAGCTTTTTCCAGCTTTTTTTTTTTTTTTTCTCTTTTCGTTTCTAATACCTTGTGCAGAAACGTAGCAAACTAGATATAATAAAATGTAAAATTATTCCAAGTCTGATCTCTCAACCGTGTATTGGAGATAATTTATGTATGAAGACTGGTCGGTCCTTCCAAATAAACCCTTTTAGGTTTCTGTTCTTTCTTTGATAAGCCTATCCTTTGTTACCATTTAAGCACAACCCTCTTCCCAAAGATACCTAATATAAACCAAAATGAGATGAAAGGCAGCACCTTTGGGTTGATTCAAGTAAATTGAAAGGCCATAAATGTCAATTGAGTGGAACCCGCCAAAAGCAACACAAAGCAAAGCTTGAAATATGCTCCCATCTCCCTAGAACTTTGATCCCCAGTGCTTGGCTTTTCCTCTCTTTCTCTGCTTTTCCTTAACCCTTAAGTCTCCTCTTTTTTCTTCTTTTTCTTCTTTCCTCTTCTTCCCCTTCCTCTTCTGTTTCTGCAATACAAACAGCATAAAAAACAAAAGCTTCCATGTGTTCTTCAATGGCAGATACATGTTCTGACAACATCAAACACCAAATGATACTTCCAGAGAAAAACCAACAAAACCCAAGTAAGTTTTACTCACATTTCTTATACAAGGCTCTTATAGTTATATTTTTCTTCGTTATTCTTCCGCTCTTTCCTTCACAAGCCCCTGAGTTCATCAACCAATCTGTACTCACTAGAAGCTGGGAGCTTCTACACCTCATTTTTGTCGGTATCGCCGTCTCTTACGGTCTATTTAGCCGGCGAAACGACGAAACAGAGAAAGAAAACAACAGCTCTAAATTCGATTGTGCTTCGTATGTGTCTAGATTCCTAGAAGTATCACCGGTTTTTGATGATGAAGTCGAAAGCTCATCTGGGATTGATGAGAACAAGGTCCAAACGTGGAGTAGTCAGTACCGTAGGAATGAACCAGTGGTTGTCGTAGCTCAAGAACACTCTGTTCTCGATGAACAGAGAACTACAGGCGAAAAACCACTGCTTTTGCCAGTTCGGAGCTTAAAATTGCGTATGCCTGACCCAGGTGTCGTCAAATCCGAATTTAGTGACACCACGTCAGGTTCTATCAGTAGGTCTAATTCAAGACCGACCTCCAAAAGGTTTTCGGGCAATTCGAATAAATCTAGAAACGGGGAATTAGGAGGTTTGGATCATCTAAAATTGGAGGAGAAGTTGATGGACAATGTTGTGCTTTCTTCACCAGTTCCATGGCAATCGAGGTCTGGAAGAATGGAAATGAAAGACGAAGTTGATAGTCCTACCCTGTTTAATCTGCCTCCTTCAATGGAGGAATCTGAATTTGATCGGTTCCAGTCTCGCACTACAAGCATTCAGATGACTGAACCATCCCGATCCAGTTCCAACACCTCTTCGCTAAAGCCGTCTCATTCACCCTCACTAACTTCGCCGAGGAAATTGTCTCCTTCCCCTTCGTTGTCTGCAGAATCACAAGCCAAAATTGCGGAGGATTTGGTGAGGAAGTGGGGCTTATACAAATCTTCTCCGCCACCTGCACCTCCGCCGCCCCCGCCGCCGCTGCAGCCAGTAGTTTTTCAATCATTTTCAAAGAGGTCTAATCCTAGACCGGTGAGTGATGAGGTTTCGTTGGAGAAGGATTCCAGCAGAGTGAATTATGGGGTGGAAATGAAAGCTAGACGCCAGGCTGATGGTTTAGCAATGGGAAAATCAATGAGAAAAATAAGAACAAGGGGAGCCGGAGATTTTGAAGAAGACGCCATGAATGGAGATTCGGAGAAAAGCCCAACGGTGGAGAAATCTGGAAGGAACATGAAGGGATCTAATCAAATATCATTCAGGGCTGAGAAACTGAGGCATGAAAGCAACTCCCTAATGTCAAAGCAAGCTTTCATGGAATTCTCAGTGGAAGAGGAGCAAGCCTTTGGTGACACGGTGACTATGGTATCTGATGAAGACACAGAAAGCGAGGAAGATGATGACACTGGAGGAGGAAGTTTCATCCAAGGAGAAGGAATTTCGAGCAATGGTGGAGTGAGTTTAAACAATGTGGAAGCTGCTTCGAGCAGTGTCAGCGATGGAGGACGTGATGTGGATAGAAAGGCTGATGAGTTCATAGCCAAATTCAGAGAGCAAATTAGGCTCCAGAGAATTAATTCCCTCAAGAGATCAAGTGGGCAGATCAAGAGAAACTCTGCCAGAAAAGGTTGAAGTTCCTTCAGTCCAGAAGAGTTTAAACTGGATGGATCCAACACTGGTGTTTAAACTCTAGTTTTTCCTTGGTTCTATGTTTCTAATTTACTTAATGTTATAATTATTTTCTCTGTTTTTTTTTTACCAACATGGGCATGGACAGATCAAGTTCAATCTAGAGTTCGTACTGAACTGAAAGGCAGGCTTCAAGTGAGAGAGATATAGACATATAAAGTGAGTCCTACAAGATCTATAAATAAACGTTGTAAGACTCACTTTACATGTCTATCTTTCTCTCACCCGAGACTCTCAAATTCGGACAAGAACTTTAAAGGATCTTTTTCTAGCCTAGAGTGCATGGTGTACAGATATCTACACGGTTTACATTTTGTGTAACAGCCAATTGCACCCCAATGAGTGTTGATCTTCTCTGAACTGTTGTAACTAAAAGGATGTTCTTCTAGCTAAATGCCATGCCCTATTTTTTGGTCCATTTCTGCATCTACTTCTGGATCTAGAAGAAGATGCTGACTCCCACCCACTTAACTCTTTTCGTGTGTGGATAAATCACAGGCAAGTTCTTACTAGTAAAATACAGCATGATAGAAGATACTCATCTTCCTTATCTGTTAGAACTATGAAAAGTGGTCATTCTAAGTGGGTTATAAGACTGGTAAACATCCAGTTAAGTGCTCGTCTTCTGCAGGGAGATTTCAATTATGCAGATGGTTTGAAGATGAGATCTCCTAAAGTGAGGTTCAACCTCATTGACCTCAAACAGCCGTTGAAACTTGAAACCATCCGATTTTACTTCCCCACGTCCGGGTATTCAGATGCATTCAGGTGAACTGCTGGACCAAACACTGCAATCTTACCCTTCAATCTTTCTTGTCCCCCAGCTTGGAGATACTTGGCAACAATAGGGTGATGTTACATACAAGTCTCAAAAATAACTTTTTTTTTCGTAACAGAATTCAATATTTTACAAAAGATCTATGCGAGACTTGCATACTTTGAACCTGTACAAATTGTAAATGCAATTTGAAAATAATTAAAAATGAGGGGTGAATTGTAGAGTCAAAATGCAGCTTTGATACCATATCAAACTTTAAATTATCGCTTGTCTCAAAAATTTAAGCGGGTGGAAAGAGATAAATTTAGTTGTATTTAAATATGGACATCTTCTATAGTTTCATGTCCTCCTTGCTCAAAGCTTACTACCGATAGATTATTGAGAGAATTGCACCAGCTCATAAAGTTACATGCATCCACTCCCAAAATGAACTTCTTGATATCTTTTTTATTTTGTCTTTAATCGACGTGCGGTGTAAGGATAATGAGTATAATTTTTTTGTAAATATAATTCATTTTATATGTCTATCTCTCGCCTACTCACCTCCGACCTTAAATTCGAGTGTACGCATTTTCCTTTGAATAATCATTCCGCCAAGAATATCAGTCCATACACATTGAACCTTTGTTTAGAGCATTCAACAAGTAGCTACAAACTAGTTCTTCAGCCCAAAGTCTGTAAGAAGTAACTGGATTTTGGGCTGACAAATCCAAAATCCAGCCCAACGTTTTAAGTTTAGAAATGTCATTTTTATTTTTAAATATAAAACAACTTTTAATTTCAAATTTTTAATTTTTTTTAATCTAATTATTATTCAAACACAAAAATCAATATAACTTTTATCAACTTTTAAAAAAAATACAAAAAGATATTAAAAAAAAAAATCATATTTTCAATTATCATTTAATCCTAATAACCCTTTGGTGCAGTGAGAGCTGAGAGATTATACTTAAAACATGAAATTTTTTTTAAGAACTATATACATATATAGTTAGAAACCTAAACATACACCTTAAAACACGAAGCATTGCATATTAAGCCAGCACTATGCATTAAGGGAAAGCACAAATTTATTTAAATGATTGATAACACGACCAGAACGTGGACACTCAACAATTACAACAGGATACTACTAAAGTTTTAGCTAATATATATTGATATTAATTTAAATTTTTTAATTTTTAATTTATTTAATTTTATCATATCTTACCATTTTACCTATTATATATTAATTAGTAATTATATTCTAATTAAATTATTAGTTAAGAAATCATATTTTTGACTAATGTGGAGAAAAAAAGAGAAAAAAATAATAAAGTAAAGATTTGACTAATGAAAAGTACCCACCAAATTTGATCTTATTTTTAAAGTTACTATAGCTAAAGCCTCTCTTTTTTTTTTTGTTTACTTTAGCTAAACCATTGCAGCCACTTTTTCTTCTATAATAGCTCAATGTATGAGAAATTTAACTTTTACATAATTCATTGAGAATGCTCTTACATTGAACCGACAAGTATAAATGCACATATTTTTTATTTTTCTTTTAACCATTTTTAAACATTTAAAAAATATTAATTCATTAATCGCCATTTCCTTGAAAAAAAAAAAACACAATCGTCATTTAAAATGCTAATATTCAAATAATTTTTTAATTTTATAATATTTTTATCCATTTTTTTTCTCCCCTTTCACAAAACACAATAAAACTTATTCTCTCAAATTATTTCACTACTGCTCACAAAATTATAAGATACTCCAATCTTCAATTGTTTAAACATGCCTTGAATGTTAGAACAATGCTAGAGAGACCGAGAATGGTGCCCTTGCATTGTATCTTCTTATTTTTTATTTTCTGTTTTTATTCTAATCATTTTTAAACATTTAAAAAATATCAATTTACTAATAGTTATTTCTTTAATTATTAAAAAAAAAAAAAAAAACACAATCGATCGGTGAGATTTCTCTGTCTAAATAGCATTTTCCTTAATGTTTACGTCTATCTTTATGTTTTCAAGCATCTAACTCGACCAAAAAATAAAATTGGTAGACATGAGCCTTTAATTTTATGGGTCAGTCTACTCATTTATTCTTTACTAATTTGTTAGCATTTTGTATTTATATACTTCGGAAATCCCCAAGAATCAGACATTGTTGAAAGTCTAAAAGGACAATGTTGGGGTCCATTAGACCCCAATTTCAACTGCCAAAATCTTTTCTTCTATGAATATGAATCCAACACCAAATCAAAAGAAAATCAAAAGTAACATTCCTCCACTATCATATTATAATTAATCAAATATAATTAATTAATAGAGGTTAGAACACAGCACTTCATCATTCCCTTTAATTAAATCAAAGCTGCTTCCTCCTCCTCCTCCCTTTCCTAGACTTCCAAATTTCCAAAATCTCGACTAACATGGTGGGTCCAACAATACAAAACATGGAGACCCACCCAATCAAATTCTACCAACCATATCTTAAGACTTTTAGACCCATCGACTTTGAACATGTAGAGAAAGAAATGTCACAGCGACGAATGATCGGAAGTTGGAATGATTAATGCCCCCATTTGTATTATTGGGTTCTGTAATCACGATCTTGGTTGGAGTACTGCATCGAACGTCCGGTGTGCGACGGCGGGACCACGTGTTGTCGGGGTGGCCCACGGGTTGATGGGGACTCGACGACCTTCACGGCCCATCTGTTGGGGCCGGGCGTGGGTACTGTCGCCAGCGGATGACGACGAGGAAACCGGGACGGCGACACGCTCACATGAGGGGCACATGGTGAGGGTTGTGGGTGGGGTCATTTGCATGTAGAACTGTGGCGAGAGTTTTAGAGCTCTCAGCTCCTGCACTTCCTTCTGCAAACGTCTGTTTTCTTCCGTCAGATTCTCGCAGCACCTCTTCAGGAACTCGCAGTCCACCTCCGTTTGCTTCAACTTTGTTCTGGGATTTCATTTTTCACACCACTCGTCAATAAAAAAAGGCTACCTCCGAAATGGGTTTTCACAGAAGGTACCAAAAATACCCAACAGGATGGTGGATTTAATTAAGGAAATTAAATTGTCACCTGGCCCTTCTGTTCTGAAACCAAACTTCCACTTGTCTAGGCCGGAGGCCCAGCTGCTTGGCCAAAGCTTGTTTTTGCTTCTGCAACCATCAAACCATTCATATGTCAGTGAAAGTGTTGTGTGTGTTTGCCGAGAAACTTACACAGGAAAGTATTAAATCCATAGGATCCAAGATTTTTTTTTTTTTTTCTTTTGGTTGCATAACCTTTATGTCACTGCAAGTTCGGCTCTATTAAACTGAGCTTCACTGCATACTACTTACTGGGTTGAGCGTGTTGTGCTCCTTGAAGCTCTCTTCAAGAATATTGGACTGGTCCTTGGAGAGCCTGAGCTTCTTTCTCGAGGTTTCACCTTCTTCTTCATCACTGATACCTCGAGAGCATTCCCTCTCCAGATCATGCTCTTCTCCGTTATCTTCTCTCTCGCTAGCGCTTCGCTTTCCGCTCAAGCTAGATATCGTGCTATTAGGGGATGACACGCCCGCTTCTTCTTCGCAATCGCCAGTGGAAGGCAGCCGGTTCACGTCGATCCCCCGTAGGAAAGCTCGAGTCTCTGCACGGAAAGTTTCGGAGTTTCTATCTGCAAATGGGATAGAAAGTGAGAACTAGTGAAAAAGATTGAATTTTGAGGAGCAGATCTGAAAAATCAGATCCATGGTTTATGAAAAAGTGAGAAGCTTTGGGTGTGAATAAGAGAAAAGTTCAAACAAAATAAATGATAAAAGAGTTAGTTCTTAAACCACTCAAATATGGAAAAGCAAGAAAAGTATCGTTGTTTTCGACCAAGGTCATTGAAAAAGGGGGGTGGGGGAGAAGGGCTTCTCTGGAGCTCGTTTGTTTCTGGGCGTGCGTGAAGCCAGATCTGAGAATAGAAAACATGCAGATTAAAAGCCCAAAGTACAGAACCTAAAGACGAACCTGATGAAGAGAAGGCCTCGTTCCAAGAGGGCTTGGGAAGATTGAACCCGGAAGGAGAAGCAGCAGCAAAAGATGGGGCTAAAGAAGGCCTGAGATTGAGCTGTAGAGAATGGTGGTTCTGAGGGAAGCTCAAGCTCAGACTCAAACCCAGATCTTCCTTCTCAACCATCGTGCTAGCTTAGCTGTTTGCAATAAAGCCCAAAGTAAAGATGCTAATTTCTTTGAAGAACTTCGATCTGCACGGACTCAAGAGTGAAGGCTCTCGCTCTGTTGACGCTCGACCTCTGGTCTCTGAGAGAGAGAGAGAGAGAGAGGGGTTTGGTAGAATCGGGGGATGAAAGTGGTGGTGGGGAGGAGGGGTTATATAGAAAGAAGAGAAATGGGCATGCAACTTCAATCATGATTTCGGTGTCAGGACACCCCAATTATCTCAATCATCGCTTCTGCCCCCCAAATAATACCTAACTCTGCTTCCTTTGTCCTTTTTTTTTCCATTTCTTTTACTAGATAATATCAGATTATAAAATTAATTTATAAATAATAATAAAATAATTTATGAATATATAAAATAAGTTAAGTTAAGATATTTGATAGAATTTTAAAAATGAGTTTTGATATTTTCATTCTTACATATATCATAATTGCTTTTATTTTTTTATTTTTTTTATTTTTAAACTAATTGATTTTTTTTACTTATCATTCACATGACCCATATTTGATAATAGAAAAAATAAAATTAAGTATGGTGTGTGAAAATGATAAATATAATTTTTTTTAAATGAGAAAAAAATAAATTGAATAAAATTATTATAAACATAAATATTTTTAAAATCTAATTTTTATTTTAAGATTTAAAAAAGTTAAATTATTTTGTGTTTTGTTTAGATTTAAAAAAGTTGTAATTATTATATAAAAATATTAAAAAATTAAAAATTAAAAAATATTTATTTTTAGTTAATATTTAAAAATTAAAATAAAATAGGATAAGATTGTATGTGATATATAAGAACAACTCAACTTATTTATAAAATTTTGAAATACTTAAAATATGTCCTAAATCATTTCTCTTTTATTTGACTTTAATCATTTTTTTTCCATCAAAATGTTGGTATGTTTCCTAGATGTGGCGAGTGAGAAGATAAATTCAAATCAATGCATGACTCATAGGATAATCACGAGCAATGTAATTTGAAAATAAAATTAAAAAATTTGAATAAAAATATTATAAAAATAAAAAATTATTTGAATATATTTTTTAATATAATTTTTATTTTAAATTTAAAAAAAATGTATTATTTTTTATATTTTAAATAAATTTGGAAAAATTTAAATAATTAGATAATAATTAGATAAAAAATTTTAATATTAAAAAAATATTTATATTTAAGTAATATTTTTAAAAAAATAATAGAAATTTGGTTAATAGATAATTCCACAAAATTTGAAAGCCTAAAAGGGTAAACTCAATCCTAGCTGACTTGCAACCGGGTCGACCAGAGCCAAGCCAATCATTTAGTGAGAGTAATGCTATTCATCATTTTAATTTTTATCATCTCTTTATTATCTTATAATATGGTATTAGATAATTAAAAATTATTTATTATATTTTATTTATAAATTTATCATTTAACGTTATATTATAAGATGATGAAATGATTTATAAAAATTTAAATGATAAATAAATTTTTTTCTTTTGAGAGAGTGAGAGAGAGAGAAGAGTTCACGTGGGGAGAGGCAGGCGGAAATGAGGGAAGCGTGCGGAAGAAAAAATAAATAATTAAAAAAAAACATGTCCCTCACAACTCACGTGGATCAACATGTTTTCCTGAGAGACACGTGGTCTCACACGACTTTAGAACCCCGACTGTTACATGTGGGCCCCCACGCCCCCAATCGTGCTTGTCTTCTTGTCCCTCCACTCCCCGACAACCCTCCTCATCACAATCATTTGAACACCCTCCCTCCCTTCAATTTATCAAAACGCTCCCCTCCATATTACTGCCCACGCTTCCTCATAGCGCGTCTGATTCAAATCCCCAATCCCACTTGTTGGAAAACGATGCCGTGGCGCTCGAGGGATGGGTCTCGATTCTCGAATGTTTTCTTTGTAACCGTTCATCTCTATCTTTAACTTTTTAAGTTCGCCGAAATCTCTATCACCGGATTCACGTGCAAGGAGAATTATTATCTAATCATGTAAATAATTTAAATAATTATTAATCTTTTAATTATATCTTAAAATTAAAAAAAGAAATGATGAAATTTGAATATATCTAATATTTACTCCTCGAAAAATATGGTCCAAATTCTATATCCCAATCATAGTTTATTTTAGTAGTTTTTCCTTCATGCAAAATTTTCTAATTAATTTATAGAAGTATTTAAAATATGCTACATTAATTGAAACAAAATAAAAAGACTATAATATGTACGAAAAATTCTATTTATAAATAATTGTAGATAATATGTCTAATAAAGTACTAAAATGATATAATTTAAGTTAACAATTTAAATTATATGAATAGTATGTTGTATACACTGATTTTTTTTTTTTTAATATATGAAGAGCGGGATTCGATCATTAGTTCTTTTAGTGAAAAATTAAAATATTGTCAATTGATCTAAAAGATCTTGACCTACACATTTATTTTCTCATAAAAATAAGAAAAAAAAACTTTGGCATTTGTATTATTTTTCTTTGATCTTTCGCATTCAATATACTTTTTCTTTCTACAGATAAAAATGAGATATTAATTAGTTGCATAGTCCCGAAAGATGTTAACTTCAGTCAATTTATTAGGTGGAAAATCTGTCATTTCCTGTCTCCCTCCAAATATAAATGCTCTATCAAAGAGCTTATCAAAAGGCTTCAGTTTTTGTAGTGGATAAGGACGAGGCCATAAGAGTAGTGCTTATGTGTACATCGAAGTGATGGCAAATCTTCTCTCCTTTTCTTTTGAGATCAGTTAATTAATGCGTTTAACATTAGGAATCCATAAAGTTTAATGTCAAGGTGAACTATTACATGATTTAGATACCTAATAATTAAATAGATCAGAGAATATTTCTATAAGATCTGTAAAAAGTTACGAGTAATGTTATATGTTATATACATGTATCTTTGCATTTACATGCGACAAGAAAGATCGTTTATTGAGGATACACCATACACTTGTTAGAGTTTTTGACGAAATCAATGAGACCTTGGAACTACTGAAAACCCTAAGTACCTCCTCTCTCTCTCTCTCTCTCTTAAAAAATCAAAGATTTTAGATTTGAGTTTTGTCAGAAAGGGAGGAGGCCTAGATTTCCTCCTTCTCCTTCCTCTCTTTCCCTTCTTCTTATGTTCATGATCAACTTTGTCTATCAAGATTTGTTTTGTTTTGTTTTATTTTACTTTCTTTAAGGTCGAGAAAGATAAATCTACATGTTTCTGGGACTCGAGAGACACATGTGGTACAAGCAAATTCACAAGTTAAAAATCATTCGGTGAATAGTAGTGGTTTTGCAAAAATCACTATGCTTGGTTCTCACGCTCCACTCACATCTACCCATGATCCTCACGCACCATCCATTCCGACAGTTATTCTCAACACACGTGCCAAATCACCAGACTTACCACCACAAACCTTTTAGATCCGTCTTTTGTGGCTGAAAAGAGATAAGTGTGTTTCCTTCACAAGCTGTCATAGATTCTGAAGTCTACTAGAGTTAGTACAAACTGTAATTCGCTTTTTTCGTATCTATCTTGTTGCTTTCTTTTTTAGTTTCTTTCTTGTTAATTAAATTTCTTTTTTTTAAAAAAAGTTTATTTCTCGGACATTTGTCTGTATAGGCTGTGTTCTTTTTTTTATGAAGAGTGAGGTTAAGCTTCTATTTAGGTAGAGAGTATTGTCTCTTAAACATTTATTTGTAGAAAGTATCAACAATAGTGAAAATCAGACTAGTCCCGAAAGGAAATAGTATACTGGTAGAGTTTCAAATGCATTATTTTTGTTTGTGATATCATGTTTGATATGGAGACAGCCTAGAATATATCCGATCATGGAATAAGTTTCTCTAATAAATAGATGATGACAGTTTTTTTTTAAAAAGAGTAATATTATATATATATATATAAAGTATACAAATCTCACACACAGACACTTTGAAAAAACATGATACTTAATATAAAAAGAAATGTATTTTTTAATATGGGTTCTATTTTTTTAAATAGCATACGTGAGATATATATATATATCCGAAATTTAGAGATTTGGATAGGAAGTTGAGATGGATGGGATGAAAGTTAAATAAAATATTGTTTAAATATAATTTTTATAATTTAGTTTTAAAATTTTAAAAGAATTATCTATTATATTTTATTTAAAAATTTTAAAAAATATATAATGATTATAAGAGATAAAATTAAGTGAGTTGAGATATTATCGGACTGGCCATTAATTTAAAGAAACTTGATAGAAAATAAAATATTAATGAATTTCGTAACACGGGGTTAGACCGGCCCCCATCATTAGATGGAACAATTGAGCATCAATGCATCATTGTTCTCTGTATTTCTTCAACTTTTTCTCATTTTTTAATTAATTCCATAGGAAAAAGTGATTAATTATCCACAGAGCTAGAAAGTGCTTTGATTTATTGAATGAGAGGCTGATATTCCTTTCCGTAACAATATTGATGGCAAAACTTTTGGTCTAATGATAAGTAGCCAGGCCATGCCACCTAGCTACATGCATGTCGTTTAGGAGGGACCTAGCAATTATTTGTACCCAAAACTTTATGATTAAGGCGCGTGCATGGCTGCTCCCACATCAAAAGCAACACTATCTAAATGCAGACCTCTCGACTTTTTATTTAAAAACTAATGCTTCTAAACATTTTCATTATCCCCACGATATATATATCTATATATATAATATATATAATATAATGATATATATAGTCATAAATTATATACACATCGTGTATACTTTTTGACAAAAATTGAGATTTGCTATTAATATAAGGGTAGGTTTGGGACATGGGATGAGACATAAAATTCTTATGATCCTATTTGGATTCAGAGATGATGTAATTCCATATTATCTCATCACTAAAATTTTTTTAAATTCTCACATAAAATATAATAAACAATTAAATTTTTTCAAATCTCAAAATAGTAATAATATTAAAAATGACATTCTAACAATATTTTATTCAACTCATCTAAAACTATCTTATCTCATCTCATCTATCCAAACCATTTCATATCACCTCATCTCACTATCTAAAACCATCTAATCTAATCTAAAACCATTCCATCTAAAACAATATCATCAAATCTCATTTTATCTAATCTCATCTTATTCTCAAATATAATTCATATTCAAAAATTTCAAACTAATCATTATAAATTTTTTAATTTTTAAATAAAAAATAAAAAACAATTCCAACTTTTTCAATTTTCAAATAGATGGTTCCTCACTTAGATATACATTTCAAATGAGAAATGATTTGTACAAATTCTAAATATACAACATAAGTCATTGTAAAAAAATAGACCTTATCTTAAAAAAATATAAAAAAAAAAAAATCTTTATTAATAAAATCCATTTAAAAAAAAAAAAAAAAACTTGTATATAGTCTTATTGCAACAGGGTGTGTCAAACAAAACCCCCAATTGAAGTGGTTAACTGGTAAAAAGAGCAGTCGGTGGATGTAGCACGAGACCAGTCTGAGAAGAACAAAAATGTTTTTCTATTTTTTCTGATTTTTTTCACATTTATTTTTTTAGTACTCATAAATATATATTTTTAAAAAAAATTCACAATATCATTCAAAAACATTTTTTTAATAACTAAGTAAAAAGTAATAACTATCAGAAAAAATACTCGAGAACGATTATCGAAATCCCAAGCATTTTTCTCAGCGAAAAAAAGCGTTGTTTCCTTGAGACTACTTTTATCGTGAGCTGGCTTAGCTTAGTGAGACGGTCAAGGGTCAACTTGTAAGTCCCACCATATTCAATTGGGATTACTACAGCCAATAATTCCCTCTTTCTCCGACATCTATAATTATTAGAGCGTGCGGATCAAGCGATACGCGGACGATTAGAACTGTGCTAATGCTGTTTATTTATTTATTTATTTTTGAATATTTATTTAATTTTATTGGCCAATTGGCAATGGTTTTTAATTAGAGTACCGCTGTATTTACACCCTTAGTTAAATATAATCTATTCTTTTTAAAAAACATTTCATCCATTTTTATTATTTTAAAATATTTTTAAAAAATAGAAAAAAAATATCATAGTAACTTCTTTAACTTTAAGTAAAGAAAAAAATTTAAAAAAATTAAAATATATAAAAGATTAAAATGAGAGGATGAATGTACAAAGTAATTTTTTTTTTAATTAATAAAAAAGATTAAGATAAATGGCCCAATGGGTGGGGGAGGAGTGAGACCGACAGGATGTCGGAGTATGCATGATTGAAGTGTCTCCACGTGTGCGTGATAGCTGTCCCCACGTGTTACCCTCCCTCAATCTCCACTTCACACGAACCCCAATAATAGATCTTCAATGAAAAATGCTACTCTTATTGCTGAGTTTTACCGCTGGTTTTTACCGCTCTGATTTTTTTAATTTTTTTTATTATTTTTTTTTTACTTAATGATTAAGTAAATGTTTTTAATAATATTATGAATTTTTTTATTTTTTAAAAAATATCTAAATGTATTAAAAAAATAAATATAAAAAAATACAATAAAAAAAAACACATAATTTTACACTAACGGTAAAGGGAGCGGTGGCTCCCAGCGGTGGGAGTAGCACCGCTCATCTTCAATTATTTGTTTTTATAATAAAAAATGAATATTACCCGACAAATAATAATGGGGCCCAACTAAGTCTATCCCTAGTCCCAGTTTTTGCCCCGTACAAGGTTCCCTCCTCTTCCCCCCATGTGAAGTGCACGTGAACATGACCCATGCAGCCGCTGTCTTTTTCGGCTACCGATATCACAATGACCATGTTACCCCTCCTCTGTTTTGTAGTGCTTCATTCTTTCTCATAGTCAATAATGTGTATTCAAAATTCAATCATCATTGCCTGTTGTTTCGGGTCCCACCCTCTCAGCTCTGAATTCCTCTGCTGATTAGACATCTCTTTGGGCTGGGCTCAGTCATGTCTCAGTTTCCAAATTCTTAATTATTAGAGTTCTAACTCATGGTTCTCGTACAATAAACCTTACATAATTTTTTATTTTTTTATTAAGTATATATTGATAAATAAAACAACTCATTTAATTTTAAAAAAATAAAATTTAAAAACTTAAAATGCATAAAAATAAATACGATACGCGATATTTAGAAATAACAATTCTGATGAATGGCCCCATGAGAATTTTTTTTTAAAAAAAACCCCACGTTAAGGAGAAAAAAGGCAAATTCTTTTCAAAACATTTATATTGAATTTAAAAATAATATTTATAATCATAGAATGCGCTCTATTTTTTTTTAAATAAATCTAAAATTTATATGTAAAAATTATTTTTTTAATAATCAAATATTTTTTTTTAAATTGCAAAACCCTTTAAAATTATATCTAACATTACTTTATTTACTTTTGACATTTTAAATATATACAAATCAAATTTTATGGTTAATATCATGTCATGGTATATTATTCATAAATTATCTTTTAATTTTTTAAAAAAGAAAATTTAAAATTAATAAGTAATATAAATTTCTAATTTTCTACAAAACAAATGAATAATTTTTAATAAAATTTTTTTACAAGAAAGTCTTACGCCATACATTTTATTAAAATAATATTTAACTCTTTTTAATCAATATATAATTTATCATTTTATTTTAATACTTAAATATGTACAATGTCTCATTTGAATATTGAGTTGAATTGAGATGAGTTTAATTCTTTTTGAATATTAATGAATTAAGATGGTATAATAAATTTTGTAGAACCCGCTTAAGATAAATTTAGATATTAAGATACTTTTAAATATATTTACGTAAAATTAAAAAAAACTATGAATCCTACGTATAAATAGATATTGAATTGAAAAAAAAGTTATGAGTCTAGCGTATAAAGAGATTATAAGCAAAAATAAATTTAATAATTTTATAATTGAATATTTAGATATTAAATTTAATTTAAAATTATATTAAACTGAATTAATCTTATTTTAATCCAAATTCCAAACGGTCCTTCAATAAAAGTAGATTAATGATAAAGCATGTATTAATTCGATGAAGGTACGAGTGTGGTGTAAGCGGTTGCCGCATTTCTAATTTAAGAACAGAGCCGGTGGGAAGTATTCTTTGGGCCTCGGGCTTCGCTTCAAACTCTGTACCTCTATTATTACCACTCATGTGGATCCGACGTGGCGCACCATTTTCCATTGAGCCGACAGACAGCAAAGCACTCGTGTAGCTTGCCTGGCCGCACGTGCACTTTAGTTTACTTTGCTAGCTGGATCTGGTCAACGGTCAAACAGCGAAAATCGATATGCCTTCTTCTTCTTTTTCTCCGTCAGCTGGGGCATGCACGTGCCCTGTAAGTACGGACTTTTAAATTTTGTAAACCTCAAAGCCACGACATTTTTTTGTCATGGACACATATAGCCATGTCCAATTTTTAGAGGGAGGGATACCCACATACAGATGGAAGGCAAATTTAGGAATTTTAAAAAATAAAGCAGAGAGTGAAGCATGTTTGGTGTATGATTGGGGAGACAGAATTATGATAGTTTAATTATTCAAAAAAGGTATCTAATTAGTAAGATTTTATACTTCAAATGATGAAAGCTGCTCGAAGCAGCACTTTGATATAAAAAAGATTCCATCTTTTTCTTAGTACATGAAAAAGGCCATTTGAATATCAATGAGAACCCTCTCATTGATGATAGGGCGACAAGTCCGTATATATATAAATATATATATACATATATATATATATATTGCACGGTTAAGTTATCTTGTCAATGAATGATTTGGCTCATGTAAGAACTTTAATCTCGGTGGTATGATATTTTTAGGTTTAAATTCAACCTCTTGGATGTAAATAATATCTAGAGATTAATTTACGTCCATGATTTATCTGATTTATACGATAAATTAATGTTAAATATAGTTTTGAAGTGTATAAGCCTTGTGCATTACTTTTGATAAAATGTGGAGTCCAACATTAAAAAAATAATTTTTTTAGATTTATCTGCTTTTTTTAAAAGGAATATATTTCACTTACACACCTTAAAATTGTAAATTTCATTTTTCTATATGATAAATACGGCTTACACATCCAAGATTTAATTAAATTAAAAATATGTTACATTTATTTGGTTTCCAGAATTTTTCTTCATAATAATAAATCAACTTGAGAGTGATCAAATTCGATTCAGTGTTATTCAATCACATTTAATATGAGATATTTTAAATAAGAGAAATGTTATTATGCCATGTTAGTTATACGGCACAATTTATCCTATTGACGTGGCATTATTATGCCACGTGATTTATTAAAAAAATTATAAATACAAATAGAAAATGGCTCAGTGAAACTTAAGATTTCAATTTTTATTTTTCAGTATTTATTTTGTTTTGAATATATATTTTTTATTTTCTTAATAAACCACATGGTGCCACATTAATAAGGTAAAATGAGGTATATGACTGGAGACATGGTAACATTACTCTTTAAATAATTACACGAAATTCACTGAATTTTCTTAACACTTAAGTGACCCAAAAATTAAATCTTTTAATAATTCTACTTCCAAAACTAATATTTTGTGGTTCTACCCAAAAAGCTCATGTCTCTTGAAGTGTTTAGAAAGGGTGTAGCTTTTAATTTGCTTTATTTAAATGTGAACTTGACACGTTCCTACCACGTATTATATGTGGAATTCTGTAGCACCCACCAAGTGTATTCCACTATTTTTTATTATCTTTTATCTTTAGACTTCAAACCTATTCCATCACACGTGCAGCTGATAGTTTGACAACTTCATTAGCTTTTTCATTTTTCAGCTTAATCCGATCCGATCCGAAATTTCATGTTCCAACGTGACTTGAAAATTTCGTATTCCAACTCTACCCACAACCTAATTTAAAATTTGTATAGTAGTATAGTTATTCCGATCCGAAAATGAATATGATACATCTATATAGGGATGACAATATATAACACAATATCTTAACACAATACGAATACGATACGAAAGTAAACCCGTTTTGACCTTTAGAACTCGTTAAAAAAGTTAAATTTATAATTATACCCCTATACCTAAAGTAAAATTGTTGAGATTTTAATTTCGATATTTTTATTTTTTGGATTATAATTTTAGACTTGTAGTTAGTTTTATATATATATATTTTTTTATAGATATTATGATTTTAACATTTATATAGAATTATGTTAAACTTAATCAGGTCAAACGGATTAATCTGTTCAATCCATTTACATAAACGGGTCAGGTCATGTTGTGTTAACTTATTTCGTAGTATTCATTAACGGATCAAAATGAATTAACACGACACTACCCGTTATGTTAATGGACCGTGTTGAGGTTTGAGATTTTGATAAGTTTAATGGGTCGTGTTCAGATTTATCCATATTGTATAATATATATGTCTTGACACGACGCAAACACACATTAACATGATTTAACACTCCTACATCTATATAACGACGTTTTAATTATAAATAAGAAAAGTATACATAAAGAACAATGAGACTGTTTTGTTAATCCCTAACAATGTTAACACAAGCATGCTTACAGTTCTCTTGGCGAAATAAAAGACAGTTGTGCAAAATCTGAAGTTCAAATTGGATAGAAACTCAAAATTCCCTTCTTCTTTTTTTTTTTTTTTTTTTTTTTTCATTTTTTTGTAAACAATTTCTTTACATTTACAAGAAAACGAGTTTCAAAATAATATTATTCCATTTGTCTATCTGAAAAGTTTGGATACATGGCTCGGTTTGGATACAAAAATATATCTCATCTCATCTTATCTCATTTCATCATTACAACTTCTCTAAACTCCTACACAAATATAATAAACAATTCAATTTTTTTAAATTCTAAAATAATAATAATATTAAAAATTATATTATAACAATATTTTATTCAATTTTCAACAAAACATCTCTTCTCATCTAAACTACGTAATCAAACGAGGCTTTTAGTATCTTATCAGTGAATAGTAGTGAGTTTTGTAGGTCTTATTGAGATGTGTTTTTATGTATGAAATAAGTTGAGATATATTTTAATTTTTTTATGAGAAGTTGAAAAAATAATAGGTCTCATCAATGATTAATTTGTTATTGTAATGATGGAATAATAATAAAAGTCCCATTAAGAAATAATGCTGAGTTAAGATGAAAAAAGTGAGGTTATTTATATTAAATAAGTTGAATATATTTGAATGGAGAGCATATTCAGCTGTACGAAACTATCTTAGCCTTGTTTGTTTTCAAAACTAAAACTCAAAATTTTGAAAATTTTGAAAACCTTTCATTTCATCATTACAACTTTTCTAAATTCTCATATAAAATAAAATAAACAATTTAACTTTTTCAAATCTCAAAATAAATATAATATTAAAAAATATATTCTAACAATATTTTATTCAATTTTTTAACTTTAATCTCAACTTATCTCATCTCATCTTATCTCATCTCCGAAAACAAACGAGATTGTGACAAGGTCCTAACAAGCAAGTGAGAAGGGGGATTTCATACCGCAGCATTGGGCCTAATAACTAAAGCAAATGCTCTTCCGCAATCCTCTCCGATCGTTGTGAGCCAGCCCAAAATGTTACTTTAATTGGATTTTTCCTTCCCCGACATTATCATGGCCAATTCATATGCCAAAATTACATTTTGTACTGTTTTGGCCCAATTCAGTTGAACTTGTGGAAACTTTAAAAAACATATAAATTGGGCTCCAATGACTTTTCAACCCAATAGCAAAACTAGGAGGCCCAAACTCATTTTGTCAATGTGAAGCTTTTCCTTGCTTGCATTATTAGTCCAAAGTTGTCTTTTTCATGCGGGAAATGTAATGATAGTCACTATCCAGAGACAACTTTAATAATAATAATAATAATAATAATAATAATAATAATAATAATAATAAGAGTCCTGTTAGGTGCCGCCCACCAGACAGCAGGGCGTGCTCTAGGCAAATTTTTTTTTTTTTTTAATTTTATTATTTATATTTTTAAAAAATGAGTTCAACTATATACAATTACTTTTAAATATTCTTTATACACTCTACTGATGTGATTGATCAAAACAGTTATTTTATATTAAATAAAAGTGATGCAATCAATCCATAAATAAAATACGTAAGAAGTACGTAAAAATCACTATATACATATTTTTTTTTTTAATACAAAGGGTGGAGAATTTTGAATACAAATTTTCTATTTAAAGAACCGGGTCGTGCCATCCAGCTCTTTTCACACAGTTTTTATAAGAATAATAGTCATGCCCATTGAAAAATATACAATTTTGGTCAAAAGTTAATATCATACACGGTATTCAATTGTTGACCATTCCAAATCAATATATTTAAGAAAATTAAATAATACAGAGAATGTTGAAGTGAATAGACTACTTTGTTTTTTTAATTGCTTATTTTAAAAGATAGATATAGTTTTAATTATTTCTTTTTTCTTTTTTCTTTTTTCTTTTTTCTTTTTTCCTTTTGGTTTGAAAGTCTGACCACAATAATAACAGTCTTATCCTTTTGCAATATTTGGGAGGAACTTACAAGAACAACCCACCACCACATTTGGATCATGTCCGTTGTTTATTTTTTCCTATCTTCCAGTTACATGCTCAGATAAGATGATAGATGATTGGATACTATGTTTCGACTTTACAACGATAATGAATATAAAAGAAAATAAACCTTCACTTCGCAACTGCAGTAGTTGCTCTAAACAGACAGCTATCACCCAAAAAAGAAAGAAAAAAAAAAAAAAAAAAACCGTCTCCAGCGTGATGATGTAGCTTTTGAACAATTTTCAAAAGAACAATTTGAAGTATCAACTAGGTTCGTGATGATCTCTCCCTGATTAGTATGGAGTTTTTTACGCTATAATACAATTAAGAGATCAATGACTCTATAGTCTATATACAAATCATCCGGTATTTTGAAATGAGTAATGATAGTCTTACCGCTCCTCGCCTACCCTTCTATTAATTTTTTTTTCTTTTACTTAATGATTAAAGAAGTGACTATTAGTAAAATTATATATTTTTAAAATTTTTTCTTAATGATCAAGTATGTTAAAAAAAATACTTAAAAAGAAAAAAAAATCTATTCTAAGAATAGTAAAGAGGTGGTAAAAGGGTTGTAAGCCTATTATTACCC
Organism: Pterocarya stenoptera; assembly: GCA_003123785.1. Taxonomy (NCBI): domain Eukaryota; kingdom Viridiplantae; phylum Streptophyta; class Magnoliopsida; order Fagales; family Juglandaceae; genus Pterocarya; species Pterocarya stenoptera. The sequence continues at coordinate 73,784 of QEOT01005896.1, forward strand.
GAAATGAAATTTGGATAAGGTTGACTTGGACCACCTAGTGCATTTTTAAAAGGATTGATCATAATCATCACCTGTTTAAGACATCATATGATGGAATATAAGGAGCAACATGAGTCGAACAAAAGAATTTATTCCTTGCAGCCTCCATAGAAAGTTGGTATCATTCCAAAAACTTACGTGCAAGCAAGGTATGTATGCCCTTAATTGAGTAATATTAATACTCCCTAAACTACTACGAAATTATATTATAGTTGAGTAATTTAGTTCTAAAAATGGGTGGCTTGCATGCCTGGAGTTGAGTCCCTGCCCCTCAAAGGCTCAAACTTGAATCGCCACCAAAGGCCTTCTACTTATTTAACTGTGTGTGTGTGCGCACGCACGCTGGATCAACAAATAATAAGAAACAGAGATATTTGGTCAACAAAGACATAAATAAACAACAAAGATCATACAACACCAAGAATGCGATAACTGGGAAAGAAAGAATTAATATGAAGGTCGACGTTTCAGCCCTACAGCAATATGTTACATGTGTGTTCATAACCTGATATGAGAGACTGACTCAAGTCGGGGATCAAATTGCATGCCCCAATTCATCAAGGACCAATCAGGATGAGATTTGGAACTTTGTGGTAATCAAGACATAATGATTATGTAGATGACAATTAATTCCACAATCACAATGTAGCAGTAGTCTCCAGATCCTTTCACTTCTATTGATGAATGCAGATGAATCAACAAAAGCGGTCATACATACAGAGAAAGAAACAACAGCAAAGGTGGACAGCATTGTTTTTTAGATGGTCATTGTCATAAATTTTTGCCATTCTGTTTGTTGAATTTCAACAAGGACCACCAAGCCAGGAATCATGAAGAGGTTCGTGGATAAATGCCATTTGATGTTGAACTCACAAAAAGAATGGAAGTGGAACTTCAAGTTTAATTTACTCTCCAAGTTTTTAGTGGAAAAAGTCATTGCACTCACTTAATAAGAGCGAAAGTTCAAACAATATATCCGCATTGAAACAAAACAAATAAGCACAAAGTAGACAATTTAACCATCAGATCTTAAATTACCAAAAGCAGGAGCTTCAAGAACATGCACCTTCTTTGTGCTGAATAAATCTCAAAAGAAACTTCCATGATTCTTGCCGTCTTCTACTTTCTGTAGAACATATCCACATGATCCACATATTGCAGTACAGATTTTTTTCTTTACAATTATGATACAATATAATAGCATTGAGTAATTAGGTTCCACAGCAACCTTATCAGAGAGAGAGAGAGAGAGAGAGAGAGTAATACAACGATAAAAAATTTATCATTGAAGGGATAACAACAGGACTGTCCGCTTGTTGAATATATGTATTAATAGCTAGCTCATAGAATTACTAGATTACTGGTCTTATATTTGCCTTCTCGACCACCCTAAACCATTTTGGTAATCAGGCACAATTACATATATATGAGAATATAACTATTTCTCATATAGCTAGCTCATAGAATTACTAGATTACTGGTCTTATATTTGCCTTCTCGACCACCCTAAACCATTTTAGTAAACAGGCACAATTACATATATATGAGAATATAACTATTTCTTTGTCCTTGACAAGATTTCACAAACACTTCGGAAAAAAATGAGGCACCAAGTAAAAATGGCTATGTCTAATCTCGCTCTCATATGCCATCGCAAACACATGAACCCCCAAAGGGCTTTGCGTTTGCCTAGGTTAGGATTAGGCTCTATGGCCACCCTTCATGTCACAAAAAGAACCACATTATATCAAATCATCAACGTTCCCTCAAAATGTGGCATGGCATCAAATAAAATACTAGGTACTAATACAAAATTTGTTAATAATAAAATAGGTGAAAAGAGCAGAACTTTGAGAGCCATGATTTTTTTTTATTGGAACTAGGCATTTGAGAACAGCATTCAGACTAATCTTAGGGGTGCACAGGCCCTCGGCAAGGAGTTTCCTGCAAATACACCATGGGTAATTCAAGGGGAGAATCCGATGACCCCAAGAATTGTTTGCAACAATACCATTAGTTGCTCAACTAGAGGAGTGAAAGGTTAAGGATTTTCAGATGTTAAATCATCTTCTCATGCCATCTCACCATTTTGGGGAACCTCTCTCCCCAACATCCCAATTTATCACCAAGATTGGAGAAAGAAAAAAGGACATGAAAATTTCCACATGGCGCAATTCAGGTTGATGAAATTACCTATTCCACCATTTATGCACTAATCACTGCAAAGCCAGAAGCAATCTAAGTCGGTACAGAGACAGTAGTTTGCATTTGAAAGACTTCACACATCTCCCTTTTCAAAGGAGTGAGCCAGGAAGAAAATCAATGAAAATGGTGATGCAAAGAAGGGAACTCAAGTCCTATCTCAAATTTTACCACCACAGACTCACATAAGCTAGCTGGCAACCTGCATGGCAAAATTATAATGTGGAAAAGAAACACATGCACAATCTTCAAGGGCTTCAGGGATTAAATATGTTCTGGAATTAATTTACTTTACACTTTTCTTAATTAATTGCTTTAGTTGGATTACGAAGATCCTAATCATGGAGCACATCAAGATTCCTCAAATCTACTAAACATATCAAGAAGGTTCATCAGAACCACAACTCTGCAGGTGCCGTCCACAATTATACCGATCGGAGACTAAAACAAGAATATGTAAACTACAAGAATTTGCCAGCACCCCTAAACATCAGAAATTTAAAACCCATTACATGACTGAAATTTTTAACTTGTTAAAACTATAAGCTATCCGCTTGTTTAGAATATGGCACACCAACTGCCACCCTATAGGCCCAACCAAGAAAGCTTGAGTCCAAAGAAGGGCTAAGCGCAAACTATACAGCTCCCATAGAAAATAAACTCTGATGCCATGCAGGGTAATATGGGCACATCCTAGGCGTGCCAATATTGAAAGGATTGAGTCCCAAAGTAAATCCCATAAAAGGTAAAGGAAGTGATCATTCCCCCACCAATCTAGACAAATCCTGGCAAGACCGGTGTCCATGAGAATATTCACCCACATGGGGAACCTCCTACATTTAGAGGGTAAGGGCAATAGATTCAGGTAAGCATGTATCCCACCATTGATGCTAAGATTGTTCCAGAAAAAGAGTGGGAGCTTTGTTACCCTTCATCCGTTAACTGACTTATTGTCAAAGGTTCCCTACTTGGTGAATCACCAAGATCACCTCTCCTTTTTCTTTGTTTTCAAGAAGGCATTCAAGGTACCAGACATTCATCACCTGATTTTCAGCCAGGAGACCACATACTGTTCGTTCAATCAGAATACTTTCGGCCAATTTTTAGACAAGGATTATTACCAATTCAGAATGTGAACATACAAAGGTGCTTGCAGTTAACATATAAACGTTCAACCTCATCAGGGTTTCCCCTTGACGAAGCTCAATTAAAGGGGAATAGCTCTTTGAACCAAGGGAGAAAGCAGTGCCACCAAAAATAAATATTGTATCAAGTAATGGTTTTGCAACATTTCTACATGATCGATAACGCTCTAAAAAGGGAAAGAGATACACATTAAAAATATCCATATTCATTCCACCATATGTTCAAGGCTATAGCTAAAGCTACTTACCACATGTAAAAACCAGCTAAAGACCCCTGCATTATACTCCAAGTGCGCAACACAAAATGATAAAAGAAATGGAACGCAAAGAAATCAGATCTCTCTGTTCTTTTTTCTTTTTCATTTTCTTCTTTCCATTGATAACTTGGTTTCCTCTTTTTTACAAAATGCAGCGCATTAAACCTCCAATCAATACTATATTTTGCAGAAGAAATGTCCCTAACCTTCCAAGCTTTTCACAAAATCACGATTTCCTGTGATCATCTACCTCTGCAAAACCCATCATCAAACTATTAGCTTCCTTTCGAAACAAGTAAGTATATAATGAACAAGAATTTAAGAATGAGTAAAGATATTAATAAAACCCAGAAATTTCAAGAACAGTTTGGTAAAAAAAACTTTCACGCACAGGCACGCGCGGGGACACACAGAAGGTCTAGACCTTTGTATCCGGAATTGAAGCAAGCAGAGTCAGGGGTAAAAGGAAACATAAGCGGAGCACATCTACCTCTGCGATAACAGAGAGAGAGAGAGAGAGAGAGAGAGAGAGAGAGTCTATTCTGACCTTTGTATCATAAATTTAAGTAGGCATGAGCAAAGCATATCTACCTCTGCAATAAGGAAGATGAAAATTTTTAGCTTTGAATCACAAAAATCAACAAAGACAATTTGATGGTAAACTGGTAACCTTTGCCGGAGCTTCAGACACCCGATAAGAATCAGCCGTTGTCCCCACCAACCACAGCCCAGGGAAAACACTCTGGATAAAAAACATGAATTTATCAGCCACCACACCAAAACCCAAGCCTATCAACAGGAATCAAACAGTGAAAGAGATATATGGGGAGAGAGAGAGAGAGTTTTACGTCGAGCTGCTTCTGGACATTCTTGGGTCGCTTCCTGGGCCGGCGAGCTGGCCTGTACCCAGTCATGACGAAAATGTCCTCCTCGATCTCCTCCTTGGATAGCGCGATCCAGAACCTCCTCTTCTCCTTCTTCTTCTCCGTGCTCTGTGATTCCGCCACCATACCCCGCAGCCGCAGCGACTTCGGCTGCGTGTTCTCGCTCTGTTGTTGCTGAGCCGCGGGAATCGCAAGCACCGCACTCCCCGTATTCTCCGCAGGCAGCTCCATCATCGCGCTCCTCTGAACAGCCTTCCTCGGCCTCAAGTTCCACGGCTTCTGCGCAGCTTCCTCGACCGCGGCTTCGGCTTCGGTTTCAGCTTTCTCCTCCTCCTCCTCTCCCTCTGCAGGTTCCAGCTTCATCTGCCTGAAGTCGCCATCGCCTTCGGCGCCGCTCTCTGCTCGGTCCGGCTTCTGAGACCTGTCGGTGAAGGAGCAAGGAGAGAAGCCGAATCGGTTGCGCGATGAGCGGGATCCGAAGCGAGTGGACGGGTCGAAGTCGTGATAGTCGGAGTCGGGCTCTGATGAAGCCGGGGAGAGGGGACGGCGGCAGCGGGTGGTGGAGTTGGTGTGGCTCTTGCCTCCCCATTTCAAGAATGGGAGGGAGAAGTTGTGGAGCGGCTGAGACTTCACCGGTGCCGTAGCCATTTACATATAACAAAGCCTTCCGTCCAATATCTGTCTATATATATATATATATATACTTCGTGCAATAATTTCGATATATATGTATAACTTGATCCCTTCCCTTCCTCCCTGCGTAACTTTTTCTGTGAAACTCTTGAGGCTTAAGCCACGAACATCAACATATATTTCAAGGTGTTCCTCGAGGAAAAGGAAGAGAAAGCCCTAAGGCAGCACACAGACACAGGTAGAGGTGGTATGGTGGACGAGGAGGTTCGCTAGAGAGAGAGAGAGAGAGAGAGAGAGAGAGAGTATGTATAATAGCTGAGACGGGTACCTGTGTATAACAAAGGGGGGGAATTGGAGACAATGGAGAGTTGGTTATATTCTACGTCTACGATTTCACTACCAGTTTACCCACTCCGCCCCAGCATTCTTTCTGTATTTACCTCCATGTCCTCCTGCGGGGACCACTGGCGAGCCCTGAAAAATTGAAAATGTCCACGCCATGGTCTTCCAAGGGTTTTTTTTGTTTTGTTTTGTTTTTTTTAATTTTTTTTATAGAAAATATTGCTTTTTAAAAAAACAAAAAACAAAAAAAGAATTACATCAGGTCATTTTAATTAACAAACAGAATTGCCCACTATTTATTAGCATTAATTTATTTGAAAAAAATACATGCACAATATTTTTACCACTCGATCGTAAGTTTGATATTTGTATAATTTATAAAATAGTTATGAGAAGTATCATCATTTTAAAAAAACCCACTTCGTTTTATAAAAATTCTCTTTATTTAAAAAGTGAAAAATAATTGTAAACCTAAGTGCAGGTTTGGAATCTCAGATGAGACACAACATTTTTATCTGATCTCATTTCATTTCATATCATCTAATTCACAAACATAATTCAAATATAAAATTTTAATCATTACAACTTTTTTAATCTTTTAAATAAAAATAATTTCAACTTTTTTAAATTTTCAAACAAAAATAATATTATAAAAATATAAAAAAAGCTACGCCCACCGCACGTTGATCCCGCTCCCATTTTCTGCTTGACTTGGCATGCCACGTAGCATGCCTTTATAAATTAAAAAGTAAAGCTACGCCCATTTCGTCTTCCCATCTTTAGAGAAACTTATTTCATCTTCAAGCCTCCATCCATCCCACCAAAAAGAAACCCAGTTCAAGAAACCTTCAAAGAAATCCTTATGTCGCCTCCCCTTCGAGCCTCCATCTATCCCACCGCAAAAGAGACCTATTTCGAGAAACTCACCCTCTCGTCCCCTCCCCTTCAAGCCTCTATCCATCCCACGGCCAAAGAGACCTATTTCGAGAAACACACACTTCTGTTACCTCCCCTTCAAACCACTAAAACCTTATGAGAAAATAGAAAAAAAAAACTCGTCTTGATCCCAAGGCCAAATCCCACCAAAGCCCATCACCACCAAAAAAGCTTCCATCGACTCACCGTTGTCACGCCGAAAGGGGTAAAGACATTCTATTTCTGCTAACAATAAACAACGATTAGGATATTTTTCTTCCAATATTTGAAATGCTTTGTAATAGGCGTTGTAGCTCTTATAATATTTGGTTGTAATTTGTTAGCAATCTGATGTGCATAATTTGGTTAAGAGATTAATTGTCGATTGGGTTTCCGACACTCTGTGTTGGAATGAGGAGATGGTAAAAGTAAGTTTGGATAACAAGAGGGCTAAAGGTGCTAATGTCAGCATTTTGTGTTGGAGACTTTTTTCTTTAGAGCCACTGTTAAATCAATACAATAATGTTTACTACTTGGTTTGTTGTTAAATTAAGCAGTTGATCATATATATATATATGAGGCCACTAATCAATCATTTGGTAGTTTAGAAATAGAGGTTGTTAATATTGACATAATGTATGAAGCACGTAGTAGCACTGGCAATATCTCACGTTCAAGAAATGCTTGTCAAAATGAATACCCAATATGCTTTTGTGGTATTAAAGTATGTTGACGAATCGCGTATACAAAAGATAATGAGGGAGGCCGATTTTTCAGTTACCAAAACTTTGAGGTTTGTTATTTAACTATTTGCTAAGAAAGTATTTTTAATCTTTGTGAAAGGAGTCAATTTTACTTGCATCTTTTTTCAAAAGTAATACGATACTTATTCATACCGAAATATGGTTTGTATTTGAAAAATCATATGGATAATATTTCTTTGCTAATATGTGTTTGTTGATTCTGCAGGCTGGACATTCTTGTAAGTTTTTTTGTTGATATAACTCGAAAATACCAATATATGGCGAGAAGAGAATCAACCGTGTTAAAATCGAAATTCAAAAGGTACAACTAACAATGAATATCCAAACAACTCAGCATCGACTATAAATAGAGACTGAGAGGGACAAGAGAAAGTTTGATGGGGCTAAAGTAGTTTTAGTAATTTCAATGTCGTGGGTACTTTGTTTAGGCATGCTTTTTGAAAAATTCTGAAGAAAGAAGATGTCAGTTGCTTGGTAGAGGCAATATATGACTCTGCTTGGTTGGTTGGTTGGTTTCTTTTTGTAATAGAAAAAGTAATGGATGTATAAATTTGTTAGAGCAAATGTTATTTAAATTTTGGCTGATTAAAGAATGTATAAATTTGGTTGGTTACTTTTTGTAATAGTAGAAATAAATGATGTATAGACTCTGTATTAATGCATAAATTTTGGAACATAAATTTTGGCTCAAATTAACTGGTCCTTGAAAGCTAGAAGTTAAGTGGGAATAGTTGATCTTCCAAATAGAAAATGGTATTTCACATTCTAAATTAACAAATCTATGTTATTGCACAAATTTTGTAAGCTTTAAACTTTCCTCCAAAAAATGGTATTTCATTACAAAATTAATCAAAAGGAACCAAAAACAGTCATATTTCATTAATCAAACAAAATTATACCCTGTTGTCCCTCCATTCATTAATCAACTAGAAGATGGTGTTTTATTACAAAATATGGAGGAACTAGAAAAATGGAGCAAATATACAAAAGCAACCAGCTGTTTTTCAAAAGCATGGCGTCTTCCAATCACCAAATCTACATCATGTACGATTAATTTCTCAGATCATTATCTTGGTCCGAGACAGCAATCTTTTCCATTGCGCCTAAATGAACAAAAAGGCACTACTATCATCTAAAAAAAAAAAATATCAAAAACTAAATATGATATTTCACAGAAGAGACTACCTGCATTATATGAGCACTTGGTCCAATATTCAGAGCCTCCGTAGTGTATACTTAATTAGTTGTGTTCTAAGGGAGCATCAAAAAATGTTAAAAATGGCAACATACTTAACAAAAATTAATACCAAAATAATGTATTTTGAATTACCTTTGAGGGATGAGTAATCTGTCCAATACCAAAATAATCCATAGTGTATACTAAATGAGGCGCGTACTGTGAGTGACATAAAATTATTATATGAAATATGTTAAAAATGTGTTTATCATAATGTAGTTTGAATTACTTGTGAAGGATGAGCAGTCTGTCCAATATCAAAATAATCCATAGCAGTCGAAATAGTAGCAACAAAACCTGGCGCATATGTCCAAACTTGACTTTGTTGATCATATAGCAAAAGTACATTATTTTTCCCTTGTTTATATTCATTACAAATCAATACCTGGGTTTGAGGAGTCTCGTGTTGTGTGCCACTCACAATGCATTTATCTCGAGCGTGACTACTCTATCGTGCATTGGAATAAATATAATAATTTATCACTATAAAAAATATAATATTTTTTGTACCATAAATTTAGTATATAATATTAATAAAAAGGAACCTCAACTTCGTTGTGATGTAATCACTTTCTCATGCTAAATTTCTTAAAAATCTTCTCAACGGGGTGCACTTTTCTACTAGACAGTAGTCTTCTTTTATTCTGAACTACCAATGGACTAAGAACTCTACCTATCGTGCCCCCCATGGAAGTCGTCATGCCTTGTCAATGTAGTTTCAACACTTATTCTCCCCAAATGGCACATTCTCGTAACCCCCTGCCTCAACAATCACAGTCTTGCCTCGTCATTTATTTCAAGTCTCTTAGCTACACGAGCATCAACCTTCTTAAAATATCTGACATGTCTTGCCTTTCCCGAACTACAAACATATGTGTGATCCAAGATCACTTTAGATAGGGTATATCCACCTTTATCATTCAATATCACGTTAATCTTTGCCATATATCCCATCTTTTATGTTTGTTTTGGTTTCATAACATTAGTAGCCTTACTCTTTGAATTGCCTCCTCGTGCAGATACCAAGCAAAACCATCTAACATTCTCATCGTCATCCTATCTATAATTCCTTTTACACACTCACAAACCTCTTCTACTTACCCTACTTTAAATAGGAAGATCAAACTTCTTTTACAAATGAAAATTTAATTGCAACTGTAGGTTCTTCAATAGTTTCATCACATTCAATCTCCCATTCATTATCTGAATGTTCTATGTCGGTATCCATTGTCTATCCAACATTCAAATTGTCTACAAAGATACAACACGTTTGAATACAAGGGAGATGTATTGTATATGAAAAACAAGCTTAGAGATTTGTAAATAATTTATAGGTTCATCTAACACAATTCTCTACTTGAAGCAATTAATAAATTATCATAATTTTAAGATAAATAACAAAGATAAATTAGCATAATTTCACATAATATAAGACCGTTAGCAACTCCATTTGGAATAAAAGAGCTTTCAATAAAACAGACACGACTATTGTATTGAGATCTATGCATATGTGATATTTCATATACAATAGAAATAAAAGAAACTCACAACACAACTCAAGTTAACTTAAACATATCCTAATCCTATGAGCTAATTATATATATATATAATGTAGTCTAAATATAGGCTTGATGAAATTTCATGAAGGAGTCAAAAAAACCAACATTATGAATTTTGCAAAATTAACCAAACTATCAAAAATCAATTCAAATGCAATCAAGATTTAGCTAATAACAAGGTCATCCAAAAAACCCAACATGATGTCATCTAAACAATAAAACAAATCCAAAAAAAACCCAACATGAGACGGAGGACAGTTCGAAGATGGCGCTAATGCCGGACCTATCCGATGGAGGAGGCGACGGAAATGATGGGCTGTTGAGGTTGGTGAGCAGACTCGGATTTCTTTTATCTTTCTGTAATGGAAATGAGGGACCATCGAGGGGAAAATAGGTTTCTTTGTTGCTCAGACTTGATGCAGGTGCCAAACCTATCCAATGGAGGAGGCGACAAAAATGATGGGCTATCGAGGATGGGGAGCAGATTCGGATTTCTTTGATCTTTCTACGATGGAAATGAGGGGTTGTCGAGGGAGAAATGGATTTCTTTGCCTCATGGAATAGATCCTGATGCCAGTGTTGGACCTATCCGACGGAGGAGGCAACGGGAAAAAAAAAAACAGAGGGGCAAGGCAAGCTGTCGAGGTTGGGGAGCAGAGATTCAGAATAAATGAGGGATCTCATTTCCTTTTTTATCTTCATTTTTTTTAATAATTAAAATAAACATTTGGCATGCCACGTCAAGTGGGAACTAGGAGCGGGGGCCGTAGAACTATCCTAAAACTATATTATTATAATATTTTAAATTTATAATATTTTTTATTCAACTTTTTCTCTCTCATTTTTTAAAATCTAAAAAATACTCAACTCAAACTATCTCACGACTATTCACAAATTATCCTATTACTATTTATAAAATTTTCATCTCATCTCACTCTCCAAATAAGTCCTAACTGATCATTCTTTTTAGAAAAAAACAATAAAACCAAGACATTAGAAGAATTTTAAAAATCCCAGAAAAATTTAATAAACCACAATACTTATACAAACATGAAAAAACACAACAGAATATCTTCCCAACCAAGCTTTCACGGCCTAACTACTTCAAATAGAAGAATAATATTGTTCTTCTGTCACTTTCAATGTATCGGTTCGATATATTATATTTTAAGTGAATTTTCATCTAATAATTAACATTTAAAATTGTTTAAAACATATTGTATTTTTTTTTTTTATCCAACAGAGGTAAGAGATTTCGAATCCAAATTTTTTATTTACAAAACCAGATCATATGTCATCAAGTTTTTGGCATAGTCCCGACAAAATTTATGATTAAAACCAACATACTCCCAACAAAATGCATTCAAAAGTTTATCCATGATAGTAAGAATCTCAAGAAGCTCACAATCCAAACACATTGCTTCTATTTTATAGTCTTCCCACTTATGTTTCACAAAGAGGCTCCCTTCTTCCTCGAGCCTTTTATCTTTACTATCCATAAGAGTAAAGATCTGTTTATATCTAAGATATGCAAGTCTCATCTAACTTATTTCAAAATAAAATGCGGAATCTACTTAAAAAGACTCCTTTTTTATACAATGAGACTCACTTTTTTCAAAAAATCTTTCAAGAGATTTATATATCTTATGGATATCTCTTTCTCTAATCAAGAGCATACATTCGCATTGAAAAATTCAATTCACACACGAAACAGAGAGATCTTGCTATTATTTGGTAGGAGATCTAAATCAAGGGAGGAGTTTTAGTCGAAAGTATTTTATCTTATCTTATCATTATAATTTTTTTAAATTTCTACACAAAATATAATAAACAATTCAAAATTTTCAAATTCTAAAATAATAATAATATTAAAAAATAATATTATAATAATATTTTATTTAATTTTTAATTTTTATTTAAAATTATCTTATCTCATCTTATCTTACAATCCAAACCGCACCGGTTACACAATTAGAGTTAAAATGAAGTGTTCAAATAAAAGGAAAATAAAACTTAAGAATGATTGGTTTAAATTAAAAAAATAAAATTTTTAATTGAAATTATTTTTAAGTTTTTTTTTTTTTTAATTTTATGTTAATATTCGTTGTGGTGCGTGATGCATTTGTTATTTAGTGATTACGTGGCTTATATGCCGTGTGATGAGGATTTCATTGCTTACACGTCTAAAGAACGTATTACGGAATGATTAGATGTCGAAATTTAAGATTCATGGAGTAATTTGGTGAAACTAGAGAAAATATTTTAATATGCAACCTTTTGAAAATAAAAAACTCTATCTGGAGTAATTTTTGCGTGTTTTTTACACATTTCATTAGTATGATTAGTTGCATAATTTTTTTTTAATATAAAATAATTGTTATGACCAATCACATCAATATAGTGTGTAAAACATACATAAAAGCGACTATATATAGCAAAACTCTTTAAAACTTAACTATATATTTTTAATATGTATTGTGATCAAATTAATTATAATTTATAACATCATAATATGAGAAGTGAGTGTGTATTTTCTATTATTAATTTTACAAATTGAAATTATTTTAGTTGATCTATTAAATTTATTTTGGAATAAAAATAATTTTACAATCAGACAAATTATATTAAATTAATAGATTACTTTTGTGTATTTTTTTTTTAAGGCTAGAGTATTTATATAAAAAATAATTTAATTGAGAACAGTTTAAAATTCGGTACATTCTCTAAACAATGGTTTGAAATTCCCAACTACAAATTACTTGGGGGCGACGTGAGTCCCAGATGATGAAATCAACACGGTGGGTATGAATTTAAGACGTTTTGATATACGGAGATTGTTTTGACTTTTTGCTACGATTTGGTGAGACACGTGGGTTTGATGGTAAATGCGGTTGAATGGCATCGTACTAATAAGGCAGTGCAGGGGGTAGAGAGCGTAGCGCGTTGCGTCGAATTGGAGGTCTTTGATTTTGATAATTTATTTTGAAAATATTATATTTATAAATAAATATATAATTTTTATATATCTACTCTATTATAATAAGTAACTATCTAATTATGAATAGTAATTTTTAAAAAAAATTTCTGTTAATTTTTCTTATTTTTTCGTTAAGTCATGTTTTACAAAAAATCCCTTAAAATCTTTAATCATTTGACGTGTAGCTTCTTGTAGAATTTAATGAAGGATCATGTTTTACCAAAAAGTCCTTAATAGCCCAGCGGTGCACATGAATTGACGTCTCTTTTTTATGTGCTTTTTGTTCTGACAATGTACTCATTTTCCTTTCTTTTTGTTTCAATTTTTTAAAATAAAAAAATTAAAACGACTTTACTCTTTATAATAGAAACACTTTAGAGCATTCTCATTATAAATTTAACTTTAAGTAAATTTAACTAATAAAATACTTAAAACACTCTATATATAATATTAATTATTAATTTGATTAGAATATAATTATTATTAATATTTTAATTAGTAGAACTATAAAATGTGATAAAAATAAAATTTTAAAAATTATTAAATTAATAATATTTTATTATTATATAGAGAGTAAATAGATAATCTAATATGGATGCAAATAATGCTCATATTTTGCTGAAGTTTATATATTTTTTTTAATCTTGATTTTTTGTTTTTCTTTAACCTTGTATTTTCTTTTTCCAAACAAATAAACTATTGACTTATTTATTTATTTATTTAAATTATTATATCATATGCACCCCGGGACTAACGCACCTGGGGCCATTCCCAATAATATGCATGCAATCCTTTTTAGGCAATGTTTAGATAAGGATAATGTTACTGGATCTGAGAAAGCTGACCCATAAGTGCAAATGTACTTTTTTGTTTTATTTCAATTTTTTTATATATTTTAAAAAAACTAATTTACGAATAGTCACTTCCTTAACCATTAATTTAAAAAAATAAAAAAATAAAAATAAAGAATCACAATCGGTCAATTTAGTCGGTCTAAGTAGTAATTTCCTATAGATAATGAATTGATTCAATTCTTCTCATTTAATCATTATAACTTTTTCAAACTTTCAAATAAAATATAATAAGGTTCTATTTGGGGTTGCAAGAAGTTTTAAAAAGTGCTTAAACAGCCTTAAAAGCTGTTTAATTAAAAAATTAGATTATTTTGGTATAACATATTAAAGTAATTTTTAATCTCAAATCAGCTAAAAGTACATTTAAGGAAAATTATTATTTTGGTGTTTTTCTTCAAATGTGTTTCCCTGGATAATGTGGAATGCAATTCGAGTTTTAAAAAGACTGTTAATGGTTGAAAATATCAATACAACTTTAAGATAATTACAACTTTTAAACTTTCAAGGATACAGTCATAATCTAAAAAAAAAATCAAATAATCGTCTTTTCTATATCAGAAAATACTTTTTTTAATTTGTTTCCAAACAAATGTATTGTGTTTGAAAGTGTTTTAAACACTTGTTACTAAACAATAAATAACTTTTTAATAGTATAACTTATTACTTACTATAAGCTATAAGCTCTAAACTATAAATTATATTTCCTACCACAATCTTAAATATGCAATAAAAAATTTAATATTTTCAAATTTAAAACAAAATAATATTAAAAAATAATATTATAATAATATTTTATTTAACTTTCAACTCTTATCTTAACAAAACTCACTATCCAAACCTCCCCTAGTGTTCACAAGTCTTAACATAATTATGTTGCAAATTATGAGCATTTTTATAAAATAACTTATATAAGTAACATCATTTTACATAAACACTCTCAATTTAAAATATAATTATATAAATAATAAAAGTGTTATATATGCATCGTTACCCTTTTTACACTGCGGATATAACAAGGTTTGTTTTACATGATATAATTGTCTCTTGCTAATATGATATATTTGTACAGAACTTTATGGACTTTCAACTACTTCTTTTTAGTGTATTTTCCTGATATCCCATATTTTTGTTTTTAGTAAATAATTATTTGTGTTAAAAGAACCTTTTAATAACCAATTTCACAAATTACATTATAAAGCATCTCAAAATATTTTTATTTAAAAACTTCATTCTACTCAATATTCATCTATTTTCAGAGAAATCACTATCACCATATATATTTTATATTTATATTTCAAGAAAAGATTTCACTTAGCAAACAAGAGAAATCTTGCGATGTGACTTGTATTAGCGTTCGTGAAAATAAATAGGTAGAATGAAAAGTTATTTTAAAATATATATTATTTTCGTATTAAGCAATGTTAGGTACAAGTTTTAAATAGATAAATTTTATGTAGGTCATTTATAAAAAGTAAGTCATACTAAAAAAGAATGATTTGTTTTTACATTTTTTCAAGATGAGGTGTACCTTTTTACAAAAGTTTACTGGCTGTTTGGATTCACAAGTCTCTTCAACTTATTTCATCTTTATCATTATAATTTTTTTAAATTTTCACACAAAATATAATAATATTTTTTTTCAAATCCCAAAAGAATCTTTTTAAATTCTCACACCAAAATATAATAAATAATTCGAATTTTTCAAATCTCAAAACAACTTTCTCAAATTCCTACATAAAATATTAAATAATTAAACTTTTTTAAATATTAAAATAATAATAATATTACAAAATATCATTCTAAAAATATTATTTTTTACTATTCACAAATTATCTCAACTCATATTTGAATCCAAACTATCCTCAAAATTTCTCTTTGCCAAAACAATTTTGATTTTAGTTGTTTTTTTCATCTTTCATTTGAATTTAGAGAACTGAGCAAATGAAAATTGTTCTTTAGAAATATAAACATTTTTATGTGTTTAAAACTAAAGTGTTTTTCAAATTGAGAAGTGCTATAAGCATAAAATAATTATATAAAAGTAAACTCACGAATTGATGTAATTTTATCTAATCAATTAGATTTATTTTATAATAAAAATAATTTTATAATCTAATATATTACAACAAGTCATAATAATTTATTAATTTAGTTTTATATAATATCTTTATGATTAAAGTATTTATCGAACTAATATTAAAATCTCATTTTGTTGAGCGCACCTCCAGGGGTGACCGTACTCCTAGAAGGTTTGACATCTCCCACATGAATGAATTATGGCTGTGTCTCCCATCAACCCCTTGGGCGCCATGAATGGCCCTTACACGGCGGAGGGTCGTGACTCTTGGGTGAAGTTGGACACAGGAGATCTTGATGGGATGCATGTGCGACAAATGGCGGTGGGTAACCCGTTTAGCTTCCATAGGCTTTTTATCTCTATTTTGAAAATGATTACACGAGTAAATCAGACAATACAAATTTAATGCTTGCGAAATGACTTGTAATAGCTTATTTCTCCTAAATATTTATGTATGAGAGCGGTCTGATTTGGATATATAAAATATTTCATCTCATCATTATAATTTTTTTAAATTTATGTATAAAATATAATAAATAATTTATTTTTTTAAATTTAAAAATAAAAATTATATTCTAATAATATTTTATTCAATTTTCAACAAAACATCTCATCTCATTTCATCTCAACTGCATAATCAAACGAGACTTAATTTATGTGAGGTTTGGATAGTAAATTAAGATGAGATAAGTTGATATGAAAGTTGAATAAAATATTATTAGAATATTATTTTTTAATATTATTATTATTTTAAAATTTGAAAAAATTGAATTTTTTATTATATTTTATATGAAAATTTAAAAAAATTGTAATGATTAAATGATACTAGCTGAGATGAGTTGGAGGCCTATTTGAATCCAAACCGGACCTTAATAACTAAGATTGCATTGCTTGGATGCAATCAATTTATTTTCCTTATCTTATAATGGCTGTAAACATGTTTCAAAAAAATAAAAACAAAGCGAAGGCTTATGAAAAATTGCTATATGATATATCACAGAGGGGTTCTAACCTCTTTAGATCAAAACACTATATAAGAAAGAATAATATTTATTCCTCTCTTCATGAATGTATGTTTTTATTATAGTTTTATTCATATTTTTCACTTCATTATGTAACTTGAAGATATACGTGTTAATTTTAAGAATATTTGGGTAGTCAATATTGAAATATTCATATCTAAATTATATTGTTAAAAATAAATGAGTTATTCTATTTTTATTCTGGTATTTATAGCATACCTTCGACATTACTTAAATGATAATATTTGATTTTTATGATTTAATAATTAAAATTTATCTTTGAAATTAAATTATATCATGTAAACACTTTGTTAAGTGTGCTTTGTACATCAAGAATAAAAATTTTCGCAACTAAAATTAATCAAATGTTAGAAAAAAAAGGAGAAAAATAGAATGGATTTTGACTAAGGTCCAAAGACAATCAAATTGGGTTGGGCTGGATTGGCCCAACATACCAGCCCGTCAGGGTCATCCCTAAAATTCAAGCCGTCCAACTTGCAGCCATGAACGTGGATGTACACGATGCAAACTTACTGCAAATGGCGTCCGGACTTGGAATTTGGAACCTGAAACAAGGACCCAAGGGGCCAAGCCCTAGAAAATATTTATCGCCCTCTCTTTTCAAACCTCTCTCTGTGAGAAGTTCATGTGAGCACCAATGACGTCCTTCACTAAGCCCTAAAGTTCTACCCTCGGTTTCTTTTCTCTTTTGGAACAATCAGCTCTCGACACTCTCCGAGAAATGGACCGGAGACTCAACGGTCCAACCGCACTTTCCGCCGCCACAAGATCGGCTTCTCCTCCGCAACCGAACTACCATAGCCGAGCTGTTCGGGTACTCATTCTGTTTATACATGCTCATATAGATCCACATCCTAATATTCTAGCAGCTTGTCTTTATGGGAATTCTTAGCTGCTTTTCTTTATTTGCTTCTCTTTTTCTTGCTATTTCTTTTTGTTGTAGAAAAATCAGTAGAAGTTGTTCTTGTTTTGTTGGGTTTTAGAATCAATTATATTGAAAAGAGCAGCAGAATGGGTTAGCTCACTGGTGATTAGTGGTGCTTTTGTCCAGCGTAAAACAATGATTTCGGCTTAAGTATATAAATTCGTACCCTTTTGGGTTGTTACCTACATAGCATAGACTAACGAAAAACTTAGCTGAAACTTTTGGGTTTTCGTGTGCATTACGCCATGGAGACCAGTTGGCGGTTGAAAATTCTAGAGTTTAGTAGTCTGGCATTTTTCAGTTCTTTAGGCCTTGTTTGGTTACATAGATGAGATGAGATGAGATGATATGAGAGTTGAATAAAATATTGTTAGAATATAATTTTTTAATATAATTTTTGGTTTGAGATTTGAAAAAGTTGAATTGTGGGAGTTTGGAAAAATTGTAATGATTAGATTAGATTAGATGAGATGAGATGATTACAAACGATGTTTCACTCACATGGTTCTTATATGTTTGTTTGCAACGTACGTCAACAGTGGTTGAAATGTTCTTATATGGAGACCAATTGGCGGTTGTTACCTGCCTTTTGTGCTTATTAATAAATTCTACTTTTAAAAAATCTGGCTCTGAAATGTTTCCATTCATAAGTGGTAGCAGTAAGNCAACTCAACTCAGTTCAACATCCAACCACAGCCTTACAGTTTACTATTTCATGTTTCCATGGTATAGAATGGACCATAACATAACATGTGCTGCTACTTCAAACAAAAAAAAAGTACGCCCTTTGTAATGTGATTAATTCATGAGAAACTATATATAGCTTCTTATTTCAATTTCAGGAAGCATTGGAACACTTGGCATCCATTGACCTGTTTGAGTTTTGTGATGAAGCAAAAGTTGAACATTGTCGGGCAACTAGAGACTTGAGAAGCTGTGGACGCTACGTACACAATACTTTGATCTCCTGTGGACATGCCTCTTTATGTGAAGAGTGTAGTCAAAGATGTGATCTTTGCCCTGTATGTAGAATCCCACTGCCAAAGAATGGTAATAGACTGCGGCTCCGCCTTTACTATGAGTGCATACAAGCTGGCCTCATCTCCAAAAGAGCTGATGAGAGATTTCAAGAGATGGAAGATGGGGACAAGCAACTAACTGCTGATGTCCAACGTCTCTATTCTTTGTTTGATGTTGCCCTGGAGAATAACTTAGTTTCTTTGATTTGCCATTGTATCCTTCATAGCAAGATTAATATCTTTAACTCTTTTTCTTTTTGGTGGGTGGGGGGTTGGGGGTTTTGAGGGGCTTATACAATAGTAACTCCCTAGAATATAATAATCCATTTTTGCCCCTATTTTCTTTACTGGAGAATTTGAACAAGGAGAAAAAATGTAGACGGATAAGTTGATGTTAAATATTCTCCTTGATAGGCTACAAGCATGTGTAATTTCATAACATTGTACTGTTGTTCTGTTGAAAGTTCACATTTCTTAACACAGTTCATAGATGTAACAGATGTTTGTATGGATGAAAGTGCCGTGTCTAGTGATCCTGTCATTGCTTTCTTGTTGGATGAAGTGGTTGTCAAGGATTGGTGCAAGAGGACTTTCAAAAACATCACAAGAGTACTTCAAGAAATTTGTATCCTTAATGCTTTAGCATATTTTGTTTTTTGGAGCCTATGGTTCTTTTCTGCAGTTGCATGCTTTCCATAATTTAAAATGCATGGCTGCATGCACTTCTTAACATTTATCATTAGATAATATTGAAGTGGAAGGTATGAGATCTAGGTTGAGTTTGCTACTTAAGTTTTCTGTACAGCTTACTGGCATATGCAATGTGCTTGAAGTTTTGGAGTCATCTTTTAAGGGTACTCTTTCAGCACAGCTTCATGACTTGCACCACCTTCAAGAGAACATATTAAAGACAAAGCAGGTTTTGATTGAGATGTACTTTTAGTCACTTATATCTACATTTACATTTTGGTTTTAAGACGCCTGTTGTCTTTGTTATGATAGTGATAACAGATTTATTTCTAACAAAAAAACTATTTTATCTAGGTTTGATATACAGCGTTGATTTTAGAGTCTATGAATTAATAATTTTATTGGCTAGTCTTCATATGCCAATATTGAAAAGTGAGTCAAGGTAGAAGTCAAAGCTGATGGGTTTGGATAGTTATAGATTATTGATCTTGCGTATGGCACACATTGTAACTAGGTCCACATATATTTTTTTTTGTGGCTGGACTGCTGCTTCTACTTTTCTCTGATATTTCTTTATCACACCAGTACTTCTTGTAAACAGTCTAGTTGGGCTTCTTCAATTAAACTGCTGATTACAATTTCTCTATATCTGCCCCTGATCAATTTTTGTCTCTTTGTACTGGTATTTAATTTTCAGCATATGGAGATAATGATGTGGTGCATAAGACATCAATTTCTGGAGAATGTGAGATCTCGACATAGTAATTTCAGGTCATGGCGTTTGCTTGTGGATGAACGGAAATCAGCTGCAATTAAGCGTTCATGGCCTGATGCAGTAAATTACTCTGCAGAGCCCTCTAGACAGGATGGTTCCTTGTTCATTGAAGATGCCTTGCTGAATCTTGATACTGAGCAGGAAAATACAGAGGAAACAGCAGAGGAACTAGAAGCTGCATCATTGCTGAAAAGTGGAGTTTTGTCTATTCTCCAGTGCAAGATAGGGGGGGTGGCTGGTTGCTACCCTTTCGAAAATCTTCGAACTGCAGTTGATATACTCTTTTTATGTGGAAGTTCTGACTTGGTGGTTGCAAAGCAAGCAATTGTATCCTTTCTCTTACTTGCATGTATAATGCGTGATTCTGTTGATTTT